>JAKSZP010014464.1:0-355569 GCA_022478985.1 Massospora cicadina
GGAAGGAATCTAACCTATACTGGATAATAATGAAATGATCTTGAGTGTGCCTCAACAATAAATCTAAGGGAGATCCAGGTATTTCTAGAGATGATGAGATATTACAATTAGTTCATCCTCAAGTTTGCTCAGCTCAGCGAGCCCCTTGTCCGCTTATTGATAAAAAATAACCCTTTCCATTGGGGTGCTGAACATAAGGCCACTTTTGAGACGCTGAAGCAATTGCTACAACAATGTCCTATCCTGAGGCACCCAGATTATGGTAAACCTTTTCATCTTGTTTACTGACGCCTCAGACTATGCCATTGGGGCCATCTTGGCTCAATTGGATGAAAGCGTAGATCATCGTGTATCCTACTTCAGAAAGAGGCTGTCTAAGGCGGAACGCGACTACACATCATGGAGAAGGAGTGCCTTGTTAACTTCGTTAGCTGTGAAGCACTACTGTCCTTTCCTGTATGGAACTACCTTCACTTAGGTTACTGACCGCGCTATTTGAAATGGTTTCAATACATGAAGGATCCTACTGGACAGTTAGCGCACTGGGCTCTAAAGCTCCAGCATTATGACATGAAAATTGAAAACCGCATTGGAACCCGCCACATGAATGTTGATGGGTTAACTCAGCCACCCATCCTTAATCTGGATGTTAGTGAGGCGGAGAGGTTATATGACCTATTTATGACCTCAATGACTGGGAGGATGAGGATGAGCCCGTCCAGTAAGCGTTAGCCCAGCACTCCCATAACACCTTGGAGATCGGGCTTTTGTATAAACAGGTTGGGAAAAATGGTTGTCCTTTATACGAACCTTAGAACGTGTACTTGCTATCCTAAAAGCTCTTCCTACCCTAGGTCATGGGGGAGCAAAGAAAACCTATGTTTGGATAGGGAGCGGTACTGTTGGAAAATAATTATGGAAACTATCGTTGAAGTTTTGGAAACCTGCCTCACCTTTAAGAAGCAGTCTAGTTTAAGACTAGATAGCAATATCAACCAACTATCCCCAACAACCTTTCCATACTCTCAGCCTAGACGTGGTAGGTCCCCACACGCAGACTATTAGTGGGAACAGATATGTCTTAGTAGGCATTGACCATTTTACTGATTGTATTGAAGCTGTGTCTCTCCCAGCATTAAAGGCCAAGGCCAACTCAACGTTCTTATATTAAAACATTTTCACTTGCAATAGCTGTCCCTCAAGTACTACTCGGTGACAATGGTAAGAACTTTACCTCCAGATTGGTCAAATCCTGGCTACCTCCATGGGAGCCCAACAACTCTTCTCAGCCCCATATAATACTTCTACCAATGAGACCGTGGAGAGAGAAGATGGAACCTTGGGGTCAATCCTGCAAAAAATAGTATCGACTGATCCATTTCCCTGGGTACAATTTCTACCCAGTGCTCTTATGGCCTACTGGATTAGTTATTGCCAGATCCTGAAAATGTCTCCATTCCATGTTTTGTATTGGCGGAAAATAGAAACACCTGCCCTTTTAGCAAAAGATGCCTTCTCCTCACAATTTGGGGAACCTGAGAAAGCCATGTGAAGATTGGCTCAGCGCATCATCCAGCTCCAATCTGAGTCCATGACCTAATTTAACTAAACTGTGATTAAAGAAGGACAAGCTGCCAATGAGCTCTGGCCCCCCTACCTTCCTTTTAAGTGTCTGACCTGATTATGTATCACCATAACCGCATCTCTCCTAAAAGTAGTAAGCTTGGGTCAATATGGGAAGACCCTTTTGTTATCACCTACAATAGAGGTGCTGAGTATTTTATTAAATCCTTAGCTACAGGAATTATCATCAATTGGGTACATGGCCGCTTCTTACGGCCCTATTCTCCCACAAACACTCTTAAGGGGACAGATGTCAGACAATTGATCTCAACTTTGGGAGAATAATGCTTTGGGTGAGATTAGTCCAAATATTAATACAAGATTGCCTAACTCTAAAGAAAATAATTCAACTCAGATTAATCATTCTACTCCTCGCCTTCCTTTGACCAGGGAAAATTGAGATGCCCTTTTTTACTCCTGACCTTCAGCGGAATACCCTACCTGAGTTGGAGAGTCTCCCAAGCCTTACCGCCAATTCAGTGTTTTTCCCAAACCCCCCTTTTATAGGCTTAGGGGGACGCGATAAAGGAAGAATTTTATCCACCAATAATAACTAATGCTGGCGGAGATTAGCCATGAGTAGTTTAATTTTAACTTATGATTGGGTGCAATATATTAATATTTTCCCCATGGTTCTATCCTACCTGCGGTGGACCAATCATATAGGGTCAAACATAGACTAGGTGAGGAGAATTTATGGATTGCTGATTAAAAGATCATTAAAGCATCTAAGCCTTGACATCCCCCTATAATGAGGTTACTTCTAATCTCACTATTAACCTTCAATGACCCTAAAAACTAGGGGAAGGCATCTAATAAAGTATTGTTTATCACACCCAAGCGGCGATTTGGAAATGATTATGACATCAAGTATAATTTTAAATAGTGTCAGTCCACCAATTTATTAGAGTAAAAAAATTGTTTGTGGAAATCCTACTGAGTATTGTCACCTTTAAACATTAGCTAGCGGGCTCCCACAAATGTTCTGAAACTATAAACCAGAACTATCTCACCACAAACTTTTTTATTCCAGATGTTTTTGTCCTCCATGGTTAAAAAGCTCGCTAATAAGGCGCAAATTATCAAAATGATTTTGTAGCATATACACCCATCACTATGCTAAGCCATGCACATCATCTCCTGGCAACATATCAAGCTTGGCGGATTGGCTTAGTTTATTGATGCTCAATGTTGGGAAAACCAGCTTCTAGCTAAATGATTAGAAATTACCTTTTGAGAAATACACGCAGTCAATTTGCACACCCAACAACATACAGGCTTTGCTCATCACAGTATGGACAAAAATGCGGACCATTTTGAATGCCAATCGGGCCTGCATTACGGGTAAGGTGCTAGATCTGGGCGGGGCATCTTCTCAATGGATCGCCGATGTGAACCACCACTGCGTCCAGGTCAAGGACTTAGTGAAGGCTAAGATGGAAAGGTATGTCACAGTTAAAGCTTATGATTGAGAGGCTCACACCAAAACTGGTCAAAACATACGTCAGCTACTAGAAGAGCTGGAACAACGGTCTGCCAACCTTAAAGGAGTAGTGGTCAACTATTGGAATAAGTTTAATTTTCTAGAGAATAGTGTCCAATTTTGCCATAAAAGAAGCAGCAAGCTCTACAAACATCTTTCTAATGCTGAACAACTTTCCACTCAAATACAGGAGAATGCCAGATCAACATACGAGGCGATTAAAGCCCAGGGCCTGAGGAACACACTTATTTTTGAGGAGAGCACTGACCTAAAATTCTGACTCTCCATAGCAGGATTAAAAGTGATGGAGTTCAAGCAATAATTGCAGGCCGAGTTTCAATGATTTCTGACAAACTATATCAGATTCATGAAGAGATTAGAGAAGAACTCTGTAAATGACACTGAGGTCCTCCCACCCAAAATTGAAGGATATGTTCACAGACGCAAATGAATCTAGCCAGTAGACTTAGAATCTAAAAGCAATGGAGCAACCTCAAAGTGAGAAAATCAGGCAGTTCCAACTACTATACCCACGCCTGACAAATCTATTAAAATAGCTACCCTGGATACTCCCTCTCACGCCATGCCCTCAGTTCCTATAAGCCGCAATAAAACACCCATTTGCCCTAAGCACTCCTGGTCAATCCTCCTCAAGACGCTTAATATTTTGGCTCAAGAACCATCAGGGCTGGCATACTAATTACGCTACATGGTCTTAGCTGAGATTTTGAGATTGCTGGCAGTTTCAGAGTCAACCCTGTCAATCTGCTGAAGCTGACAAGAGGTAAACATACACACCTTCTTGTCATTATCTGAGATTAGCATGGACGAGGTAAGTGACAAGGCTAAACTGGAGATTCTCATGAAATCGATGGACCTGTAGACTCAGCAACTGGTATTGCCATGATCAGCAAAACCAGGCTATAATACATAAATGAGAAGAACAGTTAGATCCACGAGTTTGCTGACTGCTTTTACTTAGAGGCCCATCTGTTATTCTTGGCTTACACTTCTCATTACTTTCACCAAATATCAAAAGATGGGCTCAATTCTGAAAAATTAATGGCGAGGAGAAAATTGAAATGATAAGGAGAATATAAACTACTTTATTTAGTTTAAAAGCGTCAATATTTGTAGGGCGTATAGGGATATCTTGTCTCAGGGTCCTTCATGGCCACGTACAATCAGGTTTTTTCACTGCCATCCAGATCAACCGCCTGGTTGTCACCTCATTGTAATGCGTCATCCTCATGACCTCTATGGAAGGGGCCACGCCTCTCATGGTCTGGGAAGCGGGGATAGGATTCTTTAAGGTGTTTTCACCAATTTTTATAAGCATGACGCTCTATGATCAGTTTCTAGTTTTGTCACCTTTAAGGTAAGGTTCCATTTGTGCTAGTTCGAAAATCAATCTGTAGAGGCTCAATTTGGGAGCAGGGATTATGGCTTTCTTATCATATAAATCCTGACACCGCCCCACTCTAGCTCCTTTTGAAGGGGGTATAGGGCTGGAGCAATCAGCTATGCAAATAGTTCACTACTGTCCCCTGATTGACGTTGGAAATGGAGTACTCTATGTTCACCTTATAAATGACCTTATAAGGTTTGGACCAAAGAATGTTGAGCTTATTCTGTAAAACCTCCAGGTCAATGGCAATATAAGAGAATGAGATTACCTAAATAAAAAATTGGTGAAGAGGGTCGGCTAGTCTTAAATTGGGATGCCTCCCCTCCTGTGGTGATGATGCCTTGTGCGGCTAAGGCTTGAAGCCAGAAAAAATCATCGGCTAAGACCTCATGGTTAAATAAGAGTTCTTAGTAGTGGAGGTCTCGAACAGTGGCTAAATGCTACTTGGGAGCCAGCGAGCACGTCCATACAGAGCTTTAAAGGGGGACATATTAATGACTTGGTTGTAGCTTAATCTATAGGCAAGCAAAGCGCTGGTTCAGTATCGATTCCAGCGAGCTGTGTTGAGGCGGACATCTTCTGAAAACTTGAGACAAGGGTTCCATTAGCGCGAACTACAGCCCCATTGGCTGATGGGTTATAAGGTGTGGCTAAACTTTGGTTAGTGCTGAAAAGTGAAGTAAGTTTTTGGACTACCTGTGAAGCAAAATATAATACATTGTCCTAAAGTAAAGTTTGTGTGCACCGATTCTGGGCAAGAACAGATTGTATAAGGAAAAGAGCCATGGATTTTGAAGTAGAAGAGGAGACTGAAATTACTTCGACCCACTTGGCCAGAGGGTCTACAGCTAGAAGTATATAATTATGGCCGTGTATCGTAGCAGTGAGAGGTCCTATTACATCAATGCTAATGACAATGAAGTGTCCCTTAGGGGAAACGATTGAGTGTTAGTATTGATAACTAGCCCGATCTTGGGATTGAAAAGTCATACAAGCTTCCAGGACCTCTTGGATGGTTTCCATTATTCAGTCCCAGTAACATCATGTCTTTATCCACTTGTAAGGCTTCTTTGCTGCCTAATGTTCCACAGTCATATGCCCCTCTAGGATAATGTTGGTTTAAGAAGGGCGGATTTAGGGGGCATTTCTTATTGACACTCTTATATAGCATCCCGACCTTTAGCTGAGTATCTTGTGTCATCTTTTCTACTCAGCTTGAATTTTAGGAGTTTCCAACACTCAGAGTTCTAGTCGGACAATTATATGATACAGTCAGTCTTCCTCAGGGTTAAGGCAACCAGTACCAACATCTAGAGAGGTCATTGGACTTCTGGTGAATCGCTCTCAATTGATAAAAAATGGTGACATCATAGCTCTGCAGTCTTAAGGCCCATCTGGCTAAATGGCCATATGGGTCCTTCATCCAATGTAGCCACTGAAGCGAGGAATGATACTTGATAGTGGTAAAGTATGTGCCGTACAGATAGGGCTGAATTTATTTAATTGCTAACAATACAGCCAAACTTTCCTACTAGAAATTGCTATAGTTCTGTTTGACCTATCTCAGGGTCTTTCTAAATATGCAACTGCATGATTGACTGATTTTTGTCATGCTGGGCTAGGATGGCCCTGACAGCAACATTACTTGCATCCATTAATAACAAGAAAGGTTGATTAAAATACCAATGGAATAAAAAAAGATTTAGTACAAATAGCGATCCTAAACGCATTAAAACTTGATTTTGTTCCCACGTGCCACTCAAAAGAAATGTTTCTGCAGGAGAAAAATCCAGCTTGGCTAGGTCAGCAAACCGAGGGAAAAACTGATGATATCAACTTAATATGCCAAGGAACGCCTGAATATCCATAGCTCTGGGGGCGTGACATCCTTTTATGGCGTCAACTTAGTCCAGTATGGGCTGGATGCCACCTTTTGACACCTTATGTCCAAGGAAATCGGCTTCAATTGTAAAAAAGAGCACTATAAAGGTTTGATATTTAATGAAGCCTTCCTAAGCCGATTTACTAACTTCCCAAAGGCTCTCCATATGAACAATTAAAGTTTGGGGAGAAGGCAGTGATGTTGTCAAGGTATAACAGAAAACATAATAAATTAAGTTCCTATGGTCCCGTCCATAGTGCATTGGAAAGTGGTTATCACGTTACAGAGACCCTGAGGCATCCTCATGAGTTTAAATAGACCTTCATTGCCTATGAGCGTAAATTTAGCTTAATCTTCAGGGGCGAGCTCCACTTGCCAATATTTGCTGACAATGTCCATTGTGGAAAGGTACCGTGGCCTGACAAGCAGGTGGGGAAAGTCATCAATTTGAGGCAGAGGATGCCTGTCCTTCTTGGTGTTGGAGATGACCCATTGATAGTCCATCGCCACCTGATAGCTGCCATCCTTCTTTAACTACCAGGAGAGTGGAGGCCCAAGGACTTCACAAAAGAACTAATAACCCTAAATTAAGTAGTTGTTTGAGTTCCACCATTAACTTGGCCTTTTCAACCTTACTTTTTTTGGTAAAATTGTTAACAAAATGGTGGAGCATCATTAGTTTCCACATGATGTAGAACCCCACTAATTTTTCCAAAGTCACAGGTTGAGGCCAAAAATAATCTGAATAGTCAATAGTAATTTTGAACTTGGTGCTGTTGTTCCCTAGTAAGATCCTTAACAATTCTATTGTAAAATGGAGCCACTTATGGGGCATCTCCAAATTAAGATACCATAGGCTCCCAAAACTGCGGACTTTTTTGACAGGCTTTACTAGTAGGAGGTGGACATAGGCGGTGGGGATGTTTGGCTTTTACCCCAGGTTTTTTGGTAAGGTGGCTAGCAAAACTGATATAGATCCAGCTTAAGCTAAGTCTAGAATTCTCTGACAGGCTAAGATCCTCCTTGGCAGATGGGTTATCTAGGCTCAGAAATCCAGCAGGTATCCAGAGGGGATGTTAACATGGATCTTAGCATCGACAATAATTTGGGACTTCAGAGGTATAGTGGTCACCCTAAGTAAGTAGATCGACATGCCTTCTTGTCCATCAACAGCAAATGGGGAAGCCAGACCCAAGAGCCCCTTACGTTATACTCAAGTCAGTCAATTCAGATCTCACTCTCTAGTAGGAAAGCCCAGGCCTTAACGTCCATATTAAAGTTTACAGGAAGTTATAAAGATTAGGGAATCCAATAACCCAGTAGAGATAGAAATCCTTCATCATAATGTACCACTGCATGTAGTCATGGATAAACTGAGTTTCAAGAAGTAGTTCATAGCCTGGGTTATCCAGCGTGATGGAGAGGGTATTTACATGAGCTTCCAAATTGGATAGTTAAGTTAGAATATGCCCCTATAGATTGTTAAACTGTGGTCCATCCGTGCTATACTCCAAATAAAGTGACAAGTTTGGAGCAATCTTCATATGCTTCATCAACTTGGATAATATAACATTTATAGGGGAACCACTGTTGAATATGTCAAAAACCAAAATCCTATAAAATAAAATGGTGATGAGGGTAACCAGACTTTTTAACTGTAGAGGTAGCTTAATAAACATGGGAGAGTTATTGGAGGAAGTTAAAAAATTAATTTCTTTAGTATCAAAATGTACTGAAACTGAGGAGTGAATAACATATTAGGGTGGTTCCTGCTCCATCTGGGTAAAGTTTTGATCGAAACATGTTCAAAACCAGCACAGGATATAAAACTCAATGTGGTATATTTGTCCCAAGGTTGATATGACTCGTTTATCTCAAAATGTACTGGGACTTCTTCAGGTATAATAGGTCCAGATTTGTTAGAGGTCAGTGATGATCCTTAAAACGTGGTAGGGAAGTCAGCATGAAGCGCCTTTTCCTTCATGCTGATAACCCTTTTCCCACCACCTTGGAAATTATTTCCATCAGATCTTAACACAGCACCAGAAGCCAATGCAGTAGGTTCATCGGGGCTGAGGTTTTTCTTCTTTTTGGGTACATGGTTCTGAGGATAGTTGAAGAGGGCAGTAGAGGTAGCCTTAGGAGGTAAGGTCATCGCAGTAATCTCATTAAGCACTTCCTTGATTTTGCAAATGCACGCAAAACTGTTTTTTTGGCTAATCATATGCATTTGAATCTCAAGAATAAGTTCCCAACGAGGAGATGACAGCTGTAATGGCGTCGTACAAGGTAATATGATTTGTGGTGAACAAAGGTTGTGATTGGGTTTAATAAACCAAGTTCATCTTAATTGTTACACTTCAACTTGAGTTTGAATACCTGAGTCTAAGTTGAATCGCTTTAATATTTTTTTAGTTTGGTCGTGTTAAGCGCTGGGTTGTGCCTCTCCCAAAGGCAGCTGTAAAAGGTGCGCCCACCAATTCCAATGCTCACTTTAAAATTTTGCCCCCAGCTTTCCCCCTTGGGAGCATTGTTGGTTGCACACCAGACAAGCTCTGTTTGATAGGCCCCTTTTTATTTGCCAAAATTTATAAAGGTTGTTTTAGGGTTTGCTTACTTCACTTACCCTTTGGTCTTTTTAGGCATCTGACTATAAGGTGTTTTTGTGTGGTTGGGTCAGACCAACCACAAATCATTTTTGCATAACTAACTTGATGTAAGAGAATTTTGGCGCTGTCAGTGCATCAAACCTGTCCCCTACTCGACGTTGGTCTGCTTTGGCGCTGTCAGTGCACCAGCGCATCTTTTATTATATGACACTTTGAACTGGGTTTCCTGAGTGCTACATAATTCTGAAGTCAAATGTGCATTGCACGCCACTGATCCCCATTCAGCTAACCTCAGTGGTCACTGGATCCCAGTTGTTGAGGAACCAGCACTGGTGGGAGTCAGTGATGATGGCCAGCCCTGGACCCAAAGTGACCAGCGGCTAAAAATCTTGGTGGGGTCTCACTCACCAGGATTTTGGTTGCACCAAGGGACCTTTCCAGCAGGGCTCCCTCATTAATGGACAGTCCGCCCAGAAATGGAATGGCTGTCCAGATGTTCTGGACCACGAACCCCTCTCATGCTTTTATTGAGAAAGCGCCTTCCTGGTCAGGATGGGAAGACCGTCGCCAATAGGAACATGAGAGGGGGCATAACACAGCAAATGCTGGGCGTGCTTCCTTGGGCCAGGTGGTCTAATTCCAGTATCCCAGTCCAAATCTGCCCTTGAAATCTATCATTTTTCTTGTAAGGGGCCCAGAATTTCTCCCAGGTATTTTCTTGGGGATCAAAGAAACTCTCCCCAGAAAACCCTCATGCTGGAGTCCTCCCATTGTGTACCCTCTTCTGAGGATGCGCCCTTCCCTATTGAAGGGTAATGTAACAAAATGAGTTTGTCTTGATTATTACATTTTTGACTTGTGTTTGATTTTCTGAATCTAAGTTGAATCATTTTAATAAAATTATTTTTATTTTGGTCATATTGGACGCTGGGTAGTGCCTCACCTAATTTAGTTGATTAGGTCATATGAGCCTAATCAATGATTTAAAGAGGCCCTAAAGGCAGCCGTAAAAAGGCGCGCCCACAAATTCCAAAACTCACTTTGTCATCTTATTCCTAGCTTTCCCCTCTGGGGAGCATTGTCAGTTGCTCCTCAGACAAGCTCTGTTTGGTGGGACTTTTTTATTTTCTTATGAAAAATGAAGGTTATTTTGGGGTTTTCTTACCTGCCTACCTATTGGTTTTTTTTAGGCATCTGGCTTGAGGAGTTTTTGCGTGGTTGAGTTGTACCACCCACATATCAGTTTTGCATAACCAACTTGATGTAAGGTATCCTGCGCTGTTGGTGCATCAAAGCTATCTCCTGCTCAACATTGGTCTGCTTTGGTCTGTTTTGTCACCAATGCATCTTTTACTATATGTCACACATAACTTAGATTTCCCAAATGTTAAAGGGTGTAGAAACGGCTGGTGAACTCTATGGGATTTCCCATTTATTAAGGCGGACATTAATAATTACTTGTTTGTTTATTGGCCAAGGTTTTATTTCTGCCAAATTTTTGGTTAAGGCCGTCTGGACCTGCTCCCAGGTGTTGCATCCTTTCAGGGGGGAGTCATGATCTCCAAAGCAGTGATGTTAAGGCAGGAGTGGATATTCTTCACTTTTTGCCAATTAGTGGCCTCTTCCATGGAGCTCTCATATGCATATAGGAAAGCTGCGATTCTTTTCTGTTAAGGGCTGAACTTCAGTCTAAAACTATGTTTAAAATTAGTTAAAAGAGGAGTGGAGAGGGTGTTAACGCTAGATATTGGTTCATTCATGGAGATCTCAGTCTCCACTAGATTCAGGGGGCCTGCTGGTCCAGCCATCTCTTAGGCTCTTAAAACCTCTAAAATATCATCCCATCCTCGGTCAATGAAGGAAATAGATGTTTTATGAACAACCTACTCCTTTAGGGCTAGTATACCAACGCTTTGAAGAAGAAACTGAATCTCTAGGTTGATAAAATGGGTCTCAAACCCTCAACAGGTTTGTTCAAGCTGAGAAGTGCGACTATCAATAAGCTTGATAAAAAGGCGCTAAAATTATCCATTTCACCCAATAATGCCTAAATTGAGACCCTAGGGTCGAGGAGGACTCCGTCTACTAATAGTTTACACTATTAAGCTACAATTTGGATCTGATCAAAATAAGGAGGCTAGGGCCTCCAAAACAGCTTCCTTCAAGGGTCATCAGTGTCTCTGGGAGTAGATGCCGTTGGGCCAGAGGGCCCTCAAGGCCCATAGAGACCTTCCAGCCCTTTGAGCCCTTAGGCCCTTATGGTCCTTCACTCCTAGAGGTGTGGTTGAGAGAGGCCAGCTCTTGATAGTGATGCTTCAGGGTCTGCATAGGATCTTCAACTTGGTGGGGGCGCTGGTTCCAAACAGCCTTAGGAATTTGGATATTCTGACGAAGTTGGTTTTTGAGGTAGCCAGAAATCCTGCTATTTAACACTTCAACTGGCCTCGGCTTCATTGATTAATCATTGGATATTGTGTTGGCTTCTCAGTTGTTGTGGATGAAGGAGGAGGCCGCTTTTTACAAATTGACAACATGGGAGTGCAGAATTTTGGGCAAGCCTTAATTGTTATAAGACTTCATGTGGTGAACCCAACTAAATGAAGAGGTGAGGAATAGCAGAGTGGACAAAATTTTGAAGATAGCTCTCAGTCCCCAAGGTAAGATCTCCCACTTGTAGTTGGGCCAAGGTATAAAGATCCTTCATATTGTAAAAAACTGAAGATGCGCTGGAGCAGCTTGAGTGGGCCCCAATGGAGTAAATGCCATTTGATAACTATAAGAAACATCGTTAAACTTCTCATATTTAAGTTGATACTGAACACAATCAACTGAAGATAGGTAGAAGTGGAATATGGCTCGATTTTCCTAGCATTCAGGATGTGTGGGTGGTACTTCATATTGCGGGGTAATAATCCATTGAGCGACACTTCTTGAATCATTGGCAGGTAAACTTTTGAGACTGCTTATATTCTATTTTATTTGTATTAGACGTTTTCACTTTTGGCAGCTTGGAGCCACCTGTAGCGAGCACCACTTCTCTCATTGTAACAGTTCTCTTGACTGTCACTAAGCAAAAAATGGCTTGGAGCTGAAAATTAGTGCAGAGGGAGAAAAAGAAAAAGATGGGGCAAATATAAACTACTTTATTGAGTTAGAAAGCGTCAATATTTATAGGACGTGTAGGAACATGGTGCCTCAGGGACCTTCATGGACCCATATGATCAGGATCTTTCACTGCCTTCTAGATTGACCTCCTGATCACCGCCTTTATTGTACTGCATCGTCCTCATGACCTCAGCAGTGGGGGACGCGCCTCTCATGGTTCAGTAAGCGGAGAGGAGATTCCTGAAGGTGTTTACACCAGTTCTCATATGCGTGACGCTCTTGATTAAATCCAGTTTTAGCGCCTTCAGGTTAAGGTTCCATTCACATTGGTTTAAAAGTCAATCTGTCAAGGCTCAAATTGGGGGTATGGTTTTTGTCTCGCTCATCATATAAAATCCTGATAGTTATATGGCGCAAAGGTTCTGGTTAACTTTGATGCACAGAGTGCCGCGTGGAATGCCTGCAAAGCATACAAGGAATTGAACTGAGTCATGCTTCCCTTGTTGGATGATGAATACAGTATATTACAGATGATGAATCACCTTCACCACTAACATGCATCCTTTAATGCTCATAATGAAGGTTACTGAAATAATGAGAGACTTAGGTAGACCCCTCCATCAAAATGCTGAAGAAATCCAGTTTATAGCTGTCAGACTTGGGTGACTAGACATCTTTTAGATCAAATACCATTAATGTGATGTAAAAGTGCACTACGATAATTAGTGTCACTTCAGGAGTCTAACGCTTAAAGTACGCCGTTTGGGGGCAGTGGAAAACAAAGAATAGGAAAAAGCATGGTCGGAGTAAAAACATGATATTCTATTTACACCAGTTCCCATCATCTCCTTCACATAATTTTAACGCCTAATTCTACCCTATGACATTGCCAATGACGTCCTAGCGGTCAACACCACCTCCTGCCAGGGGACAATATAGTCCAGGACTCAGAAGTAGTATCCAAGTCCTATGCACAACAGTTGAGCAATACAACTTTGTGATCACCCTTAGTGACATGCCTAAATTAGAATAGGTTAATGTGACTATTACCCTTGGAGAGTTAAAGATGACTAGCCCCCTTTCTCTATGATAAATTACAGTCCTACTTGGACTAGGCCAACAATCTTGGTGTACGAATAATAAAATTGCTTTGAATCTTTATTATTATGAGCTCACATATGTTAACATTAACATGGGCAAGATCTGGGTTAGGCTATAGAAGATAGTGGATCACCTATAAACAGCGTATCAAATAAACTATTTTAAAAATTAGGAATATCACCGAATTTTGATCACCACAAGAAATATGGAATGGCAGGACCCAATTTAAACTTCTCACTAGGAGCATACAAACTCTACCACTAAGATTAAGATTACTCATTTTGGAAGCTCCTTCAATCATTCTTTTAAACACCTACTATGATATTCTCATCAGAACCTCCTTCATGAGGACATATGGCGTCAAAACTGATTTTGAATAAAATAGCCTAACGATCCTCAGACAGAATGTTCCCCTGTATTACCGTTGAGGGGACCAACAAACAGAAAATCAAGATTTTCTGTTCATGAATCTAGCCTTTTAAAGATGGGATTATACCCATCCGTTGTTAAAAAAGGACGCGGCTGTACCCAGTATTTACTACACCAATTTATTGAATTGGAAGGCATAATGTAGAGGGCTGATGGCCATGTGACAATTTTGACAGGCCACCAAGTCTTAGTGAAAACAGACAGTGCCCTGAAGATTCCGCCATGGTTGTCTGTTGAAATGTTGACGCAATTTAACTGCTCACGTTGAGAGCCAACAGTAGCACAAGAGCTTATCTCCTAAATCATATTAAAAGCATATTAATAGCTAACCTCTATTAATACCCAATCCATGTGAAATGGCACCAAACATTTACATTCCTTTATATTCTGCCAATGGAGGAAGTGCAAGATGTGCATGAATTGGGTCATTAGAGGAGTTTAAGATGGACAAGGAAAATTATGAGGCCGTCAACTCAGGCATACTGCGCAATTCCCTAGTTAGACCAACAGGAGAAGAGAAAGATTGAGCGATGGCCCTATTCTAAAATACAAAAAAATCTTATGAAATGAATGACTGCAATTTAGGATGTACTGAGGAAAAATTACATCTATAGACACTATAAGCCATCCGCTAGTATACCTCCATCCCACCTGCCAGTCCAAGGCAGCAGTCATAAGCCGTCCATAAGATCAAGCAGCTAGTCCAGAGAGAAATGCTGGCCCATAAAAAAGTATATAGGCATCACCGGTTTTAATCTTAAAGAAAAACAGACAGATCTAACTGAAGTGGTGATTGACTACTGGAATATCAACTACATAATAAAAAAGGACTAAGACCCTCTCATATAATAATAAATGATGAGATCAAAAGACTCAGTGTATCAAAATACTTCTCAATTAAGGATCTAATTTTCTGGTTATTGGCAGTTAGAGATGCATCAGTGGAACAAAAAATGTTTATAATAACAAGAAAAGATCCATTCCAATCAACACAATTGCTAAAAGGTTTATGTAACGTTCCCAACACGTTCCTAAGGGATATAAACAGTTTATTTAGTGTCAGGCAAACAGCATGTAAGAATTAGACTGGCCTGCAAGCTTAGTTGCCAGAGCACCTGAATGGCAAACCAGAATGCCAAAGTCACTGCTGCTGGTACGATGGATATGGAAGTGGAAAGGAATTTTCCCAAAAACTACCGGTGAGCCGGAATCTCATGCAGGCACATAATAAGATACTAGATGAGTCTGGCATTAACCCTGAGGGGAGTGTGAGGGTCGGCGGAAAAGGTGGTTTATTTTTCAACATAAAAAACTAATTTATTGGAGAGGTTTTTAATGGAAAATTTAAAAAAAAAATTAACCAACAATTTTCTCAGTGTGATGTGACTGATTAAATAGTGGTCAATTGGAGAGGGAACAAGCTGGGATCAGGTCCTCAAGTTTGACCAAACTGGCGAATTATTTGGGAATTGGCACATATAAGTTCACTGAGAACTGAAATTGTAGAATTTGGCGGCAGGATGAGTTGCTGTTGGTCCAACCTTAAACACCTGAACTGAGACTTGACTGCATTTCCAGCAGTTAGCATGACGGCGTCTAGCCCGATGAGCAATGGGAATCCCCCAAGTCCACCCCACATAGAGGCAGTCCCATTTAGTTGGGAACAGATTTGGGATGCCTAACCCGCCCATACCCAGTCACTGGGTCATTCATTTGGTTAAAAGCGTTGCATCGGCTGCAATGCCCAATTGACTGGAAGGAAGCTTTGAACTATCACAGATGGTGTTTGATGCTGCTACCTGCATGTTGGGGAGCATACCTGATAATTTTGGGAGGGGGTTAATTTTGTTGATTGAGGTGTTGGCCGAGTCAAAACTGTCAGCAATTCTGGCTGATGAGTCAAATTTCATTCCTTATTGACTATGTGGATCCCAATTTCTGGGCTCATTTCCACTCATTTTTGGACTGATTGACTTAATTTTGGCAATTTTGGGGCAAATTTCCCTGTTCAGGCGTACCAGTTCTGTAGAGGAAAATGTGAGCATTGGGGGAGGAGACCAAAGAGGGAGGGCTTTTAGCCAGCGCACATCTACCACGTGGGCAAGATCACCCTGGGTGACAAGAGGGACTGCAACCCTCTTCAGAGCCTTTTTGTTTGTAAACGGGAAGAGGGCCTGGTCAACACACAGGGGACGTTTCCCTGAACTTACATTACCCTTTCCTTTTTCCAAAGGAAGGGCGCCACTGCCGGGAAACTGCATGAGGGCCACATTCTTGTGTGCCTTAAGTATTTTGATCACCATTACTGTTGCAACCTTTTGGGGGTCCAGTGGCATTAGGTTGGATTCATGGAATGCCTCAACCAGCTCCATGCAGTTAGCGCAATCCCAAGCCTTAACCCAACTGTTCTTGTAAGCCGGAATCCCTTTCCAGGCCATGAGATACTGGACTGACTGGCAGGATTTTTGGGATGGTAAGATGTTTCACCTCAGCTTCTTTTGCATCCTCGATCACAATAGGTTCAGGTTCAATGGGGATGAGCCCCTTCAACAGGGACAACAGGGACACATGAAAGATGGGATGCTGTTTCCAATGGGCTGGCAGTTTCAACCAAAATGCACCATTGCCCAAGTCTTTCTCCACCAGGTGGGGACCCAAACGTTTGCTTGCAAACTTTCAGGAAGATACCAGTATCTGCAGGTGGCGAGTGTCCAACATGACATAAGAATTCACCACAATATTGTGACCGGGAAGCCATTTTTGATCCGCAAAACCACTAATAATCATTGATAGCTTTTTTGAGGTGCTCCTGGACTAAGGACTGAGTCGACAGGATATGCTCAACGTGATCTGCGGCAGCAGGAACCTCTGGGCATATATAAGGACTTTTTGAAAAGGAGGGGTTATACCCTAACGTTGCATCATAGGGAGAAAACCCTATAGAGGCGTGAGTTCCATTGTTATAAGCGAACTGGGCTAGATCAAGGTCTTTTTCCCAAGTATAATGAGCGGCCAAAGCGTAACAACGCAAATACTGTTCCAAATCTGGCTACCATGCTCAGTCTGCCCGTCAGATTGTGTGTGGTAAGCAGTGGAGTGACAGGGGGTGATTTTTAGGATGGATAATAGCTCATTCCAGAAATGCGCTGTAAGTTGGGGTCCACGGTTGCTGATGATTTCCTGTGGGAGACCAAACATTGAAATCACATGGCGAAAGAAGAGCTGAGTGGTCTCTTCAGACGTGATTGCAGAAGTATATGGAATAAAAAGGGAAAATTTTGTGAAGCAATCAACCACCACCATCACTGCCATGAACCCATTGGAACAAGGGAGTTTGACAATAAAGTCCACAGACACTGATGTCCATGGACCCTCTGCCTGTTGTGATGGGTGTAGGAGTCCATTCCTTTCTGAGCGGTCCAACTTTACCCAAGCACAGGTAACACAATCTGGCGATCCAAATCGGAACTTCCTTTGTCAAGCCTGCTCAGTTATAGGTTTGCTTAATCAGTTTGATGCTTTTTTGATGCCTGGATGGCTGATCATGAGAGGATCGTGATGCGCACAAAATAAATTAGTTCATAAAAGAGGGGAAACCCAAATTCTTGACCTAAAATAGATGAGTCCCTTCACCAAGGAGTACAAAGAGGGTTTATGACTTTAGAAGGTCAATTGCTCAAATAAGTCCACCCCTTCAGGGCAGGCCATTTGACCGGCTAAGATCTGAGCCACAAGCGGGGCATTGGGGGTGAGGGTGGCCAAAGAAACAATGGGGGGAACAATTGTCAAAATTTGGGCGGTGGAAATAATGGTAACAAGATACACTTCTTCTGAATTTGTGGGACAATGGCTGGGGTTTCGGCTTAGGAAATCAGGAAGCACATTAAGCGCACCTTTTACAAATTCATATTTGAAATTGAAACTACACAAGACCTGATAGGTTTGTGCTTGCTGGTGTGCCAATTTCTGGGGTTTGCAAAAATACAAGAGAGCCTGGTGATCCGTGTGGACTGTTAACTCATGTTGAGCACCCTGTAACAGGTATTTCCAATGAGTTAAAGCCCATGCAACAGCCGCCAGTTCCTTATCATAAATGGCCCAAGACTGCTCTGTAAAGTAAACTTTTGGGAAAAATAGGCAAACAAATGTTTCAAGCCATCATGCTCTTGGAGTAACACCGCTCCCACTGCTACTGAGGAGGCATCACATGCAACGATATATGGCTTGGCGGGATCCTCATGCTTTGATATGGGAGGGGATAGAAACACCTCTTTGATCAATTTGAACACCTGTTGGCATTTGGGCGTCCAGTGGAATGGTACGTGTGTGTGTGTGTGTGTGTGTGTGTGTGTGTGTGTGTGTGTGTGTGTGTGTGTGTGTGTGTGTGTGTGTGTGTGTGTGTGTGTGTGTGTGTGTGTGTGTGTGTGTGTGTGTGTGTGTGTGTGTGTGTGTGTGTGTGTGTGTGTGTGTATTTTTCCCTGTAAGGGGGTGGAGTGGGGTAGCAAGCTGGAAAGTGCCGGGGAAATTCTTAAAAAAAATGATGGTTCCCAAGAAACTTCATAATTTTTTATGGGTTGTCAGAGTTGGCTATTCTAGGATAGCATCCAACTTATTGGGAGGAATTGCGTAGCCATCTTTAAGGATGAGGTTCCTGAGAAAGGTAACTTCCTCCTTATAGAACTCACATTTAGAAGGCTTAACGAACAAGTCTGCCTTATGAAAGGCGGCCACAACCGCTTCCAAGTCAATAGCATGTTGCTTGGGAGTCGGGGAGTGAACCAGAATTTTGTCAATATATGCAAACCGCGCAAGTTTACCGGAGTCACCCAGTACATTGTTAACCATACATTGAAACGTAAAGGGAGCATTTTTCAGCCCAAGGGCATTATGTGGAATTGGAAAATGCCTCACTTTGTTCGAATCACTGCTAACCATTATTGCTTTTTCATTACTGGAATATGGTTAAAAATGTTGACGAGATCCAGCTTGGAAAACACCCAAGATTTGGCAATTGATTGGCTTATCATCTGCTCTAAAGGTAGGGGGTAGGGATCAGAAACCGTGACTTTATAAAAGTGTCCATAGTCCATGCAGGGATGGAGGGAACCATCAGCTTTTTTAGTGAAGATAATGGGAGATGCGACTGGTGACATCTCCTTAAACAACCACCCTTTTTTCAACATATTGTCCAACCAAGTGTTGAGCGCTGCCTCCTCCTCTGCTGTGTGGGGATACAACGGGCAGTTGATATTCACCAACTCCACCGTTGTACAGAATCCACAATTTATCTAGTGTGAGGAGACAGATGATCCACTTTTTCAGAATTAAAAATGCTTTGTAGCACATTAAACTTTCTGGAAAATTGGACGGTATGCCCGCAGGAGAGACGAGGGAATTAATAGAGTTGTGACCTTGAGCTTTCTTAAGAGTATCAATTAGGGGGAATTTACCCTCCAGTTGATCATTAATGATTGACAGCATGTTAGACTCCAGGTAGATCTTGTCATGTTGCCAGCGCCACCATCCCACGACTAAGATCACCGGAAACACCAAGTTTGGCATAGCAGAAAAGTTGTTGCAGAAGCTGAACTGGTGTATTGAATATGTGACTGGTCAGAGAACAAGGTATGAGGTTTGGGAGGCTGACAATGCAACCATCACTGAAGGGCCTATATCCAGGTCAAGTTCCAATTGCTGGGCCAGTTCTACACTCATAAAATTGCCCGCGGCTCCAGTGTCCACCAGGACCTCAAAGGAGACATGATGGGACCCAACACTAACCTTCATGGGTAATAAGAAATGTTATAAAATTGACAGTATTTGGGAGATACGTCGATGGATATTTGCACAGGAGTTGCCCCAATGAGCAATCAGGACCAACAATATGAGGATTTTTGTCCTTGACACAACAAAATAAACTTATAAAATAAATAAATATGGAGCACTCACTCCCTCAACTCTTATATTTAATATTTTAATACAGCTGATTCTCGCTGTTATACTTACTCTAAAACTACTAACAACTTACTTCCTCAATCATCTCATCCCGCTTTTATGGTAACAACTTCAGATGGTATTGCTTTCATGGCTTAGTAATTCACTTCGCTGTATCTCATCGGTTCCACCAATTATTCATTCATCAATTTACAATCGCCCAATTCAGCCGATTTCATAACAACCCAATATCGCCTCATTTAGAGGCACTCAATTAATCGTATTTATAACAACTTGGCAGATTCCATCCATTCCACCATATCAACTTTACGGCTTATTGTCCAGTCATATTGGAATCATGACATTACCCCCTCCTTGACTGGACGACAAAATTTCTATTACTTATACGCCTGGAGGAACTTCACATGCACTCAGTTGATGATTTGACCGCTAACAGGGTCCTTGATAGTATATGCTTCAACCCCAGTTTTTCCAATGACTTTGAATGGACCAATCCATATACTGACCAGCTTGTGTTTCTGCCTAAACCATGCTGGTCATGAAAGAGAACCATGTCGCGTTCCTTGAACTGCGCTAACTAAACTCAACATACCTGATCCACGGCCTGATTCCTGATCTTCTTAGATAAGCTGAAGGAATAGGCTTCCATTTGCAATTTGGTCAGTATGTTTGCAATGTTAGTCATATAGCGGTGGGGTTCCACTCTGACGGTGTCTTCCACACACAAATAAAGTAATGCCAGAAGAGCTGGGTGTCAGTCATATAGTAGTTGGAAGGGACTCTTCCCCATGGCAGAATGATAACTGATGTTATAGGCAAACATGACAGTGGAAAGAAGGGAGGTCCAATCATATGGTCGATCCATTACTAATTTTTGCAGGAAAATTCATCAGAGTCCCATTCACCTGTTCAACCATTCCTTTAGATTTGGGGTGGTATGGGGTCATTAGAACCCCGCGGATACCCATAATCTCGTTCATTTTGGGGAGGATGTGTGAGGTGAAGATAGTTCCGTTGTCAGTGAGAATAAACTGAGGGCATCCATGTCGCTGAATAAGACACTCCATCACAAACTTGGCCACTGTAACGGCCCCCAAATCTCGTATTGCCCTTACTTCAACCCACCAGGTCAAGTGGTCAATAGCCACAAGAATGTACTTACACCGGTTAGCTCCTGTTGGCAAGGGACCAACGACATCCAGTGAAACAGTATGCCAAGCAAAATGTGGTTTCAATACCTGATACGATGTTTTATGGCGGAATGGCTTCTCCACTTGGCACTGATGGCAACAGGAAATGGTTTTGAGCACATCAAAGTTCATACTTTCCCAATAGTACTGAGGGTGCAACAACTCCATTGTCTTATGCACCCCACCATGTCTGACTGCCTTATGGGCGCTCATTATAATTTCTGGCTGGGCTGAGGGTCGCGGAAAATTCACCATAGATTCACCGATCCACTTATACAGTTCCCCATTCTGTTGGAAGGTATTTGATCTCTTTCATTTAAAGCTTTGATCACTTGGGGCAGTTCATCATCATACTTCCCGCAGATCATTTAATCAACATTATATCACTTACATCTGCCATAACAGCAATTGTGGGCAATCTCAATAAATAATTGGCATTCTGGTGTTTTGGTCCAGGTCAATGAATAATTTTAAGATTGTATGCCTGCCTTAAGAGCCCATCAGGCCAAGCGCCCTTCTGATTCTATAAAATTTTGTAACCAGCGTAGTGAGGCATGATCCGTTACAACTTTGAATTTCACCCCATTCAAATACACCTGGAATTGCTTATAGGCGTAGATCACCGCTAAGCACTCCCTCTCTGTCATGGTATAATTGCACTCATGGCTGTTCAAGCTATGACTGCAATATGCTACGGAGTGCTCCTCTCCTTTCTCGTCTTTTTGGGATAGGACTGCCCCATGGCGAAAAGGGATGCATCTGTCTGAACAATGAACTCTTTTTCAAAATTAGGATAGCATAACACTGGCGCGCTGATCAGTGCTGTTTAAAGCATATCAAAAGTGCGTTGCTGCCATTCCGTCCATTCAAAAATGGTGTCCTTCTTTAAAAACTTGATTAGTGGGCCCCCAATACAGATGAAGTTAGGGATGAAGCGCCAGTAATATCTGACCATTCCCAAAAATACCTGTATATCCCACTTGCCGTTGGGTGGAGTCATTTTACATATAGCTTCCACCTTGGCTGGTTGAGGTCGCAGCCCTGTGGCGTCAACCATGAACCCCAGGTACTACAGCTGGTCCTTAAAGAAGTGGCGTTTCCGAGGTTTGATCTTTATGTTGGCCTCAGCAAGCTGGCAGAACACAGCTTCTAGATGATTGAGGTGTTCAGAGAAGGTTCCGGAGAAAACATTAATGTCATCAAGTTATACAAGGACACACAACAGTTTTAGGTCCCCCAGAATAGTATCCATTGCTCGTTGAAATGTAGCTGGGCATTACAGAGCCCTTGCAGCATTTGAGTCGGTTGGAAAAGACCTTTAAATGCGATTACAGCGCACTTCTCCTGCTCCTCTGGTGGCAACTCAATTTGCCAGTACCCTGAAATCAGGTCCATAGCTGAGATGAACTGAGTTCCTCCTAGTCGATCCAAAGCATCATTAATCCGCGGTAAGGGATAGATTTCCTTTTTGGTGATGCTGTTGAGCTTTTGGTAGTCTATTACTATGCGGTTGGTGCCATCCTTTTTTTAACAATCAGAATAGGTGAAGCCCATGGACTCTTGGATGGTTCAAGCATCCCTTGCGCTAATAGCTTGTCAATTTCCTCAGTTACTACTTCTTCTGCCACCCATGATTGACAGATTGGCCTTGACCTGATGGGAGGATGATCTCCAGTGTCCAGCCTATGAACCATCCCCCATGCACATCCTAAATCATTGTCATTGACAGCAAAAATCTCTTTATATTTTTGAAATAAAGCGATTTCCTTATCCTTCTGTGGTTCTGACAGCCCCATTAACTCATCGCGGGATACAACAGCCATTACATTGAGCGGTGGTTTGAAAGGCAGACCAAATTCCTACAGTGACCCAAATTCATGAACTGAAAGAACCTCCTCGATGGGGATTAAGTGTAATTATGCCACTATTTGGTGGCGGCGGATCTGCAGGGGTACTGTTTGTAGATTTTAAAGTAAAACGTTGATCTCCCCTTGCCCTGGTAATATAATGCCTGGAGCCACGTGAGGCTCCAACCGTGATTGCTGATATGGCCCAATAACCTCCCCATAGAGCACGTCTGGAATTTTAACCACCAACTCAGTGTTCAGTATAACTTGATGCCCAGATGGAATAGATATAGATCCAGCCCGCTCTCAAAGGCAACCCTTGATATTCATAAATCTGTTGAGGAAGGGCCTGGGTTTTACTCTCTAATCTCCAGTAGCATACTGGGATTACTCTGTCACTATATGCTAGATTGATATTCCCCATATGCACCGGATCATTTGACACTCCTCTGGAGGTAAAGTGAATTGGGATGCACTGACCCAATATTTCGAAAGTCTCATTCGTCATATCAATGACAGCCCCATAGTGTCTCGAAAGCATTTCCGATTCGCAGATCATAATGGCTATTTGGTAACACTATAGCTGGGGCTACCATGACAATAGAACCAAATCGCAGCGGAAGCGCACTGTATGCTCCCTCAGAGACCATATTTTCCACTCCAGCAGTGTCATATACCATCCGGTGTTCCACATCTGTTTTTAATGACAATTAGGCCACCAATTTGGTGGAGACTATATTAATGGGGCACCAGTACTAATGATGGCACGGACTTGGGCCTTAGCTACAACCAGATCACAGTAAGTACATTTGGAGTAAGATACATCTCTACTGTTTATAACATGTAAATCTAAAGAATACCTGTTTCCAAGAAAACACGCAATTCCTTTACCAATTCTGGGGTATTGTTTGAAAATAGTTTTGACTAGAATAGTGGCGCTTACTGCTTGCAACAAAGGTGCATTTGAGGAGGGGTCTAACTTTTCAGGGGAAACTTGGTTGAACATTTGGCACACATACAGCTCAACCTGCATCGAGGACCCCTCTTCTGTCATATCCATAAATTGCGTTTGTGTTAGCACATTTACCCCTCCAACAGGATGCTGGTATAGAAAAGCATCATCATGCCAGGAAACATCCGCTGGTTGTGTAGAAATAGGTTCAGATGGGACGTTTTGAGTCATATTAGCGAAGGTAGAGAGTCCAATCTCTACTCTGCTCTGACTTTTCCCTGATTATACTGCTCCCATGATAGGTACTGAACCTGACGCTTATGACAACTCCTAGCCAGGTGCCTCAGCCTACCGCATGAAAAGCAATTAACCCTATGAGACCTGCGTCCTTGAGTGTTGTAAATTGGGCCACCAAAAAAGTTGGAATGGTATCAAACAGTGTACCCAGGCCCATCCTGGGAGGTGAACTGCTTTTGAAAACTTGGTTGAAAACGAGGATGGTGATGATAATACGGCCTGGGAATGCCAACTGGGTGCTGAACAGGGAGGGATGATTCCTCCATATAAACAAGGCGAGCAGCAGAGGAAATAGGGTTCCGCTCTATACTGGGTGGAGGGAAGGTAGTAGATAGCTGGCGTAGAATTTGAACAAATCCAAGCAAAGGTACTCAACCTCTAAATATGGAGCCAAAGAATTAAAAACTCTTGGTATGATTTCACAGCAGAGGTCAACGCTATGATTGTGTCACATTAAGTTAGAACTCCTGCCCCAATTAACACATGGGCTTCTGCTGAGAATCAATCAGCAAACGCAGTGAGGGTCTCATTATGTCGAAACTAAATGGTTAAAAACTCAGCTTTTTGGTGTGACATTTTTGCAGATCTGCCGAACAACCGTAGCACCATCTCCTTAACTTCATGGTAGGAAACGGAACTAGCTGAGAGGTAACAAATGACTTGATTAGCACTCCCAACATCCAAAGAAGAGAGCAATAATTTAGTCCTTTCTTCGATCTGAAGTACCTTCAGTTGCAAACTCAAATTGGTGAAAAAACCCATGAATATTTCCTTCGCGATCAAATGGCGTCAACTTATCACTGAAACATTCTGAAGCAACTCTTCTTGCCTTTTGAGCTCAGTATCTAACACAAGTCTCAACTCCTCATATGCAACAGGCCCAGCTTTTTGTGCAGATTTTTTATCAAAACAACCTGGATGCAACATATCCAGCAGAAGAGTTTTCTTGTTTTGTTATTGGTCAATGGGCCCCCTGTAGTGAGCACTACTGTTATAAAATTGGCAGTATTTGGGAGATACGCCAATGGATATTTTCACAGGGTTTGACCCACTGAGCGATCATGACCAACAATATGAGGATTGTTGTCCTCGACATAACAGAATAAACTTATAAAATAGCTAAATATGGAGCACTCACTTCCTCAACTCTCTTTTATTTAATATCTTAATACAGCAGATTCTTGCTGTTATACTTACTCTAAAAATACTAACAACTTACTTCCTCAATCATCTCATCCCACTTGTATGGTAACAAAATTGGATGGTATCACTTTCATGGCTTAGTAAGTTACTTCGCCATATGTCATTAGTTCTACCAACTATTCATTCATCAACTCACAATCACCCAATTCAGCTGATTTCCCAACAACCCAATATCGCCTCATTTTGAGACGCTCAATTAATCATATTCATAACAACTCGGTGGATTCCATCTGTTCCACGATATCAACTTTTAGGGCTTATCATTCAGTCATATCAGAATTATGACAATAAGTAAGTGAAGTTCTCTTTATTGGTAGTTGTGGATAAATTTAGTGATACCAAAGAGATAGTAGTGGGGTCAGGGGAAAATGCTAGGCTCTTATGGGGGGTAAACTTGCTGCAAGTTGGGATGTCAGATCCTACTGACATGGGCAAAATAGCCGCAGAAACTATGGGGTGTGTGTTTGAAATTTTGATTGGAACTGGGCTATTGTGGACAGGAAAATCTTATTCACAGCCCGATTCAGTTGAAAAGGAGGGGCCATTGCTGCGTCAATCTCTACAAGAAAAGCAAAAATGGATAAATATTATGGTTGATTGATTATGTCAGGCAAACAGCATGTTAGAATTATATCGACCTGCCAGATTAGTTGCCAGAGCACCTGAATGGCAAACCAGAATGCCAAAGGAACTGCTGTTGGTACAATGGGTATGGAAGTGTAAAGGAATTAGCCCAAAAACTGCCGGTGAGCCAGAATCTCATACAGGCACATAATAAGATACTAGATGAGTCTGGCATTAACCCTGAGGGGAGTGTGAGGGTCAGCGGAAAAGGCGGTTTATTTTTCAACATAAAAACTATTCTTTTGGAGAGGTTTTTAATGGGAAATTTAGGAAAGAAATATTGACCAACAATTTTCTCAGTGCAATGTGACTGAGTAAATAGTGGTCGATTGGAGAGGGAACAAGCTGGGATCAGGTCCCTCAAGTTTGACCTAACTGGCGAATTATTTGGGAATGTGGGACAGATAATTTCACTGGGAACTGACATTGGAGATTTGGTAGCAGGCCGAGTCACTGTCAGTTCAACCTCAAATGCCTGAACTGAGACTCAACTGCATTTCCAGCAGTTAGCGAGATGGCATCTAGCCTGACGAGCAATGGGAATCCCCCAAGGCCACCCCACATAAGGGTGGTCCCATTTGTTTGGGAACAGGTTTGGGATGCCTAACCCGCCCATACCCAGTCACTGGGTCATTCATTTGGTTAAAAGCGTTGCATCGGCTGCAATGCCCAATTGACTGGAAAGGAGCTTTGAACTATCACAGATGGTGTTTGATGCTGCTACCTGCATGTTGAGGATCATACCCGACGATTTTGGGAGGGGGTTAATTTTGATGATTAAGGTGTTGGCCAAGTCAAAACTGATGCAATTCCAGCTGATGAGTCAAACTTCATTCCTTTTTTGACTATGTGGATCCTGATCATCGGGCTCAGCCACTCATTTTTGGACTGATTGACTTAGTTTTGGCAATTTCGTTGTAAATTTCCCAGATCAGGCATACCAGTTCTGGTGAGGAAAATGTGGGCACCGGAGGAGGGGCCCAAAGAGGGAGGGCTGTTACCCAGCGCTCGTCTACCACATGGGCGAGTTCATCCTGGGTGACAAGAGGGACCACCACCCTCTTCAGAGCTTTTTTTATAAATGGAAAGAGGGTCCAGTCGACATACAGGGGATGTTCCCCTGGACTTACATTTGGGGACATAAAAAGTTCATTTGTGTTAGTTATTTAGACGACATAAATGTCTTCTCAAGGGCACTCAATGACACTTGAAACGCTTAAAGGAAGTGTTCCATTGACTTGCCACTGCCAAATAGAAATTTAAGCCCAAGAAATATAGTTTCTTTTTGAATACAACTTGAGTTACAAGGTTTCATTATCAACAAGGACAGCTTGTGGCCCCAACTGGCCAAGATAGAGTCAATTAAGAAGATAAGAAACCCTCATCAACAAATGAGACATCCAGGTGTTCCTTAAAAGGCTAGTTACTAACAGCGGTTCATAAAGGATTTTAGTAAGACATGAAAGTCACTATTCCATCCTTTGAAGACTAAAATTCTCTTTGAATGAACGATCGATTGTCAGCTGGCTTTTGATAACTTCACACCTTCCTCACCGCGGTGTAGGTTTTATGTATCTGAATTTTAATAAATTGTATATAATTCAGACAGATGCCTCCCTCATCACCATACGGGGTGCTGTCCCAACTTAACAATGAAGGAGTAGAACACTCTGTAGCATACTGCTGCTGGACACTAGACATACATGAGTGGAAATAGCTATTGGAATTTTGATAGAAATTACGATAAGCAGGTGCTACAAAGTCTACGAAATTATTAATTCCATGGCTATAGCAAAGAGTGACACAAATCCAACGAAGTTATTAGTTCCGTTGCTATAATTCTTTCCAATCAGAAATACAGAATTCCTGTATGAATAGACCAAATTAAGCTACGTGAGACAAAAATAGAGATACTTTATTCATTAGAAATGAGGGATATTTATAGGGGTAGAATTAGTAGTTCTTCATGAGGATTTTTGGGCTGCACCTAAGGTAAGATCTTTCCTATTAGATTACAAATATTGCTGATTATTAATGCCATACTTTTGATGGTCAGATCTGATAATATTCTTATTAGATGAGACCGACCTTCTGGTATGATGCTTTGCCTCATCAGACAGCTTGCCATCATCCTTTAGAGGAGGTTGATAAACTCTGAAGGGTTGATCATCAGTCTATCCAAGAAACGGATATTTCCAACGTGGATTTTACAATCTCATTAGACTGAGATATTTATTTTCAATCTTGAATATCAGTCATTATAGTTGAATCCCCAACAATGCCCTCAAAAGATCTTGCCTAGGGGCACATACTTAAGAAGAAATCTACTATGCACTCTATTGATAACAGTACCAGTATTAATAGCTGCAATGGAGTATTCAATACCCCTACGATAAATAATACAGTAAGGACCAGCCCATAAGGTGTCAAGTTTGTAAATCCTTCTTCCCAGTCTATGATGATAGAAGAGTACAAGATCCTCGTCTTAATATTCTGGTAGCGTAAGTCTACTAGCGTTATTCCTTGTTCCCTCTTTTAAGGTGGTAACAGCAAGGGAACTTGAAGCTAAAGCTTGTACTCAGATGATTTTATCATCTAGTCTACTCATAGTTAAATCAGTAGTTTGTGGGGTAGCATCCTCAAGCATAGGTTGTACACTAGAGGGTAGAATAGGATCCCAACCATAAAGAGCCTTAAAAGAGACATTTCAATTATATGATGGTAGCTATCCCTATAAGATAACATTATACTAGGAAAATAGAGATTCCTTCTACTAGGGTCAAGGGAAGCCATTTTGTATAGAATTGCTACAAGGGTACTATTTGCTTGTTTGACCACACCATTAGTAGAAGGATTATAAGGGGACCTAAATGACTGATAGATAACCATTAATCTAATAGCTCAGATACTACCTGAGAAATGAAGATGGTCCCATTATCCATAACTGGACTTTAAGGCTACCATGCCTGGTGAAAATTTGCTTAAAAAAAAGGACGCAGTAGCCTTAGCGGTGACAGTGGAAACTGAGAGTAGCTACAATCCATTTGGTAAGATGGTCAATAGCTAATATAATATATCGATGTCCATAATTGGCAGTAGGGAGAGGGCCCACCACTTCGATACTCATAGTAGAAAAAGGTTTTGAAGGTCCCACAATTTTGTTTTGGTACATCAGATTTCTACCACGTTGTTGTTGGCAAGTGAACAAGTCTCCAACACATTGTGTACAGATTCCAACATGTTATCCCAGTAACAATGATTTTTCAACCACTGTAAGGTCTTAATGACAGCTTTATTCCCTACAGTTTGATGAGCCTCCATAATAGTATAAGTACTCACAGAAGGCTGAATAAAGAGCAACCATTTAGATCCTAACTTCTTTTATAATGAACCTTCTTAACCTGAGTATCTTCAGTTAAGGATTGTAGCTTCGCTATAACATCCTTAGATTCATGGTACCAGAGCTCAGGTCTACCAATTATGTCATAGAAGCTATCCTCCTCAGCAGAGAATAACGTTACTATAGGCAATTGAGAAACTCCATCAGCATTTTGGAAAATATATCCAGTGCGATGTTGAATTGTAAAGTCATAATTCTGGAGCTTTAATGCCCATCTAGCTAAGCGTCCATCAGGACCCTTCATTTGTTGTAACCATTTTAAGGAATCGTGATCCGTGACAATAATGAAATGTTTGCCATAGAGGTAAGGGCGGAAATGCTTGATGGTGGACAAGGCTGCGAGGCATTCTCTCTCAGTAATGCTATAATTGCGTTCTGCCTTAGACAGGATTTTACTATAGCATGCGATGGGGTGATCAACCAGGTTGGTATCATGTTGAGCCAGAATGGCTCCAATAGCAATATCACTGGCATTGGTAATTAAAATAAAAGGTTTGTAAAAATCAGGATGGGCTAAGATTGGTGCACTAACTAAGGCTTGGCACAAAAGATCGAAAGATTGCTGGTACAATTCTTCCCATACAAAAGGGACTTTCTCGTGCAATAGGTAAACTAAAGGCTCTGCACCCTCTGCAAAATGGGGGATGAATTGTTGGTAATAACCAATCATCCCTAAAAACACTTTGATATAGCGCAAGCTTTTAGAACAGGCATGTCCAAAAATAGCTTGTGTTTTTTAAATATAGGGTAAAATCCTATTGGGATTAATTTTATTACCTAAGAAT
Organism: Massospora cicadina; assembly: GCA_022478985.1. Taxonomy (NCBI): domain Eukaryota; kingdom Fungi; phylum Entomophthoromycota; class Entomophthoromycetes; order Entomophthorales; family Entomophthoraceae; genus Massospora; species Massospora cicadina. The sequence goes on from JAKSZP010014464.1 coordinate 29,894, forward strand.
TCAATCTCAGTCTTAAAAAAGCACACTTGGATGGTTTTAGCTTAAGCGAAGCATGACACATCTGACCAAATACTTCCTTTAAATGAGCCAAATGCTCGTTAAGAGTGTGAGAGAACACAGTAACATCACCTAAGTATACCAAAACACAATAAAGTTTCAATACCCAAACAAGCCATCCATGGCTCTTTGAAAAGTAGCAGGGTCATTACAAAGCCCCTGCAGCATACAAGTAGGCTCAAATAACCCCTCACTAGATATTAAAGCAAATTTTTGATGGTCTTCTGGAGCCAGGTCAATTTGCTAATAACCACTTGCAAGATCCATAGATGAGAAGTATTGTGACCCAGACAATAGTCTCAATGAATCGTCAATGCAAGGTAGAGGATAGGATTTTTTGGGTAATAGCATTGAGCCAACGATAGTCCATAACCATTCTATGACCTCCATCCTTTTTCTGAATTAGTAGTAGAGGAGAAGCCCATGGACTCTTAGAAGGCGTTAGTAGCCTCACATCGAGGTGTTGTTTCAATTCCACTGAGACCTGAGCCTCCTCAACTTTAGATTTGCAATATGGCTGAGCTCAAATAGGGGGAGTATCCCAAAGTATTCACCTGATGCTACACATCTTTCACTAGCCCAAAATCTCCAGGACCTTCGGCAATTATATCCTTATAATCTTCAATTAGAGCCTCAACTTCATGCTGTTTTTCTGGAGTGAATGAATCCCCAAAATTGACGTCAATTCTAGCAATGATAGGAGGATCTTACAGTTCAAATTCATGTAAATCTCCATATCCTGAGATGGATAAAATTTCACTCACAGGAGAAGGTTGCACATAGGCGATGAGGTTATTGTGATTCAATCACATAGGTTGAGAAGTGAGATTATTTAGTAATACTAAAACAGTCCCATCGTAAGCAGGATCAAGGATACCAGGGCAGGTTAAAGCCTCCAAATGAGAGGGATTTTGGATACCGGAAATCTCTATTACATGATCAGCAGGTACAAATACTTGTACTCCAGTATCATTATGATTTGAGCTTTTGGAGGAATGGCAATCATATTGAAAAAATATATAGGCATTCCCTACGAGGCACAAGCTGATGGAGGCAGAAGTATATTCCTCGGTCCTAAGATTTGGTAATCAAGACAAGAGATAGAAGTGGGGTATTCCAATAAGCAAACACATCGCTTGAGTTTGCTTTTTCTATTGGGGACATCTTGTAATATTTAAGGTATACAGTACACAAATAAAGAAAGGTAATTGTCCTTAAGACTGTTATCGCATCAAAATTGATGAAAATTTGGTTCCTAAGAGTAATTCATAGAAGTTGTTGTCCAACGCTAATGCAGGTACCAAAACCAAAAAATTTCCAAAGTGCATTGGAAGAGAAGAATAAGCTCCTATAGATTCAGTGTATGAAGGACCAGAAGTTCTGTAGTCTTGGGAATGGTTTTAGTCTGGCGCCAATTTGATTTTTTTCATAAGTCTGGACGAGATAACAGTTGATGCGCAATCCCATATCAATAATAGCCAAAACTTTCACCTTATGCATGATGACTTCCACCTTGGTCACATCAGTGCCAAAGTTTGGGATTGAAAACACGAGGGGCTAATTGATTGAATTGAATTAGAAGAAGAAGAAATAGAAATGTGAGCAGAAATAGTATCTTTATTGACTAATTCATCAGGGATATCAAGTTTACCATGTGTGGATATCACATAACAGTCTTTAGAAGTGGTAAAAGGTTTTGATTGAGGCAAAAGGCAGGTCAGCACAAGGAGCCTCATGCCCTATGCTGACTCCTCTTTTTTAGACTTCTCCGCTTGTTTTTTCAACATTAAGATTCCACATGGCCCACAAGACCACAATAAGTGCACAGCTCCTTCTTTGGTTTAGGTTTGGGTCTAGGCGGCATTGCATGGATATAAGAATGAGGGTATTAGCGGATCTCAGGTGTACCACACTATTAGGAATCTCCATGAGCACTGCTTTGATGTCGAGAATAGATCAGAAATTTCTTTTAAGTTATTTTAAATGTAGTAGCAAATGAGTGCGAGTAGCAAATGCACTCATTACAGCTGATACGGCATCATCTAACATAATCCAATCACAAGTAGCAAGAGTATGGGCCTCATGTTAGAATATCTTAGCAAAATCTTGGATTGACTCTCCTCGTTTTATTTGGATACTCATAAAGGCTTGCTTTTGGTTAGATAGGATTTGATCACTTCCAAATTCCTTAATTAAGGCGGTCTTAACTTGGGCCCACGTATTGCAAACCTTAAGGTGAGAAACCATGATTTCTTGAGTGAACCATCTTAGGCAAGAGGTAATATGTCGTACTTTCTGTTGATCTGGTGCTTTGTCAATTGCACGCTCATAGAAAAATAGAAATGAATGGGTGCTACCTTCACCTGGCTCAAACTTATCCTTAAAGGTAGGTTTGAAGGAAGTGTGTTCGATGCTCAAAACATGTACACCTGATACCATAACCGGATCAGCTTTGGAGGGTTCTATTTCTGGGATATCAGCTTGAGTGGGAATTCGGTCAACTTGTTGCCTTAAATGATTGAGGTCCTCCTGTAAATTATGAACCCATGAGCAAGATGATCATTTGCAGGCTGTTGATTCAAGTTAGAAATCACAATGATCATATCTTCCTGCTTGTTCTCAAGTACTCTGCATTTAGCAGTTAACCATTCAATGGCAGCGTTTAACCTTGTATACTGGGTTTCTTGAGTAGTTTGGTTAGAATCTCATAGACAATGAGCATTATCCACGCCATCCAATAAGTTGGTTAAGAGTAATCCAGGTCAGTCAAAAGGCCTTCTAATGATAAGAAACACCCTTGAGCTATGGCTCAGATTTGGTTTTCTAACGCCTGTACTCTTGATACTTGTAGCCTCGAATGTTCTGAATTGTGCATTGGAAGCGAGGAGCCAGGGGGACCAGGAGGTCCATGGGCCCTTGCGACCTGTCTCAACCTGCAAGCCCCGGTGGGCTTTGTTGACCCACAGGGCCTTGATGACCACATTCACCAGGAGGTCCCAGGGTTACTGAAGGGAAACTAGGTGGTCCCAGAGGTCCAGGGGGACCAGCAGGGCTGGGTCCACCTTCTCTAATAGTATCCACAATTCAGACAAGTTGTTGAAGTAGCCTGTAAAGCTTAACAAAGCGCTCCTCATGTAGGGCCCACAATTTTCACAGTTGTCTCGTAATCTCACCCTCAAGGGTATTAAAAAGGGGGTGAATAGGGGACCATCTAGTACTAAAAAAAAGAAAAGGGGGTGAATAGGATTAGCGACATCACTAACCTGTTGAGATACTTCTTGACCGATGTACCCCACAACACCATTATCAATTCTCACTAACTTGATATTTAGACTGTTGATTTCTCTCCTATTATTGAATATGGCTTCCAGATTATCACATCCATAGTTAGAAGCTGTCTCATAAAACGAGGATAACTGAGAGTGAATTGCTGCGCCAGGGTCAACTGGCGTTGGATCTCAAGATGATGCAACCCCAAAATCTGGATAACATGATGAATAGCAGGATGTACGTGATGCTTGAGGTATTTCTCAGTTCTAGCCAAACCAACTTCAATATTTTGTAACACCGCTCTGTTATATAAGTTCATCAAATTGTCAGAAACTATAGACGCTCAGTCTCAATTAGGACGGGCACCAGGCTGGATAGTTCCATATCAAGCCTTTGACCATTTCTTCTACGTCTGCGGCTTGCATCTGATAATTATTTTGGTCAGGGCCCTCAATGGCAAAGTCCATAGAAGCTCAAAATTTAAAATTTTTATGTTAGTGAAAGGCATATCTTGCCTGTTGGAGTGTACCCATTGGGTGATACTCATTGACTCCTCAGAAGAGGGGCATTCTTCACTTGTCATATTCATCGTCATGAAAGTATGTTTTCACCAGGTAGCCTTGGAAGCAGACCTGGAAGGGAGCACCAGTATTAGAATTTTGATAGAAATTATGACAAGCAGGTGATATTAAGGCTACAAACTAATTGGTTTCATTGCTCTAGTGAAGATCAACACAAGTTTAATGAAGTTATTAGTTCCGTTGCTATAATTCTTTCCAATCAGAAATACAGAATTCCTGTATGAATAGACCAAAATTAAGCTACGTGAGACAAAAACAGAGTTACTTTAGTCATTATAAATGAGGGATATTTATAAGGATAGATTTAGTAGTTCTTCATGAGGATTTTTGGGCTGCACCTAAGGTAAGATCTTTCCTATTAGATTACAAATATTGCTGATTATTAATGCCATACTTTTGATGGTCAGATTTGATAAGATTCTTATTAGATGAGACCAACCTTCTGATATGATGCTTTGCCTCATTGGATAGCTTAGCATCATCCTTCAGAGGAAGTTGATAACTCTGAAGGGTTAATCATTGGTCTATTCAAGAAACGGATATTTCCAACGTGGATTTTACAATCTCATTAGACTGATATATCAAATCTCGATCTTGAGTAATTTATGATCATCATAGTTGAATCCCCAACAATAGCCATTACAAAAAAATCATATTTGGCTATGATTATTGGACAATTACAAGTCTGATGTATCAATAAGACAGGTTTGGAGTGAAATAATAAAAATATTGGCCAAAAGACCCTGGTCAAAAATTCTGGTAAAAACTCCTCAAATCGGGGTAACACTTCTATTATTATTCAGGCAAATAAAACAAGTTTGGTTCTTCAGATTGCAACAAATTGTTAATTAAATTTGGGGAGCCATTATGAGGTCCTATCCTTCTTACAGCAAAGATTGTACAACCAACACTGCGGAGACTGACCCCTTTCTTAGGGTTGGAAGGGGTCCCGCAAGATGAAAATATTATTACGCCCAAAGATTGGGTAAAATTTATAAAAAATGTTGCCTCACGGACATATTCTACCTAAAATTAACTTTCTATCAGCCATTCCATCAAAGCAAGGCGAGTCTCCCAAGATCTGATAGGTTGAACACCCATATTTTCCGATTTGGAAATTACTAAGCTAATCCAAAAATTTGCATTAATTTCCCTTTGATCCTCAATATGGTTTAAATACTAAGTGCCAGACCTTAAGAGGGTTCTTTTTTATTCCTCATACCACAACTAATAAATATTATAAACCTACAAGTTTTTATATCTTTAGTGTTTGATTATTTTTATAAAATTGGTTTCAATCATTATAAGTTGAAATTTAGGCCCATAACGCACCATAGAGCTTATTATAATTCTATAAGTTCAACAAGTGGTTCTCACTACAGGGTTGCTGTACACCACAAATCTTCTGGCTAAACATGTGTAATATGCCGAAACAAGGCTAGGTGCTTATGAGCAACAACTAGCCAAAGCTTTTTCTCTCCTCAAAAGTCTTGAGCAGCACTCTTCTCAAGTCCCTTATGGAGCCTCGCCCACCATTCAAAACCCCCTTTCAGAGACAAGTTTATTCCGAGTGAGGGCATTATTGCAACCTTCCTCTTTGTGTACAAATCTGCAATAGAAGAAGAAATTGACCAAAAAACTCTAAAGTTTCCTTCTCTGCTTGAGTCATATGACTCAGGAGATAATGAATCCAATATGGCCACACTTAGCACCTGTGCGGAGGCAAAACAAGCGCTCATTGACGAATTTATCTCCCTATAGAGTTTATAAAAGGCAAAAACAGGCCTTTATGTGCCTTAGCCTGCAAAAGGGGGAATTGATCACCTCTTATGTTGAGCACTTTTATAGTAAAACTCAACCTCTGTTTCTTGCCAAACTTCTACCTCTAGATGATGCCATTGCTGCTATCATGACTGGCTTATCGTCTCATTCACATTTAGCAATGAATATCTCTGCAGTCAAACGCACCTTCCAAACAGCTGAGATATTAAAGAGTCTCTGCTAGCAGTGGCTGAGTTTCATGAACTTGAACTTATGCAAAGATCTATGAGAAGTGATTCAACTCTGACCCTTTAGCCACATCAATGCTATCTCCCTCTAAAACCCTGTTTCTGAAGATCTGCAGCAACGATTTGCGCCTCCAGCATGTGAGGATATCCCAAAACGACTGGACGTTATGAGCAGAGCTCCATTTCACCTTCAGCTCAAAGAACTTAGCTGGTAAAAGCTGTCGTCCCTTTGACTTGCCCATATTTTTCTCCAGAGCGGACTTCCCAAGTGGTTCAAAAGCCTGCTCCTAATCCTAAAGGCCTTTTTCAGTTGCCAATCGCCCCCACTAACAATGGGTTGAATGACCAGGTCACTAAAGCTAAACTCCCTGTCTCACAAAAGCACAAAGCCACTGTTTGACCCAAAGCTGGCATAGTTAAAGCATCCACTTCCACAACGCTATCTCCCTCGACCTCTCATCCAGCTATCTCTGGTCTGAAGCCTTTATCCATGAGGCAGCACAGACCCCTACTTCCTAGGTCAAAAATCGAGCCGTGAAAATTTCATTGCATCCCCCAAAAGTTTATAAGGTGCAGGAGCAACACCAGGACCTATCATGCCATAAGGGAAGCCCTGAACTTACCTCACCCCTATGGGCTCCCTAACATGTATTGATAACCCTCTGATGATGAATCTGAAGGGGGTGGCGAAGATATGGGTTTTTATTTTTAGGAGTCCCAGGTGAAATGGAGGTACCTAATCAATTAAATTCAGAGATTGTATTGGGCTAAGATCCCCCATCAAACTTATTTCCGGCAAGTGTTGAAGGTTCTTAAGATTATTGACACTGCAAGTGACGCTGACCAGCTTATTGCCACATATATCCAATCTAACCAGTGTTTTCATACCCTGCAGTCAATCCAAGAAAGATACACTGAAACTGCTAAAAGACTTGCCTCTACTCTCTGTCTAAAGGAGGTCCTCGCTCTTCCCCCCAACTTGGGTGTGAATCTTAACTAAAGTGGAGGTCGTTGTTCTTGGAGTGCGGGTTAGGCTATCCTTGACACTGGGTCCCCAGTGAACATGGTGTCAACAAAACTCATTAAAAAGATTAAGTTGGCCCCTAACACCAACTACACCAGGAGTTTAGAAATGCTGGTCTGGACAACACCAAAGCTATAAGAGCCTCTTCTCTTCCCATCTGTTATTGGGAAGCTCATTTTATTGGCCCCCATGGTTGCCTTGGTTAACAATATCTATGATCTACTCATTGGTACACAGTTTATGCTCGAAAATGAAGGTAATATTAACTTGAAGCAAGGCTATCTTTTTTAGCTAGTTATGAGATTCCTCTGATTCTTTATCAAAGATAAGCTTAATAAAAAGATTATGCTTGTACAGTTGAGTTTCCATCTTCAGATTATCCCTTCACTATACCACGGCAGGACGGCTTACAAAAAGGCTTCCCCAATCAGTGGACACCCTAGAGGTATTCCTTCCTATGCATCCAAAGAGGTATTAATCAAATCGGGTGAACAACGGGTTATTGACACTAAAATACCTTTATAAATCCCCCACAACTTCTTAATGCACCTAATCAGCATTGATGGAGTAAGCCCTCTAGAGCCACGAGTATTGCCAGGTGTGCTAGACCCAAATCATCAAAAACCTATTAATCTCCTTCTGGGGAATCTCACTAAGGAGGACATGGTCATAAAAAAGCATTAGGAGATCGGAAGAGGCCTGCTAATACCCATTAAGGACATCAGATAAGCCCAATTTATGGAGTCTATAGCTGATATGGGCTTACCCACTGACCAGTCAATATGTACTATGTCTACCTTTTATATCTATGAGGAACTAATAACAGTGGAGCTTGACTAAGTCCACTCTCTACTTGAGAACTATAGTGACATCTTCAATACCTCTGATACTGACTATGGGCACATGAAGTGTTGCACTCACACTATTGACGTTGGGGATGTTCACCCTATCCACTCTAAACCCTATCATAAATCAAATGACAAGGAGCTACAGTGCGAACGTGCTCAAACAACTACTGGACGCCGGGTTGCTGGTGTCATCCCAAAGCCCTTGGTCATTCCCTCTTCTACTTATAAAGAAGTTAAAGGAGGTCATTGGGTAGTTATGGACTACCATAAGCTGAATAACCTCACCAAGAAGGACAGCTACCCTATCCCCCATATTAACAATGCTTTATCCCAACTCTCTGGATACCATGTTCTTTTTTGTCATGGACTTGGCTAGTAGGTTTTGGCATATGGACCTTTATTCATAGGATCACTAGAAGTGCGCCCTTATCTATAGCAAGGGACTATTTCAACCCACTCGGTTACCCCAGGGGGATATGCAATGCGCCTGCTACTTTTCAGCGGGCGATGGATCATATTCTTCATGATCTCAAGCTGAGTTGTGTGATTGTCTATCTCATTGACATCACAGTTTTTTACATGACCTTCAACGAGCACCTCACACACCTAAAATAGAAGTGTTTAACAGTTGCGGGCATCTAACAAAACTTAAGCCCTCCAAATGTACTTTCAACCAAAAGAAGTTGATTTCCTCAGGCGCGCTAGCTCTCAAGATGGGATCCAACCCTCAAAGAAAAGGTGGAAGAATTATCTAAATTTACCTGCACTTAAAACTCTTCCTGACATACAGGTATTTTTGGGCATGATGGGGACTACCATCAGTCAATCCCCAAATTTGCTCAGCTCAGTGATCCCCTCATACTTCTCTTGGCTAAAAGTACCCCCTTCCATTGGGATGCTGAACAAAAAGCCGCATTTGAAACCCTGAAAAAAGTTGCTGCAACAAAGGCCAATCTTCCACCACCCTGACTATGGAAGCCTTTTATGTTGTTTCCAGATGCCTCTGACTACGCTGTTGGCTCATCTTAGCTCAATTGATGAGAATGGGTTTATCACCCCGTGTCCTACTTCAGTAATGCTCTTTAAAGCTGAGCGTAATTGCAGCATCACTGAGAAGGAGTTACTGGCTGTCTTACTTGCTGTAAAGTACTATCACCCCTTCTTATATGGTACATCATTCAAAGTAGTTACTGATTACGCCTCCTTGAAGTAGTTGCAGAATACAAAAATCCCATTGAGAGGTTGGCTCTCTGGGCTCTTAAGCTCCAGCACAACGATATTACCATCGATTATTAATCTGGGATGCGCCTTATGAACGTTGATGGGTTGACGCGGCTGCCTATCCTTCACCTTGACAATAGCGAAGAAAAGAGGTTGAATGACATTAGAATGACTCCTGATTCATGGGCTGATGAAGATGATCCAATACAAAAGATGCTAGCATGGCACTCCCACAGCACAAAGGTGGATAGCGGGATGTTATATATGAAATTAGGGGTAAATGGATGCCCTATCTCCGGCCATCAGGGCAAATACCTGTCATCTTAGAGTATCATACTATCTTGGGGCATGGCATAGTAAGCAAAACCTAGGAGTGGGTAAAAGAGCGGTACTACTTGGAGGGCATCATGGAAACCATAACTGATTTCTTGGATGCCTGCTTGACCTAAAAAAAAATCCAGCTTCAAGGCCTAATACTAGTATCAACCTACTAAGCCCCAACAACTCTTTCACACCATAAGTTTGGATGTGCTAGGTCCTCTCCCTCATACTATAGGTGGTAATTGCTATATCTTGGTCGGAATTAATCTAAACAAAATGGGTTGAAGCTGTTGCTCTCCACGCTCAGACTGCTAAAGCCATGGCCACCTTCTTACACCAGTACATCTTCACCTGGCATGGGTGCCCCAGGTCCTCCTATGTGGCAATGGGAAAAACTTTACTCCTGAGTGTTAAAGCTCCTCTCCACCTTCATGGGAGCTCATTAACTCTTCTTGGACCCCTAAACCATCCACAAATGGTGCTGTAGAAAGATATAATGGAACCCTAGTATTGATACTCCACAAAATCGCCAATTCAGACCCTCTCCAGTAGGATCTTTACTTACCCAGCGCCACATGGCTTGCCATGTTAGCTACCATATCATCCTCAAGAAATCCACTCTCAAGTGTTATATGGGCTAGAACCTGGGGGTGCCTGATTTACTAACCAAAGATGTTTTATCCGCTAGGACTGATCCAGATAAAGCCATGAAGAAGTTGGCGCAGCGCATCATCCAGTTACACTCTGAGGCAATATCTAATTTAGCACAAAATCTCACTAAAGTAGCCCAGGAGGCTGATGAGCTCTGCACTACTCCTCAATTGATAGAATATAGGCCCACAACGCGCCAGAGAGATTATTATAATCCTAAAATCCAACAGTGATCTACACGTGCAAGAAATTTATGGGTTACATCCAAGGAGTGCACTTCAAGGTGGCAACTGGCCACTCCTCGCTACATTGGCTGCAGAATCTCAAAGAGCAGGAGGGATGCCTAGCTCGCTAGGTGCAGAATTACAGGCGTATAACATCTATCCAAAACTATCCTGGTATTAAGAGCAAAACGCAAAATGGACTATCTAGGACCCCTCTCCCCATTGTCTGTTAACTTGCCAAGAATCCTGTATGATAAAATGCTGAGCCAGTGACATGACAAAGAACCAAAAGAAGTGCAGCATGCCCTGGACCAACTAATGAAGAATACCCCTGTTAAAGACCAAAAGCTTTACAGACTTATAGATGGCTGTGAGTACATCATACCCTGACCAGATGAGCAAATGGATATTATCACTGGTGCCCACAAAGCCTCAGGCCACGGAGGATTAAAGAAGACATAAAAACAGCTCAAACAACACTGCCACTAAGAATTGATGCACTTCAGTGTTCACAAAGCCCTTGGCTGCTGCTGCAAGTGTCAGGCAGAGGCACCGTACCATAAAAGTACCTCATATAACCTGGTAAAACTTAGCTTTGCTTTTCACACCATGTCAATTGTTGTTGTGGGCCCGCTGACTGCCAGATGTGGATTAAAATATATTGTGGTGGCCATCAACCGCTTTACAAAAGGGTTGAAGCTAAACCAATCCAAGGTTTGGGGGTTGTGATGCCTGCTAAATTCCACTTAAAATATTATTTACAAATATGAATGTCCCAAAAGCTCCTAACTAATAGAGTTGCTAATTTCAAAACACAGATGATTGCCAAACTTAATGACCTGATGGGAATACGTGGGGTCCTGTTGAAGCCTATCACCCCAAAACCAATGGGATGGTGGAGCAGGTCAACGGCACATTGGTAGAATCCTGCAGATAATAGCATCAGGAAAACCAACCAGTTTATACCTTTTTCTACCTTCCGCTGTCTTCACCTATGAACTTGCATTTTCATTTATAATCTGGATGGCAACATTTTAACTTCTATATGGGTGCCAACCTGCCATTCTTCTGATCCTGTATTCATGCATTCATGGGGAGAAATGATTTCCAGCTGATAATTGAAGATTCTCAACCAAACACTGATCTGACTTCAAACAGAGGCCTACTCAAATTCATTGGCCCAAAAAATGAAAAATATAGAGCATGTCAATCAGAATTATTACCCCTTGCCATGTCTTAGCATAGGGAGAGAGTGTGTTGAGTAATTGACTGGACCTAATTATCAGATATTTGATGGGGACATAATAATGTTAACATGCTTAATTTATTACAAATCATAACAGATATCAGTTATTGTGGATCAGAAATTTTATAAGCTTATGCAAAGCTTGGGATCCGTGGCCTAGTAATTCATTTAGTAATATTTGACTATGATGACATGGGCTCAAGGGCTTTGTTTTTTAGGTCGGACTTAACATTGAGTTTCAACTTAATGACTTGGGCATTTGAACTTTTTTGGTATATGTTGAAATTAGTTCTTAATATCAGTCAAGTTTTTGATCAAATTAATTACTAATTAATGGTACAAATCGCCTTGGTATGTGCTGCTGATTGCTTGTGAAAGAGAATTGGTTCAGCTATTTGCAGGCGCATCTGAAATGTCATCTTAAGAATATTGATGTTATTTACACCAACCATGAGGCTGTGCGAGATGCCCTGAGTCAAAGTATTTGTAGACCCTTAAATGAAAATTTCACGTGTTTTTCTGGCCAAGTGCCATTGAAAATGAGACGTCATGGGTAAGATGTGGTGAACATTGAACCCTATAAATTATCTCCAAGTTGATACTAATAAAATACATTCAACTATTACCACTAGTTTATATTTTAACATATAAGCTTTTTGTGTTTGTAACTTTACTTTGTATTGGTTGTAAATTTACTTGGGATCAGTAAGATTAGGGCAGTGAGCCATTATCCAAGTAATGACAGGAGAATACAACTTTAAAGTTCTATTACTGTTAGGCAGACAGCAAGTTATAATTAGACTGGCCTGCCAGCCCAGATTCTGGAGCACCTGAATGGCAGACCAGAATGCCTAAGGCACTGCTGTTGATTTGACAAATATGGAACTGGAAAGGAGTTCCACCAATATCTGCCAGTGAGCCAGAATTTTGTACAGGCATAAATTAAAATACCAGACAACCACAGGTGTTAACCCTGAGGAGTATGATAGTGTCAGTGAAAAAGGAGGCTTAATTCTCAACATATGAAAACTAGATTTTAGGGAAGGTTTTTAAAGGAAAATTAAAGAAGAAAAATTGACTAACAACTTTCTCAGTGTGATGCAACTGATTAAATAGATGTCAATTTGGAGGGAAACCAAGCCAGGATCAGGACCTGCAAGTTTGACCTAACCGGCGAATTATTCAGGAATGGGCGGGTTATTTCCCTGGGAACTGACATCAAAAAATTTGGCGGTGGGCCAAGTCGCTGTTGGTTTGAACTTAACATCTGAACCAAGGCTCAGCTACATTTCTGATGGTTGGCATGACGGCGTTTAGCCTGATGAGTGGCGGGAATCCCCCAAGACCACCCCACATAGGGGTGAGCCCATTTGGTTGGGACTGGGTTCAGGACGCCCAACCCACCCGTGCTCAGTTACTGGGCCATTCATTTGGTCAGTGGCATGGCATCAGGCGCAACACCTGATTTTCCAGCAGGAAGCTTCAAAACCTTGTCAATGGTGTATAATGCTATTACCTGCCCATCAGGGGTGATGCCCGATGGATTTGGGAGGGGGAGATTATTCTGATTGTCATGTTAACCAAATTGCAACTGTCAGGCATTATGGCTGATAGATTGGTCTTCATACCTTTTCAATCATTTAAAAATATGAGCATCGGGCTGATTGCCACTCAAATTAGTTGTGATTGATTTCATTTCAGCAATCTTAGTGCAGATTTTACTGATTCCTCGTAGCAGTTCTGCCAAGGAGAGTGTGGGTACTGGAAGTGGTATCCAAAGTGGAAGGGCTGTTACCCAGCTCTTGTCTACCACATGAGCGAGATCTCCCTGAGTAATGAGGGGTATGGCCATCCTCTTTGGCACCTCTCTGCTCAGGAACAGGAAAATGGCCCAATCGATGCCCAGAGGATGTTCCTTGGGACTTACAATTACCAAGGAGTTATATCTTAAACTATAGTCACTGTCTGGTCTATTGTCTTCATACAATAGAAGCTTGAAACTCCACCATACCACAGAAGAAGAACCAGCCATCTGAATAAGACTAAAATTTAACAAGTGGCGCTCATGGCTGGGAATGCAGATGGTGATCACGCCGAGCAGGGGAGAAATCTCAATCAATTATTCAGAACCATTACTGGGCCCAATGGGAATACTGAAATGAATGTGTCCCAGATTAATTGGGAGGATGTACCCATTATTACCTACCCCAATGAACCCATTTCACCTGAAGAACTGGAACGTCTTAAACAGCAGTTGTTAAGAGGGTATCAAATAGGACAAGGGCCCGCGGACAATAGTAGCAATCCTTTTTATCACCAATGACAGCAAGATGTGTTATGGATGAGAAATCTAGCTCATCATCAATTAAGTGTAGCTCAGATCTGAAACAATCTACTGGGATAATGGATTTCACCCAATACTTATTCAGATTTGTACATCGCACCTCCATAAATTCTCAGATGACAATCGCCCAACATCATGCAGCCATTACTGATTTGATGAACTTCTCATGCAACTCCAGACAGGTGGGCCAAATTTTATATGAGCAATTGAAAGCCAACCTCGCTGAGGTCTGTTATAGTTTGGAGGAAAATACAATTTAGCCACTTGTGCTAATGACTGGGTAGCAGAATTAGCACAAGAGCTAAATAACAGATTGAATCCCATCTTTGAAAATTTCTTAGAGTAAAGAGGAGTCACCGAATCTTGGGTCAGAAATATCACTCAGACTTCTATTAATGCTTCAGATTTCATGAGGCTTAATCATGAAGCCCAAGGGACACAGTTAAACCATAACGATGAAATTTGTGACCAGTATCGATATCTGAGTTCCCAAATATCACAGCGAAGGATGAAAACACCAGAAAAATCAATTACTGGCAAACACAATTTGAGAGCCAACGGGCGAAAAATGAAAAAAAATCAAGACTCTATTGATCTTTTTAATCTACAGATCAATAATCTCAATGATGATGTTACTGTTATTAATGATTTAAATAATAATCTCCATGGAGGATTAAACCAGTGCAAGAAGGCAATAAAAGAAAAGGACCAAGTGATTTCCACCTAGAAACTACAAGCTACTAGCTTGAATGAGGAAATTCAAAATTAAAGCTAAAAAACTGAAATTGGACAATTGGGGTAAACGAAATCAACAATCAAATTTGAGCTCTGGATGACGGGAGTTGTCAGTGTGCTACAAACCACTTGACTGGAAAATCTTCTGAATATTATGAGGATAAAGCTTCAGAATTAGCTATTAAATTGGACTCTGGGCCATGTCAACAAATGCCTAGTAATATGGCGGCTTTGGCCAACCCTAACACCTCAAATCAAGATACAATGCCTCAGCGCCCTAGTACGCCTGGCTCTAGTCAACAAAGAAGTATTTGTGATATCCAGGAACAGGAAAGCGATAATTATAAACCAGCAAACAAGCCTGCTTTTGACAAGAACGGAAGTATTATCACATTTGTCAAATGCTTTAAAATGGCCATGTATTGGGCCAGTGACCGTAACAAAGCAGACACTTTGATTAACTGCTTGGATGAGTGAAGCATTGAGTTCATTATGCCTCACATTAACAAAAACCTAACATATGCCAAAGTCAAAGAGGCTGTGCTTCATGAATTTGGAGGTCCAGAACGAATGTCAACCAGAAAATCTAAGTTTATGAACATTCGCTTTAAGAAAGATGAAGCAATTGGCAAGTTTGTGTATTGATTCTATTGCAAAGCTCAAGTTCTCCTAGGCGCATAGGCTGTGGTCGATTTTAAGACTAAGATTGTACTAGAACATGCAGTAGAACCTTACCCAAAGTTGACAAAGACTTTATTTCCTGCTTTCATGCAAAACCTTGCAACATCTGAATTGGTTGATTATTTGCGCAGATGCTTAAAAAAATATGGCCCTCTATATACTGGGTACAGATCAGGACCTGCTGCCTCCGCTGGAAAGCCCATTGAACCAATAAGAAGATTAACAGTTATCCGCCTGTAAAAAATGAGAAAAACTCAAATACAAGAGCCCCACACCCAATGAGTGAGATTACTTGCTTTAATTACAATCGTAAAGGTCACTTTGCTTCTTGATGCCATCAGTAAAATGTCAATGTAGTCCTTCCCAATACCGTGCAGGAGGAGGGAAAAGAACTAGCACATTAGATTCTAGGCTCTATTGTGCCTAAGACACCAGTCCCACCTGATTGACAAGAAAATGCTTGCCTTGGGGCCTCATTTAACAATGAAAGCGATTCTATTTTAGTATCAAATGAAGATTCTTCAAACATACATGCAGTAACTCGCTCCCAGAGTAAGGTTGTCATACCTGAAGCCTCTTAATTAATCGCTAAACCCTATGTGCAACAAATACTTAAGAATATTTCAGCTGAAGGGCCAAGCAATGCAGCAGATACCCCAAGCTTGAAAAGGTGAATATAGACATGCCAATTGACACATTCATCAATGAATGTCCCAGTATTAGAAATACTCTGAAGCACACTCTTAATTCCCTGGATTCTTCCCATATTCACTTAGTAAACTCTATTGATTCTTACTACTCTGAGTGCATTTATGTGGATATTCAGGCTAGCAATATCAGAGTTGTAGCTATTGTTGATAGTGGAGCTCCTGTAAACACTGTTTCCACTAAGTTGGTTAAGAAATTGAAAATAGCTCTGGACATTGACCATCATCAAGAATATGGGACTGCAGGCCTTAAAAGCACTAAGAGTGAAGGAGCTTACAGCGCTCTGCCACTGCGATTTAAAGCTTAGGTATTAGCTGCACCCACGATATTGCTTCCAAACGCCAATTATGACATATCAATTGGAACTAATTTTAAGGACCTATGGGATCTCATGCAATTTTAAAGAAAACATCTTGACAATATTGGGCCAATCATTACCAATTTATTACTCTTGCAATGATATAAAGCCGTAAGCCATCATAGAAATCTTAACAATATGTCTAATGCCAACAGGATAATACCAGTAGGATATATTCAGCGGGGAAATCAAAGCCTCCCCATGCCAACCGCCATAAATGAAAATCAAGGAATACCTCTACATGTGAATAAGGATGTGACAATAGCTCCAGGTCATCAACTGGTTATGAGGACTGGGACCACACTGGATATTCCAGAAGGAATATACGGGGAGGTTGTATCCCTGTGGCATCATTCTTAAATGGAACCTAGTGTGGCGCCTGGAATACTTAAACCAGGGCATGGTATCAGTGGGAAGTGAGGAAGGAGAGAAGCGAACACATGCACCCAAAAGCGCCAACTGGTGGACATACTTCTCAGGAAGCCCTTTCGCCAAGCTTTTGCAAAGGGCTCAGTATAACACCAGGATGCACTGATCTTTTGAAATCCGATTCTTGAGACCCAACAAGACAAAAATTGATATGTACCAAAGTGGGTTTGCACTAGAGCTTAGCAACCGAGTTAGCAAAAATGAGTGCCTGGTTGGCCTCAAAAATGTTGTATGTGGTAACCTCAGGACTGGTAGCAAGTGTGGACAACAAATAGGAATATACAAGCTCCAGCATGGGATCAAGCTCAAGACCAAGCAAAGCCACACTGCTCGCGCATAAAGAGGAAGCAAGATTCTTGGAAGTTAAGATGCCAAAAACGGAAATAAAGAAGTTTGGAAGAAGATCCCCATCTGAAGTGAATCGATGTTGGATTAGGGTTTCTTGGGACTAGATGGCTTCAGAAGGCCAAAGAGATAATGAATAAGTCAAATGGGGATCCCACTCAACCCATTGGGATGTGCGACTGACAGTACTTGAAGCCATGGGGCTTGGCCAGGTTCGTTGATTGGTGTTATTGCAGCGGGATGTGAAGCTGAAAACTCTAGTACTGTGGAAGCGTAGCTGGTCAGTCCAGCTTGAGGAATCATGGGAAACACGCCCAAATTGATAATAGCATGCCACATGGACTTGCTTAGCCTTAAGAAGGCTCATCTGTCTAAGGTGGAAAGGTTATCAAGATAACATTCATACTTTTTTTAGTACTAGATGGTAAGATAACATTCATACTTTGATGAACGTGAAAAGTCAGACTTTGTGACCCAGGAAGAAGGGTACCCGCCACTTATATCCAGTCAAGGCGGGGGAAGTGTTGAGTAACTGACTGGATCTAATCGCCAGATATTTGATAGGGACATAATAATGTTATAAGTGCCTAATTTATTATGGATTGTATCAGATATCAGTGATTATGGATCAGGAATATCCTATGCTTATGCAAAGCTTGGGAACCGCGGCCTAGAGATTTCAATTAATAATATTTGACTATGATAACTTGGGCTTGAGGGCTTTGTTGGTTAGGTTATACTTAACATTAAGTTTTGACTTAATGACTCAGGCATGTAAGCTTGTTGGTCTATGTTAAAATTAATTTTTAATGTTGGTCGAGTTTTTGATCAAATTAATTACTAATTAGTGGTATGAATTGCCTTGGTATGTGCTGCCAATTGCTTGTGAAAGAGAATCAGTTCTGCTATTTGCAGATGCATCTGAAACGCCATTTTAAGAATATTGACTTTATGTACACTGACCCTGAGGCCATGCGAGATGCCCTGAGTCAAAGTATTTATAGACCCTCAAACAAACATTTATGTGTTTCTCTGGCCAAGCGCCATTGAAAATGAGACGTCATGGGTAAGATGTGGTGAACATCAAACCCTATAAATTATCTATAAGTTGATACTAATAAAATACATTCAACTATTACCACTAGTCTATAGTTTAACTTATAAGCTTTTTGTGTTTAATACTTTACTTTGTATTAGTCGAGAATTTACTTGGGATCAGTAAGATCAGGGCAGCGAGCCATTGTCCAAGTAATGACAGGAGAATACAAATTTGAAGTGCTAATACCAAGGAGTTATATCTCAAGCTATAGTCACCATCTGACCTATTGTCTTCATACAATAGATGCTCAAAACTCCACCATACCGCAGAAGAAGAACCAGCCATCTGAATAAGACCAAAAACAACAAAGTGCTCTACTATAATAACCACAGGTTCAGTAGGGCATGTGTAAAAATTCATGGGCTTTGTTATTTTTGGCCAATAACTCCTATAAATTTATTACTTGCACAGGTTTGGTTTTTGTGAAATTCGTCTGCATTGTATGATAGTTGATATAATCTGTTGATAATAGTATGATGACTATTATCCATAGTTGAATGGAAGACCTGGATCTCAGCCTAACACTCACCAAGTATTTATTCTTGAAATACTTGTTTTGCCTTATAATAGGGATTTGTTCCCTCATACTGTCTATCCCAATCTTCTCTTAGACTCCCATTGACATTTTCTCCAGTTTGACACACAGTTGGTAGCAATCCCTGATTTGATTCCGCTTCTTCTCTGGATCTAATCTCAGATTTTTTTATCTTTTCCTTGAAAGTCTCCCAATTATCGCACACAGCAATAATATCCCTGAGAAAAAATAGAGAAAATGAATGCTGATAAAGTGTACTAAGTTGAGATATCTACTCTATACTCTGTACTACAGTGTTTTTATTATTAGTGAATTCTAGGTAATTTATAGTGGGGGATTCAGCGCCAAACCCTTGGTTGACACATCTTCTATGAAATGTCAGCCGTTGCCATTGAATCACCCATCTTCATCTCAGCAGCGATGGTCTTCCTCATCCTTTCTAGGATTCCATTGTTGGACATCCTCAAGACCTAAAATGGAAAGAGTCAGAAAACGTGTCCCTAACGTTTTCCTCTCGATCCAAGTGAACCAACCATATTTGGCAAGTGAACTGCTTAGGTAATGGTACATGTTACCCATTAAGGCAGGTCACAAACCAACTGATCAATTTTATAGCTGCAGGTGGTATCACTCGCTTCACAAATTACTTATTTAATTTTTAATCAGAAAGTGATGAAACCTGACCAATCCCAATCAGTACACTTGATAGTTAATAACTATCAGATGCCCCTATTTCGTTGGCAAATCTGCCTGACGAGATCTTAAGCATTTGTCCAGATCAATCCTCAACAGATCTGACCAGGCGAATAACTAAAATATTCCAAACATAGTTATCCCAAAATCAGGGGTCAACCGATTTCAAATTCACCTCACGTTAGGGAATTATCCCCTAGTGATTCCTGGTATCCTATCCTGCTGATAATATGGGCAAAAACCCTAACAGCATTTAAGCTGGAGAACATTTGGAAAGGGCAATTGAGATTATAAAGAAGACCTCAACTGATTTGTATACACTCAAAGACCCCATCAAAGAATATAATGTCAGCAAGTACAAGCAAAGTTCCTAAAGGGTTTCCGGCAAGGCTCAGAGATGCCAGGTCCATGAAACCAATGATTCCACCATTGGCCACTGGCAATACATTAATCCCCTATGTTTGGTTAAGTAGGGGATGTTGAGATATGGGTTTGGCCAACCATAAGAAATCGCCACTAGCTTGCATTACCCCCAATGTCTATAGACCTCACCTTCACCCCTGCCATTATCTACATTGTTTGGAATCGATTACAATTCTCTGACAGATGTCTCATTAGCTGTTTTAACTCAACCTGATATTAAGCTTTTGACTATTGTAAATTTTGCAAGATTCTAGGTTTTTAGTGGATTGATCCTTATTTAATCGCTCAGTCCCTAAAACCAGTTCTGTTCTATCAATTAATGATTTATTAAATTGAGTATATCTCAAACCTTACTAATTGCACCAAGACATGCCTGCCTCATAAAAGTTTGCCATGTTTCAGAAGGCTTAACCCGCTAACATTAGTGGACCATAATGAGGAGACTTTATAAGCTTTGGGGGCAATGGAGTAAGTTGGCTGACCCGAGGTCCAGGTTTAAAAAAGGCTGAGTCAACATAAAGTGGCTATACGCGGTATTTCACCTTCTGAAGAATCACCAATAGCAATAAATTACCAAGCTGGCACTACCTACTGAGACTACAACGGATATGAAGAACTTATTATAATAATGGTTTTTGAAGCACAATAGGCAATTGTTCAGAGTACACTATCATCACATAGTTATACTTAATTGAGTGCAAACTTACCTTTGCTTACATTGCCATTTGCAATTAAGAATTGCAACATATCCCATAGTGGGTAAACAGATTTTATGATATTAAGATTAAAATTTGTAATGTGAGCATATAAATATTCCAACAAGCCTCCTTCTGATGTTCTCTGAACACAAAATACAGCATGATTTACTTTGAGTTTTTTATTTTAATTTAAAGACTGTTCTCTTCTAAAGCTAAACAATTACTCATACTAGCACCAGCGGTATCTCCTAATAAGCTTAATTTTTAGGGCAAACACTCAGTGGTTCAATGTCGTCACCAAGGCAAATCTCTGCTATTTAAGAACTCTAAACCTTTAGTTAGTGCTAGAAAATTCTTTAGTAAAGCTAGTCAAGAGTTGAATTATGCCTGAATATATTTTATATTGATTAAAAGGCTGGTGATATATAGTTTTGATAGAATTCTGGAATTTAGTAAGGTATAGCAATTTATAGGATGGTGCAGTGAAATGTGGAGGGTAGCAATGGGCTAATCTATCCTGAAGGATTCAGCAGGTTAAGGGATCTCTGAGTTGTAAGATATTTATAGATAATCTGAAAGATTCAAGAGGGATTTTTGGTAAAGACTGCTTAGTATATAGTTTTTTGTTTATTTCAATTTTGATAGCTTCTTTGACAGTGGAACTCCATTGCTCACTAGTGCAATCTATACCGCGTTTAAACTCCCTTTGAATTTCATTAATCCCATCATTCCTGACAATGCACCCCTCAAGATCTTGTTGGGGAGGGACATAACTTCAGAAAAAATTATATTGGACTCAATTTACAATGGAGCCCATTTTGACTGAGGTGATTTAGTACTCCGGTCCTCATCAGTAAATCGCTCAATAAGATTATGATCATAGAGCATCAAGTTTTGAATATGACCCCCTGACCAGTGATGGTAGAACAGGAATATATCCCCTAGCTGATGCGCAGACAAACGCGGTTTCTGGTGTTACTTTAATCTTCCTCTATTTTACTTGTAGTCCCCATAGAATTGTTGACTAAAGCTTATAATTGAACCAATTCATCCGTTAGCTTTTTATTTGCTAGCTCAGCTGTTTATGGCGTGGAACTCTACAATATGGGTTGGCCACTTGAGCGTAAGATCACCTCATGACCATATAAAGAATGAAGGGTGACATCTGAATAACTCAATGATAGCTCACGCGGTATGCTAAAAGAGCTGTCAGAAGGTATCTATTCAACTGATATGGGTCAGGTTGAGCCATCTTATGGAGGATGGCAAATAAAGTTCTGTTTGCTTATAACACTGCTCCACTGGTAGTGGGATGATATAGGGCAGTAAAGGAGGGATAAGTGCCCATCAACGAACTAAGATCAACAATTACTTGAAAATATGAACCTGGTGCCATTATCAGATATATGTACCTTTAGGCTACCGTGGCGGGTGAATACCTGTATAAGTAAGAAAGATGCGGTCACTTTAGAAGTGGGGGAGGCAACTGAGACGGCCTCAACCCATTTGTGAATTGATTTACCGCTAGTATGATATACTGGTCACCATATATTTCCATAGGTAGTAGACCAAAAATTCAATACTGATGGTAGCAATGGGGCAGTAGGACCTAAAACAAGATGTTGATATGCCAGATTGGGAGGTTTTTTAGCTAGCACAAATAAGATAAGAATCAATGACATCTTGAAATTGGCTCTTTAATCACTTCCAAGTAGCATCAATCCGCAGCCACTGATGGGCTTTCTTTATGGCACCATGTGTTATATCAAATGTCCCTCTAAGACATTCTCTGTTTTAAAAGATGGTTGGACATAAAGCATCCAAGAGGTTCCAACCTGTATTTGAGATAACAATCTCACAATCTGGGCCTGCTCGGTCATCTCAAAAATCTAATTCTGAATCACGCTGTCTCTTGGCTCCATTCCTCAGGCTTCCCAATAAGTTTATAAATTTGCATTTCCTTTGGGGCATAAAGAGTCAAAATAGGTAGTCATGACAACCTGTTGGCGTTTTGTTGTATCACCCTGGTATGATGAACAAAGAAAAAATCATAACTTGAAAGTTTGAGTGCCCAGCGCTCTAGAAGTCCATCGGGATCCTTCATCTATTGTAGCTCCATAGAGAGATATGGTCTGCGACCACTGTAAAATGGTTCTCATGAATGAAAGGATGTAAATGCTTAATGCCAAGCAAGACAGCTAAAAAACGCTCAAGTATGATGTAATTCCTCTTTTTGCTGAGCTAATGTTTTACTGAAATATGCTATGGGATGGTCACTTGATTTGTATCAAGTTGTGCTAAAATTGCCCCAACATTCAAGTCAATAGCACAGCGAAGAGGATAAACGGCATTTTAAAAGAAAGATATACCAAGATATGAGCGTTCATGAGTGCTTTCCTTAGGATATTAAAAGGCTTGTTGTGTTTTTTCACATCAGAAAAAATTTCCTTATGAAGAAGATATGTCAGCGGTTTGGAAACCTCAGTAAAATGGGGGATAAATTGGAAACAATAGCTGACCACCCCAAGGAAAATCTGAATATTGTTCAAGCTAGATGGTTGGGTCATCTTTTCATTTACAACTATATTTACTAAAAACACCAAGATCCCATTTCCAGGTAACTTTATGAAAAGAAGAAAATTATATTTTAGTTTAATAAACGTCATTTAGCTGGTTTTCCTTTCAGCGAAACAGAGAAAAGAGGTTTAAACAAATTACTCAAGTGAGTGAGGTGTTGATAAATGGTATAGAGAATATGGTCACATCATTAAGGTAAACTAACATACATGTCATATTTAATTCCCCTAAAAGGCCATCCATCCTTTGGAAAGTTGCTAGGACGTTGCATAGTACTTGGAGGTTCTTTTAAGTTAAAATAATCTTCACTTAATATAAATGTACATCTCTCCCAATCCTATCTGGTGCAAATTCAATCTGCCATTATCCATTAGAAAGATCCATAGCAGAGAAGAATTGAGAACAATTAATAGTCATAGGGAATCATCAAATTATGGTAGAGGATAGCTTTCCTTTTGAGTAATAGCATTCCCCAAGATAATCTATTACTGTATCATGTCCCCCATTCTTCTTTCATATAAGCAACAAAGGCGAGTCCCATAGATTATATGAGAGATTGAGCAATTTGGTTTCCAGGAGTTGCTTTTTTTATCACATGGGATTCTTTAACCTTTAATTTATGGTAGGGTTGAGCATGGATTGAAGGAGAGTCGCTTATAAGTACTTTATACTATACACCTTTAATAATTCCTTAGTTATATGAACATTTTAAGAATACGTCAGCATACTATTTAATCAATGTATCCACTTGTAGCTGCTGCTCAGAGGTGAAGGTCACTTTTCTTTACTTTGACGCAGATGAGGTCAGTGTCCTAATCAACCCTTAAATTGTGTAGATTTCCACACCCAAAGATGGATCAACTTTATCAGTGAGTAGAATTTGAACATATGAAAAAGGTTGTTTTCAGTTTAGTTTTATATATCAATCAATAAAAGTGGCCATCAAAATGGTTAAAGCCCCATTAGTCAGCATCCAAAACCCCAGAAGCAGGTAAGAGACTCGCAAATGGCCATTTTATATTCTCCACGGATTGTCTACAAGTATTCCAGTGTAATGGTAATATGGATCCATATGTCCACCATTACTTGAGATTTCCAGAGTGATACTAATCAGATGTTAAAGTATACAGCAACTCCTTCTTAAGCCTCAAAACTGAAAAGCAGCAATTTATGTTTTTAAGCACAACTTCTCAGCATTAATGCCACATAATGAAGGTCAAATTTATTAATAAATAGCTTTTAAGCTTTCTTCGCTTTCTCTTTGAGGTTGTTTTTGACAACTAGGGGAATGCAATATCCCTGGATAGAAGTATAGATCTTTATGGTTTATTTTAGTGTTGCTCTCTAATAAGGAATTAGGTGCCTATGAGAAGGTCATAACCTTCATTTTCTAGCACAATCGCCATAGATGACACAACCAGTAATCTAAACTGAAGTGTCAAGGAAGAGTAATCACTCAAGGATTGGTTCCAATGAGCCCCATGGCCCTATAATCTAAGCTGTGAGTTTGATCCAGTGCAACCTTTATCTAATTCACTAATTGAGAATAATTGACTTTAACTGGCAATCATAATTGATTAAAACATATTTTTCACCTTATTGACGACTAAACCACATGGGTAGCTACAGTGCCAAAGTGGTTAAGTGATTAAATGGAGTTTCCTGGTGGAAATGGTATGGAAAGAGAAAAAAGAAAAATTTAGATTTTTATTAAAACAAATTAGTCCAGGAGTCCACTTCATCAGGTGTGGATAAGATATGAAATTTAGAACGGGGAACAATGATAGATGAGGATGAGATTCAGAGCCATCAGCAGAGGGTGCATCGCACCCTTTGCTGACTATGATTTCCCCACCTCATTAGACTCTTTCTACCAATAGGCGTCCTCCTGATACCAAAGAATCCGCAATAAGAGCAGTGATCGATTCAAGATTTAGATCTTTGGAACCTTCCAACTGTATGAGCATGAGTCCAGTTCCCCTTGTTAGGTGTTTGATGCAACTCTGGCTTAAAAAATTCTATGATAGTTTCTTTAGTATCAAAATTTGATTTAAACATTTTTTGGATTCTGAAAGTGTAGTATGAGAGTCATGCTGTGCTTGAACTTGGAGGTAATGGCGGCGATGACATCATCCAAATTAACTCAACTGCAATATGCAAGGCCTAAGCTTCACAATAAAGCCGCTCAGCAACCAATCATTTGTTTCTCCGCGTTTAGGGCAGATCTGCATGAATGCCTGTTTACAATTTGAAAGGGAGATATTACTTCCAAAATCTTTAATAAGTGCATCATTTACCTACAACCAAGTAGTACACTCTTTGAGATATTGCAGAATGATCTTTTATGTCTTACTATCAAGACAGGTTTGCATGTGCTGGTAATTTTGGCAATCTGTGGCGTGTTTCAATACATTCTCAATCACATAAGGGTAGTTCTGGATGATTTTAATTCCAGGAACTTGTTTTTCTTAAAGGTGGGTTTATATTAACCAACAGGGTCAGAGAGACCATGGATAGCTGGTAAAGGAGGCTAGTCAGACTCAGTTTCCTCAGTGGTTCCTAGATCAGTTTGGGGGGTGGCATATTACCTTGTCAGTGAAAAACATCCAGGTCATCCTTAAGAGTGGTTTATCAGGTGTTAACATGAATAAGTTTGGCTTTTCTATCTTAAATTGGCGGAGATTTTTAATCTTGGGTGCTTGGCTTGCTACTTTAAATGACATTAAAACGCATTTATATATAATGAGGTCATAGTTAGTTCTCGTTGACTAACTTTACTTTAATGCCCATCCAGGCCCTTGAGCTACCTTATGCAGTTGTTGTTCAAGGGCTCTAATTTAGGCTTTGTGGTTTTATCAAAAGATAATACACTAGTCAACCTCATGAGCTCCTTCATTTGATAGGGCTTTGGTTGATGGACTTGGTCATGTGAGAATATGTCTTCACCAGGTAGCCTCAGAAAGGACCTTACAGGAAGCACCTTTAATGATTTTTTTATTTAAATATGAAGGCCGGTTCCTTAAAGGCTACACAATTTTTAGTCATACTAATGCCAGCAGTATCTCCTAGTAGACTTTTTTGCCTCTATGGCAAACTCTCAGCGGAACTTAGGTTGTTGCTAAGGCAGAACTCTGCTATTTGAGCAGACAAAATTTTTAATCAGTGCTAGTAAATTCTCTAGTAATACTAGGCAAGATTCTGAATCATGATAGAATATTTTTAATATTGATTAAATTTAAGGGAATTTATAGTTTTTGTAAAAGTCTAGGATTGAGTAGGGTACAGCAATCTCCTGGGTGATGCAAAAAATGTGGAGGATTTTGACAGACTTGATTTGTCCCAATCTATTCAGCATATTAAAGGAATCTCCAAGTGACAAGGTATTAATCAGATAATTTGGCAGATCCAGAAAGTTTTAAGGTACTGATTGGTCAGTCTGAAGCCCATCATTTGTTGCGATTTTAGTAGCTTCTGCAACAGCAGAACACCATTGCTCATGGTGCCAATTATCCTTCATTAGAACTCCATTTAGCACAGATATTAATCCCATTATCCCAACAATAATTTAAATGTAAATTTAGAAAATTAGTGCTAAGCTGATTGGTTATTTATTTGAAATCATCATGAGTGATTATAGTTTCACCATATATAATTTTAGCATATTTGTATAGTTTATGATAATAAAATTTTATATAAAAATATGAGTTAGTTATTGCATTTATCTTATGTAAACCAGAAAGCGTTTACTGAGTGCAACAATATAGGAAATAAGTATTTAAAATTTCTTATAAGATAATCAAAATCTATACAACATTTAGAATAATGCTGGTTAGTTTTGTCCTAAAGTAACAATAAAGATTTAATAAAAGTATAAAGAGTCTATATATAGGTAAATTATTTTTAATGGATATAAGTAGGCGCACACAATTTTGTATAAAGGCTACCAAAGCTGCAAAAAAAACTAGCAATGTAAAGTTAACTTAGGTAATTAGAACACCAATGAAAAGCCTCAATCTGTTTTTGATAAGAGTATCTTAGACAGACTACGGTTGTCTGACCTTTTTAATATGAAGCTCATTTTATAAAGATATAATGATACAAAAACATTTTTATAGAGTCACCAAATGAATGTAGTTTAAGGTACTAGCAACATATTAATAGCGTTATAAATCTTTATGTTTAAAAGAGCCTTACAATAAATTTAGTGTGAGATTTCAGAGTTATTTAATGAGAGTAAATTATCAAAATGAACCTATATGGTAAGGATTATTTATAAATAAAATTAAATTACTAACTTTGTATTTATTGCATTACTAGAAATCTAACAAGGATTATTACTCATATCATGAAAAAGACTAAAGTAGATTTTAATGAGAGTTTTTGAGGACAAATATTTTACAATGATTAAGATAAAAGAAGCCTCCTTGGTAGTTGTTTTCTAATTTTTATAAGCGTTAATTAAGATACAACTAAAAATATAAATATAAGAATGAACCAATTATCTGAATGTCATTTAAAAAGCTGTAATTGTATAGATTATAATTTGAATGTCATACAAAGAGTTGTTAAAATAGTAAGTATTAAATTGCAAATCACCTAGATTATATATAACTCGAACACTAAGTAATTGTTTGTTAGTAAGTTAGAAAAATATAAACAGCAATTTACAGTAACAGAATAATTATAGAAATATCTCCTGTTTAATTTTATAAAATAATTCTTTATATCTACTAGAGCTAACTATTAGACTAGAAAGATGATAACAAAAGCAATCTACCTTAAGAATATAATTTAAATGTCAAGTTTTTGACAAATTTATAATAAAGTCAGATTCTAACACTTCTATTCATTGCATAAATTATTTTTGAGGATTATAGATATCTATTGATATGCTCTTAGATTTGGAATGTGACAAGGTATCAAATACTTGACTATATTACATTCTAATAATCTATAGATATCTTTAATGGTTAGAAAAGCTCTTTGTTGTATCTAGGGCTTTTTTGTACTAGTTTTTCTAGGTACTACACCAGAAAATTAGTATAAAAACTGATATTGCATATTAGTCTTACGATAGATGTTAATAATAGATTTTAAGCATATAAGAACAGTTTTCTTCAACTTTCTTTTCTCATTATATAGACTTTAGCAATCTTAAACCTTTTTAACTAGAAGTTCTTACTAACTATAATGGTAAGTTGATCCAGTGATAAATAAGTAAAATGATACATTTTTAGCTTTTTTTTTTTAAAATGTAATTAAATATTTTTATATTTTAATCTGTAGAGAGATTAATATAATTTGATTTCTTTCTTCTGTCTAGCCTCTATTATAATACAACTATAATATAAATAAATTTACAAACTAAAATGAATTATAGTTATGACATTAGAAAAATTTGGGTCTTTATGAACCTAAGCATCAGCTTTTCACTATGCAAGCTGTAGTGAGCTGTGATGCACATAACTTGTACAGGGTAAATTTCCATCTTAAAACTCTATAAATCCTCTTAATTTATTGAACTCTGTTCCCTTGACAAGGTCTATCTACTGAACTTTACTTGGTCAACATATTGGATATTCAATCCTTGTAGCTCCTAATATAGGCTACTATACTTCAAGGAATTATGACTTCTAGTATAAACAAAAAAAGTAGAAAGTAAAAGAATCTTTTATTGAATATAAAGTTAGCACTAATTGAAGTACTGAAAGAAAATCAAGTTTAGGATGAGTGATAGACGCATACCACATGTGAGGGTTGAAATAGATTAGAAATGTAGAAGGTGATGGCGTATTCCAGTTTCACAATTGAAGTAGATTAGAATTATTTATAAGGCTGGACTGGGGTCAATAACGGGAACATAGTT
Source organism: Massospora cicadina (assembly GCA_022478985.1). Lineage (NCBI taxonomy): Eukaryota > Fungi > Entomophthoromycota > Entomophthoromycetes > Entomophthorales > Entomophthoraceae > Massospora > Massospora cicadina. Next base: position 58,837 of record JAKSZP010014464.1, read on the forward strand.
AAGTGATTTCAATTATATGCTATTAGAAGACCAACAGATTGCAAGGCATAATATGTGTCATAAGTTTATAAAATAAAGATGGGAAAGGGGAATAATATGGTAAATACAGCCTTATATTTTATAAATAAGTTGATTTTAAGTTGTTTAGGATTTCTTCCCTATCTCATCAGTCAGTGAAGCACTTTTAGGGTTATTTATGCAGAAGTTGTTTTGTCATAATTCAGCATTATTAAGGGCAATCACATGGTGTTTATACATTTAATGTTATGAAGGATTTAGGCCTTAGGTTTGATAAAGCATCAATTTATAGATTAAATATAAATCAATAATAGATATTCTAGAGTCCTAAATTTGAGGCTTTACCCAAACTAGAGAAAGTGAAAACAACTCATCAAAACATCTAAGATAAAACAACCTTTTACATGAGCAATTTTTATTTTTTCTTTAAAATAGTTGCACTTGATTTTTAATCTATAATGTATAAAATAATGCTTTTGGTAAGCTCTATAAGAAATTAAATCTGACTACTTTTTTAATTAAAAAATTATAAAGATAAATTTCATTATATTTTTTATCAGAAGTGGGTTAATTTATTTTAATATAGCCCTACATTCAAGTGTATTTATGATATTCAATTAAATATTTCATCTTGGATAATATTCTGTATTAAAAAATATGTCAGAGACATAATTATAAATATATAAACATATACAAAATCTTATAATTTAATAAAAAATTATAAAAATTAAGTGGATGGTGCCCAAAGTAAAGTACAAAATTAATGACCACTGCCATCAAGTTCAATCCCATTAGATGAACTTAGGATAGGAGGCAATTTTATGAATATGTTGGCATCATGCACCAATGCCTATAACAAGGGTAGCAAGGCAGTCGATAGAACCATCTTGCCTATCATAATGCTGCATGTGGAGGTTTACTGGTATTCATCCACCTTTCCATTAATTTCATTTTACCTATTTCCTCATTAATTGGTATGGTATTGTCTCCAGGCCAGCCCACTTCAAATAATTTATTATAAAAATTAAACAAATTATTATAATTTTTAAATTTTATTTTTTGTTTATTGTGGGCCAACCTTGGGACAAATATATTGCAATAATAGGAGGGATAGGGAGTAGGGAGCAAAGGTATATGTGTGGAAGACAAAACTAAGTACGGGGGTAAAACATTCCTCTGCATGTTCTGATAGGCTGGAATTACATGATATAACTTCACTAATTCGCTTGGTCAGACTGAGGCATAGTGCACAAGTTTACATGTATTTCTATCCTCTTGGCACAGAAATGCAATTTCAGCCACAATGCAATTGGAACCTGATCATGAGGGGTGATAATGGGACGCCCATCCTAACTATGCCACACCCCCTAAACTAATTATTAAAGAGATGACTAATTAATTTAAACTAACATTAGAAAATACCTCTAGTTTATACTTTTTATTTTATTTTGAATCTTATAAACCAATATTATGTATAGAGCAGTTTAAACTAATTTCCTTGAATTCATTGAGGTAAGCTGACCAGGGGATGGACATTACCAAAACAGAAACAAAATGAAAACTTGAACCAACTGCCTGAAACAAGCAACAAGACACACCGAAGGACAAAAAATTAACCTACCAGGTGGCATAGCAGCGAGCTGCTTATCCCACCATGGCGGAGGGGGAGGGGGATCAAATGGATCATCAATTCTGAGAGTAAGGGAGTTGGGGCATCGCATGTTGAGGTTCAAGGTGAAATAGATAAGCGATGAGATTGTCATTGACAACTTGGGCCTTGAGAATAACATCCATGAGTTCAGCAACATGATGTTCAGCTTGGATGCAGGCATCTGGAAGCTGAGCGAATTTTTGCAATGTTGGCTCTGGTGATGCACATGGTTGGATAAAAATCAACCAGCTAAATGACATGCTTGACAGCGGTGATGGCAGTTTCAGCTAGGCGTTTAATTTTCTCTTTTGCAACCTCATGTGATATTGGAGTGAATTGGGAGATGTGTAGCCCTTCCTTAAATTCAGCAACAGAGAATGCCATGGCATCGCAAAGTGGTGACTTTTGGGTGAGGCCACCGCAGCTTTAGCAAGCTGATGGTCACTCAGGAAAGGGGCAGCGGTGGGTTTGGGATATATTTCTTGGGCGGGAATGGGGCATCGAAGTCAGAAGGCAGATAAGTTTTTAAATTAATCAGAAATTCTGGATGTGAGACAATTTCACCAGATTCAGTCACTTCATCTAATAACTCCCAGGGATTTTGTTTAAGTGGGATTGGAAAAGTGAGACATGGCTGTGGTTGGGTAAGTTTTGGGGCGGGAAATTGTTTTGGATTGAATTTTGGTCCAAACCTGCTCCTAATTAACTAGATTTTAGGAAATTGGCCAGCTTGGGTCTGGGTTGTAAGATATTTTTGATTTGTCAAGTGCTTGGCTGAAGGGAGTGGGGGCATCCAAAATCTCCATTTAAAAGTTGTAGGTGTGGCCTCACGTGTGGGGTTGGAAGTTTTCACATTAGTTGAACTGTATCAAAATGCATATTTGAAATGGTCCAATTCATGGCAGAGGGGCACACTGTGCATCTGTTTTCAATGAAAGCCCAAAAGAAGTGGTCTGGTGCAGATGGGATATAGTCACGTTGTGGGATGTGCTAGGAAACTGGTTTGATAATAGGGGTTAATGGTGGCCATTGCTCAAGGTGCTGCAAGGTGCTCAGCACCGCCTGGGACAAGGAAGTGGAGGATGGTATCTGAGAAATAAGTGGACAGCCCTTGTCAGGGACTGGTGTACTACTGACCTGGTTGGGGTAGCTAACCATGAGTTAGCATAACCAAGGGGTTTAAACCAGTATGACAAGGACACAAGAGGTGTCCAGGTATAAGGAATGGTGGGTAAGCTGGTATGGGAGCTGCTTAAAGACATGGTTTTAAAAGGAGAAAGTTGGAAGGGCGTTTCTTGTAGGCTGGGGTGGTAGATCAGTAATGATAACAATTAGTAAATAAACGTAATAGTGTTTGCATTTATAAGAATAATTTTATTGACCGCAAAGATTAACCAAATGAATGCCTTGGTTTTATATACCATCCGACTTCCTGGACTTACCTAGGCTTAATTGATTTTAAACAGTGCACTATCCTTCTCTGGAGCTTATGGGATTGCAACTTGCATGTGATTTTGAAAGGCAGTGGGAATCGTCTCAGTCTCATCATAAATTCGTTTTAGTGCGATTGATTGACTGAATACTATTGCAAATAAAGTAATTTAAACGATTAATTGAATATTTTCACTACAGTCATTAATTTGATATGCAATTATTCGATCTAACTTCATCTCATATCATAATGATCTGACTGATAATATCTATAATCTTAAGAATTCACTAATGTCAGGATTCACTCTGACAGCCCTGACATCAACTACTCATAGAGTTTTTGAGGGGGAAGGTGTTTGGGAAGGTTTGCAAAGGTCACCATGAGTGTGGTATCAATGAGGGAGGCATGTACAGGTGGTGGTAATGGGTGTGTTTTTGTAAATTAAGGGTGTTGCTGCTGCTGCTGCTGCGTCCTCTTCAGTAAAAATCCAATATTGAAATAGCCCTTGTAAGGGTCAAAGTTGATAAAATCCTGCTGGTGCAAAGGTAGCTATTGCCAGATCATAAATTGCTTTGTTGGCATAAGGGAAGAGAAATTTCATACTCAATGTGGAGGCAAAAGTGAACATTGGATTGGGGTAGGGCTAGGGGGTGGGGGCGAGTTGGGTGAACTTTCATGAGGTGTAGTACTATGTCCCTTGGAGGGACAAATCGTCCAGTTGCATTTGGTGGGCTGGATGACCCTTCAGCACACATTTGCCTGCTGAGCAGTAAACACTATTGGGTGGAGCACCGCTGCCCCACACTGAAGCAGGTGATGGATAAGAGGACATGAAATGGAAAATTGGTTCAGTGAGGCAGTGGTGGAAAATTAATTGATTTTTTAAAATCGCTTGAAAGTGATGTCAAGCGGAAAGAAGAGTACTTTTAAACTAATTTCTTATGAAAAATAAAAAACTTTCATTATAGATTGTCAGAATTAAGATCCTGTATAATTCTTCAGTTTACCTGGATGGAGTATATAAGGTTAAAAGTTCTCAGATTGGAATAATACTGTGAAACTTAGATATCAATGCCAGATGAATTGTATTGTTTAATAAATTCACATGTAATTTATATAATGATTTTAAATAACTTTTATGATCCAAAAAAGAGTGTATGGATTTTATGACTGATTTTAGGTTATATGAGGCATTTTACAGACAGCTTTGACCCCAAAATTTTAGAGCAACATTTAGTGCTTAGAAGTATGAGTTAATTCAGAATCTATGTTAAGAAACGCTCAACTATAGGGTTTAATTCCTCAATCTAAGGACTAAACCCTCATGAAAACTCCCATTCTTATAAAATTATCTGTACTAATGATCTAGATATCTAGAACAAAGATCAAGTTCAAATTAACATGGTCAGAAATCAAATGTTTTAAAATACAAAGCCCTTTTTACTGGCTTCAAAAGGGTAAAACTCTTGATGAACAAGGCTCTTACAACCCCCTGACTGCTAAAATAATTTACCAGCTGGTCAGCATAACATCAAAGGACCTACAAGTATAATTACTGGTTTAGACACCTATGCGCACAAAATCACAGATGACGCCTTGATGGAACCCATCTTTATACCCTTGGGTTTAACTGCTGGTGGGAGAATTACCAAAAACTTATTCAGAGAGAATTTTACCATTCATACAAAGCTGAATAATGCCAATAGTTTTAAACGAAACACAAATTAATTTTTAAGCTTCATTAATTGATACCGCAGATGTACCCAAGAAGCCACAACAGTTACAAGGGTCACAAGAACACTAGAAGCAAACAGAGCAGCAGAATGAGGCCACAATCAGGCCAGAGACCCATACAATTAAAGAAGAAAGCTAGAAGAACACAGATGATCTAAGGATAGGACTATGATGGGCCGGAACTAAGAAGCAAATGAATAATTGCATTATGAGAAAGCTTGTTTTATTATAAATCAAATTCTAATTTGAACATTTCAATATGAAAAATACTATATACTTTTTATGGTCATAAAAAAAGTAGCATCTTTCCCAGAATCTATTATTATTATCATTTTATTTTGGGGCATATAACTTTAAATACTATTATTTTGTAAGCGTTTTGGATTAAAATTTCTGGTGTCAGCAGAGGTTGAGAGAGTTAAGGTGCGCTTTGGAGTAGCCCCATTATGTACAATACTAAGGCTTCAACACGGGTGGACATTCTTGGAACCATGAGAAAAGTCCTAGATACAAAGAAGACTATTTAATTTGCCTGTTGGTGCACCCTGTGAAAAAACAAATAATTTATTGTCCATGGCTCAACCACAAACATCAGCGCCCCTCGAGAAAGAGGATTACTTTGGCAAAAATCTTTATATTTTAATATAAAAACCATTCAATTTTAAAGAAAATCCTAGATAATTGAAATATACTCCTTTTTTTGACTAAACATTTGCAAGTATATATACCAAGGTTAGTGATAGAGATCCTAAGCTAATATATTTTTTAGATTATAGCTTTAGGTTTTATTATGCTAAACCTTCAGCACGAATATTTTAATCTAGTACTAATAGGTCAATTCTTACAGTCAAGTGTAATGGTAAACATTGTCTTGACACCTGATAAGCACAACTTCCACCTCCAAACAAGAATTTTGTAAGACCTGCCTGTTAAGAAAGCTTCCCTGTATAGAAGGCAGACATCTAAATTAGTCCCACCACCTGAAATAGACATAAATGCACCTCTCATCCTATTGGTACCTAAATTTTTAACTCTACTTAAAATGTTTATGTAATCATCTCAGACAATGCTCCTTACCAATATCATTCAAGTCCTGATGGTTGAAGTCCCTGTAACCACAACCTATTTGGTTCAACTTTTAGTCCCTTCTAATTTACCTATTTATTTTATTTGTTTAGTGTTCTGGTGCTTGAAAAGATGTTAATTTCTATACTAGGCTGGCTGACTATAAACGGTCTTATAAAGTTTCAAGATTACTCTAGGATATCTAATATTACCCTGATAGCAGTACTTGGGGTGTTTTCCTTGACTAGCTTTACTGTGTACTTAATGGTGCGCATATTTACCCATGAGAGCAACCAGATTAAACAAGATGAATTATCCAAACATAGCCATTTATCATGATAAACATTTACTAAGCTATGACAACCCTGTTTCAAATGCGACTTGTTTTTGAGCACCTACCTTGCTGAAGCTTGGTGGAACCCCATTGGTGCATAAAGCCATACCAATTGGTTACACACGACTGCTTATCAATATTTTTTATATGATAGCGCATCCAAAAATTCCAACAATCCTAAGCCATTTCCCCCTCCTTCTTCCTATTTTTTAACCCTTAAAATAATATCCTCCATTATATGTTAAGAAAATTCCATCTAGAAATTTTATCAGTTTTTTAGTGCATTTGTTGGCACGCTTTTTATTCTAAAAACGTTTTTGGTCCAACTTGGTACTTTATTTTTCTTGGCTATGCCAATCCCTACAGCTTTGGGATGATGTAGCAGGCTTTGGCCCAATACATTATTTCAAGTTCTTACTTTTTACACCCCCGTTAATGTACCAAGTCCAAAGTCTGCATGACGCTAAGTTGTTATCTGTTCTCCCACTTAACATTCTGTCCTCAGTTGTGATGCATGCACTATTACGCAACCCTTCCAGTTCCCCACAACGCGCCCTTATGTTGGTCCTCCCATCTCATCTGACTTGCCTATGTTCTCACCTCCGCAGTGTAAACTTGTGGGCACTGTGACAAAGATAAGGATTCCAAGAGGGCCTGGTCCAGGATCATGATACCGCAAAAAAAGCTGTTTCCCATTCCCCCTCGCCTCTGCTGCTGCCCGCTGATGCCTCTATCTTTCCAGGGAGTGATGTCAAGATCCAGTTTTACTGAATTGTAGCACTCTTATAGACAATTTCATTTTTTAACATCTACCTTGCTGGAACTTCGAGTGATTACTAATGATTCATAAAATCAAACCAATTGGTTATTACAAATGTTTATCAGATCTTTAGTTTGATAATATGATAGCACATCCAGAAATTTCACCAACCATAGATCTATTTCCCCCATCATGCATCCTATTTTTCTGACCCTCAGTAACGTGCCTACCATTCATTTTTAAGAGAACCCCATAATGAAATTCTCTTGGTTTTTTGGGCGCATTTTGCAGCCTATTTTATTATCTCAAAAGACGTCTTTGGTCCAGCTAAGGATTTTCTTTTTTGGGGATGCTGATCCTTCTTGTCTTTGGGCTAATGTATCATACTTATCCACTACACCAAATATAAATACTTGTATTAACTCAGGTCTTCATGACGCCTCACTAAGGAGTGATCACCAGGAAGTCTTGATGATCCCGTATTATACTGAAACTAAGTTTAGTCAGAGACTTAGAACTTCACCACAGATGTTAAAAAGGTCAACAATGTTGAAGGACAACTGACAGGGAAACCTCGCCTTTAGTTTGCTGAAGCCAACTTATAGACCTCTATATTAACCAGAGTTACAACTGATTCTGCCACTGTATTATTACAGTAATTCAGCACACTCCCTTAAGAGTTATTACATCATCAGTGTTATAATCTCCAGTAGTGGGAGGCCCCATTCAAGTATATTGTTATCAATTAACAGTATTCAAACAACAATTGGGGCTTAATGATTTTAAAGCATGTTTACTGATCCAAGAGAAATTATCTTCACAGCTTGAGGAGTTTGATGCACCACTGATTGTCAGAGTCTCTATTAATATTTGTCCAAACTTATGACTAAACTTAGGATATCAATCTTTTTACCCCTTATTTAATTATATTGGATGTAACTAGAAGACGTGAGCAACTAGACAACAGGTGTTAATGGCTGTGATCAAATTAAAATTCCCATCACCCCAGAGTTTTAATGCACTGTTACTCATCTTTTTTAAATTTCATTACAAGAAATGGTATCATTATTCCTTTTATCCCCATTATAGTCGTTATACCCAATGTACGCGCTCTTGATTGTACTCTAAAAATCAGGACATCATTGTTATTAGGCTAGAAGTTCAATTATAGAATTTTCTCTATTATTTTGCTAAAGTATCACATTTTTCCCAAACTAAATAAAAAATAGAAGTTCAACTAAAATAGTTTTTAACTATATTTAAAATTGTAGAAATTAGATAGTATGTAGTGCTATATACAAAATTCAGAAGTATAGGACCCTGTCAGAAAACAAAGAATTTATTATTGGCGAGAATTTAATAGTCTTAAGTATGAACTCGACCTATGCAGTTGTGCACACTTGCTGTGCACTGATTTATAGTATTCACTACAGGGGGAACATACCAAATATCTATTCCTAATAATTAATCATAATCAAAATGAATCCCAACCCAAGAAAAGAGGGTGACAAAAACTCTTATTCGTGTTCTATATCAATCCACCTAGTCCTTCCCAGATAGCTAAGCTGATATAGCGTAAAGCTATACACCTAAATTTGAAGGGATTAACTACTACTCATACACCACCTAGCAAATATAGAAAAATGGCAAAGATTCTATCATGTGGAATACAAAATTTTATTTTGATAATAATATACTTTATTCCTTCTTTTTATAAAGTTAACATAACCAAGAAAAATAACTACATTGTATTAACATATTGATTTATTCGAGGTATGCCGACCATGGGGATGGACAGTACCAATCACAACACTCAAAACGGCAAAACAAACTACTAACCAGGTGGGAAGCAGAAACTGCTTAACCCACCATGGCAGAGGGTGAGGAGGGGTCGGGGGTTGGTTTTCAGAAAGACCCGCCTTGATTAAGGGGTGTTGGTTACAGTACTGGATCAGAGCAGAGAGCCAGGGCGTTGGGGCATCTGCATAGTGGGGGCTGAGGTCAGCGTAGTAAGAGTTTTCCACTTCTGCATCAAGATAATGATGGGAAAGTGTTTCAACAAAAGCTGCGAGGAGAACTTCAGCTTCTTTGCGGGCTTCAGGAAGTTGGGTGAAAAGGGAGATACTGTGGCGGGTGATTTTGGCTGAGGGGTTGAATGAAGCAAGCGTTGCGATATTCATAACAGCGATTTCAGCATCATCAAATAGCCTTGAGATGTCACTGCAGGGAGATTCAGGGAAGTCGGGGAAGAAGATGGTGGGCAGGCCATGCTGGAGCTGAGCCACTGACTGGGCCACCGCGGTGCGTAGTTTTGGGCAATGAGGAGAGGCCACCGCAGCTAAAGCGAGCTAGTGGTCACTTTGGAAGGGGGCTGTATTGGGTAGAGGAGCAAAATGGCGAGGGGTAGGGGTTTCATTGAAGTCAGGAAGGAAAAATTCTGCCCGACCATAATCGCCATGGCAGAGAGATTGACCTGTATGCTTACTAATGAGGATATTACCTGGTTCGTCAGTTTCAGCCAATAGATCCCAAGGATTTTGGTTCAATGGAATAGTGGCGTTTAAATTTGAGTGGGTAGGATTGGGAGAATGGGCAGCTGCTTGGGTGCTAATGTTGGTCCAAGCATTGCTCTGATTGGCTGGCGTAGATTTAGGTGGGAGAGTGAGGATGGAGGTTTTGGGTGGGGCTGATTTTCCATGTGGGCCCACTGAATGAGATTGAAGGGTGGGAAGGGGCAGCAAAGCGCCCCATACTGAACCTCCAGAGGGGGCTCAGAAGCTGCATCAGCGGATTTGGCCTTAGGGCACGCTCTTTTTTCATGGTCGAGGCCAAAGCAGAGGGAACAAATCTGCCTACCATTATCAACCCGAGCCCAAAAGAAATGATCAGGCGCTGCAGCCACACTAGCGCGGGGTGGGATTTGTTGGGCTATGGTAAGGTGGTGTGGTATGATGGTGGCTGTTGCACGAGGAGCAACAAGGCGTTCTGCACCACATGGAATGGCAAAGATGAGGTTGGGCTGAGTGCCATAAGCCATGAGCCCCGCGACCAACTGGTCATACAAAACCTGGGGTGGAAGGTGGGATGGGAGATTTGCAAAGGATACCACTAGCGTGGTGTCTGAAGGGAGGCGAGTACGGGTTGTGGGAATGGGGTTTTTTTTATAAATTAGAGGAGTTTGTGCTGCCGCTTCAGCATCCTCCTCAGATTGGAACCCAACGTCAAAGTAGCCCTCAAAAGGGCGGAAGTCTATAAAGCCAGCTGGCGCAAAGGCTGTAGTGGCTAGGTCAATAATTGCCTTATCAGCATATGGGAACAAACGCCCATAGTCCACTATGAGGCAATAGCGAATAGCAGAGCGAGGGAGGGCGAGAGGATGGGGGCGAGAAGGGTGGACGCGCGCCAGGTGGAGCGCTAGGTCTCGTGGGGGGACAAAACGGTTGGAAGCAGTGGGTGGGCTGTTTGAACCCATCCAAACGCGCTTGCCTGAAGGGCAGAAAATGCTAGGTGGGGGTGCACTGCTGCCCCACACTGGAGTGGCAGGCGGCAGAGCCAAGGACATCAAAGAATAGGTTGGGCAGATGGCTGTGGATAAATAAACTTAAATTTAAAATCGCTCAAAAGTGACTTTGAGCGGTTAAAGAGAGTTGCTATGAACATATTGTGGAATGAATTACAGCCAGATACTATCCATCATCAGCAACATTGAACCTCTTAGACTTATATAGTACATGATCTCTATAATCATTTATGCGCACTTTAAATTGACCAACATTTGAAATTATGTATTAACAATAGGTTGTTCTGTTTAAAACCAGAAGAACGTTGATTCCTAAAAGATCTCTGACCAGACAACTGGAGAACAGTTCTAGGGTGTAAGACAAGCAGTGATATTAGTCACAAGCTCATTCAGCAAATTTTTTAACGATTATAGGGAATTACTGACTTGATAACTTGCGACCTGAACAAGAATAGCTAGAAAGCAATGAAAGCAAGAGGTATTACTTCTAAAATGGTCCAAAGAGTAAATATATTCCAGTTATAAGCCCAAAACGTCATTAATGCTGCAAGAACTGATGTTTAACAAGCTGAACTGTAAAAAAACTCACCCAGTAACCCAGCAGGAGATGCAAATTACAGTCCAACACAATGATAGTACCACTGAAGCTGATTATTCACTATTGGAGGAGTAAAACATCTTCACCGTTAGCAATTTTACATAGTGTAAGATATCAAGGACTTAAGGAAACTTCATCACCCTTTTCAATGATCTGGGAGATGTATTACAGTCCAACAATTCTTTTTACCATATAAACTAAGAACTATGGAACATTAACAAGAACCAGAAAATATAAATGTGAACTTGTATCTTCAAAGCACTGAAACAGGACTAAGATTTCCTCATTAAAGCAGTTTACTCAGCAATCAGAACAAGATTGGGTGGAATGATTAACATGTAAGGGTACATTATGATAATTAAAGAAAAACTTTGTCAATGTAATCCCATATTTTAGCTCAGGATAGGCCTAAAATATTTGATTATTATCATCAGAGGTGGTGCCCATATTATCACAACAAATCATCACCAACAGTCTATGCTGGCTGCACTTCTAGCTTTACCTCATTCCTCAGAACCCCAGCTCAAGTCTGAAGATGCTCAAATGAACCCAGATTCTAAGGACATCATATTTGTTCATCATAAGTTGCTTTTGAAACACCGCCATAAAATGCCATTTCAATCTTTTCAGCATTTCAATCCAGTCAACCTTCTTAAGTTAGATCAAAATTGGAACGTACAGTCATTTATGAAATGGTCAAGTTGACCATGTGTGGACCTTGTGACCTTTTCAGTGTAGCCAAAATGTAGTGCGTGGCAAATGTATACTTCTTTACAGGTAAGAGTTCCCTTTTGTAACTCGCTTGATCCTTTTGATCTTTTGACGATGTCAAAATGACAAAAAATTCTATCTATAATTCCTGTTGTAGTTAAATTTACTTCTAAGAAAGGATTCCAGAAAAAACCAAAACCTGAATAAAAGTATACTTTATTAAATAACTAGTAAAATATATATTTTATACAGCCTCAGAACAAGTTGTTGCAGTTGAAGATCTATCAACAGCAAGTATGATGAGTATTTAAGTATAATGGTACTCATTCATAAGAAAGCAACTCATGAAAGACAAGGGCAGGCGTGTGACTATTCTGGAAGATTTGGAAGGCTCAAAGTGAACTACAGACTCTAGAATGAGACATAATTATTTTTTGACGTTTGTTTTAGGAATATTTAACAGAAAGAGGCAAAGTAATTGATCATTTAATGTGAGTTGATAATTTGACAACACATCTCCCCATTGACTTGTCTCACTCATTGAGTTTCATTCTTAGATGGAAGGCGAGTAATTTTTGATAAGTCTCAAGAGTTATGAGTGATTCCAGTTGACATTACTTTCATAAGATAAGTGCTTGATGGTGTAAATATGAATAGAGGACTATTATAGAGTTACATAAGAACTTTCCACAAGATATCCAGCTTGAGGGTTTGTCCAAATCTATAATTATCACAGTCTGATACCTGATTGCATGCCTTGAACTGATAAAGTGTACCTCAATGTACATCGTCCCAGGCATCCTTATATTGCAAGTTAGAGATGGTCCATAAGTTTAATTTGAATTTTTCAGATAAAGCCCCGACCAATTAATTAAAGTACTCCTCCATACAAATGCAGTCTTCATCCTCTATGATAGAATGAGTAAAAGGGGAAGAGCAGGTTGTCAGTTATAAAGTAGTTAGGAGATCGATAATCCTGTTGTTCTATGGTATCCAAAACTATAGGTAATAATGTGGACCTGACAAAGTTTCCGTTGTAAAGGAGATGCAGTGGCAAATTTATTAATACCTTTTACAAGGTTCTATTTGCCCTTTCTATAGTATCATTAGTCTCAATATGTTAAGGAGTGGTCATAACTACTTGAATTTCCATAATTTTATTGAGCTTAGGGATTTCCCTGGATGCAAATTTGTTGCATTATCTGTTATTATAACCTGAAGGCCATGTCAATCTATATTGTTTTTATAATGTTAACTATCAGTAGCAACTACTCCAGTATTGTAAATGGGTTTAGCCTTGACCCAATTAGTCAAATGATCAATAGCTATATTACTGTGTTGATAATTAAAATTACTGATGGGTAAAGGTATAGTATTATAAATATGATATTGTGCCAAGCCAATTGAGGATTAAATAGCTGATAGGTGGAGGTAGTTTTTAAAAGGATTTTTTTGATTGACATTCTTGACACTTCACCAAAATGTCCTGACATTAAACCTCAAAGAGTACCAATAGTATCTCTGCTGTACTTGATTTAGCGTCTTAATGTTACTCTTTGGCCAACAATTCAGTGGGATTGTATAACTATTAATGGACGCTTAGAGGGCGTTAGTTATAGACATCTATGTTCATCATTTCCAATAATATAAAGCATTCTATTTCAAATCTTAGTGTCTTTTAAAAATTAGCCTAGTTCTTACCAATGGTAGGTTGTTCATCTTTATATCAGTGAGCTTTTGTCTTTTTCAAATAATGATTTTTATAGAGGGGAAAGCGTTGAGTTAATGGGCAGCCTAGAGTGACCATTGGCGTTCTAATGTGACAACACTGAACAGTGTATAACTTTATAATCATATACCTGGAGTTCAGAGCCCATCTAGATAAACGCCTTTCAGGTTCCTAAAGTTTTTATAGCCACCGTAGCAATGTAGGATCAGTGACAACTTTAAGTTCAGTTCTATGCAGATAGACGCAATATTGATTTTATACAAAATGACAGCTGGACATTCTCATTACGTAACCATATATTTACTCTCATTTTAGTGAGAGAATGGCTGCAGAAAGTAACCAAATGTTCTTCCCCAGAATCATTGCATTAAAATAATACTGCGCCAATATCCATCAACGAGGCTTCAGACTGAATAATAAAAGGGCGGTCAAAGTCTGGGTATAAAGGAATGGGTGCCTGAGTATAGGTTGCTCATAACTTATTAAAATTGTCTTTGCACTCCAAAGACCATTGAAAGGCCAATCCACACATTACAAAAAAATAGATCAGCTAAATGAGCGAACCCCAAGATAAAAAGATGATAGTATCTTGTCATCACAGGAATAATTGTACATCATGCTTACTTTCAGAACTTCTAATGAAATTAATGACATTAAGAATTTAGGGTACATTTATATCTTCTTGTATATTTATGAATTGGCCTATGCACTCTTTTTGATTTTTAATAATTGACATTTGATGGTTTTATTAATTGAGATTTATCTATCCATCAGAATACCTTCTCTAAGTGGGACAGATGATAGAAAAAATTATGCAAAAACAAATTGATATCAATGGATATACTAAAAAGCAGCTTAACTTTAGGTTTTCTGGTTAAGTCCATGGTTTCTAAAAATTGGCGGGCTCATTGCAAAGATCCTGAGGTATATGGGTCAGCTAGTATAGCCCTTGGGAAAGTGTTGATCATACATTTATCCTGTTCCTCCTTAAGTAGGCCAATCTACCAAAAATTACTAATAAAATCTAGCGCAGTAAAGTATTTAGCACCCCTCATTGTTCAAGAGCATCATCTATCTGCAGAAAAGGGTAAGAATATTCTTGGTGATTTTATCTAGTCTGCAATATCTAATCACTGACTGATTAGAGCTGTCCTTCTTCTTAACAATATAAGTATAGGGCTAGCCCTTGAACTGCGAGAGAGGACAATCATGCCTTGCTGTATCATCTTATCAAGCTCTTGACAAGTAATTTCATCTTTAGCTCTACCTTGTTTAAAAGTCTGGGAATGTATAGGATTGGGTTTTTAGTGCTAATACAATGCTTTTTCCCTTTAGCACATCCCAAATTGTAGTCACTAGTGGCAGATATACAAGCATATTTGTGTAGCAATGTCAAGCCTTAAACTTTTTATTTCTTTAATAAACTTATAATTGTTCTCAGTAAGTTGTCAAACAAAAATTTGACCTTGCATTCAACAGGCCAAAATTTCTAAAATGTCCCAAAACTTCTAATGGACTGAAACTTTTCTTAGGGTACAATGTGGATGTAGGCGGCTTTTAGAACTTCCTTCTATTTAATTTTAAGTAGTCAGTTAGCCAAAAGGATGCAGATCTCTCTATGATCAGGAATGATTTATGCTGTTTCAGCGGGGTTCAGATCCTTCATTTTCCCATAGGGAGTATTTTTATCCCAATAATACACCTGGTAGGTCTACGGGACAACTTTTGTGCCAACAACCCGCTGTTCTCCCAGGAGTAGCTCGCAATTATCATATACTTGTAAAGGAAGTCTTAATTTTTTGAGATATGAGAAGGGAGAGACTGACTTAAATGCTCAATTTGCTGGTAATAGATGGTGAGTACCCATTTGTAAGTTAGATACATAAAATTAATGCAGCTATAAGTGGAACCATCTTTCTCATTAGTAGTGTAGAGGCAGCAATTGGAAAAGGATATTGAAAATATTGCTTTAAAACAGGACGTCTCCATAGAACTTAAAAAGCTTTGCTAATTAAAACTGATGATTGTGACTAAGCAAATAAATAGATGAAGAACTAATTTGTTGGGAGTCAAATCTCAATGGTAAAGCAATATGAGATTCTTTATTAATAGCGCTCTCAGGACAGGTTGTTACATACTGTTGTTGATGGGCCAAGTCCAGGACAATCTTTATCTCTTTTAAAATGACTTAAGTTACATTTACTGTAGCACTGGATTCAGCTATTGCAAAATCAAATATATTCAAATTGTATATTGACATAAGCGCAATCAATAAGATAAAAAAAACACAATGAAAATATGGCGGGAGAATTAACTTGGTCAATGATGCTCTTAATCTTTTTGTCACCTTCCAGAGAGTGATTGTTTTATGCCTCTAGGGGAAAGGTTATTTGACTCCCTTCAGAGGTGACAGCTCATTGTATTCCTCAACCTCCACAAACTAGTTTGTTCCACAACATACATGTCATATATTTTAGAGATAACTATTTAGCCCTCATTTTACTTAGCAGCGTTCTGGCTGTTTTTGACTAAATCTGACTAAGAAAGCCATCACTAAAAGGTCATAGAGAACCTCGGGCAACCTATTCACATATCATCAAGTTAAGATAGTCATTCTACTGGCAATAGAGTATTACTTTTCTATTGTTTGTAGCCTTTTCCAGAATTTTGTCTTACACAGGAGGCACATAGTCTATTGTAGCCCGCCTTTTAACAGATTTATGCGTAGTAGCCTTTTTATAAGCTCTAATCCAAATACTAACCTTGCTAGCTCCTTTATGAGGTCCAGGGTTTCCAATGGTTAATGTAACCATCTCCTGCTGTCTTTAGTGTTACCTGGGCGTTCATTAAGACGATGTTCTCAGTGCTTTGATAGTAGATTGTTAAAAAAGTGATCTCACACCGTTTAAGATATCTAATTATAAAGTGGGTGGCACAACACCTTGACCAGTGCTGGTAGCAGTAATTGATGCAACTCAGGGTAACTCTTAATAACATTCTGGAGAGCAATAAACAAATCAAAGTGATTTTCGCTTTTGCCCCTAGTAACACCTGAGCCTCAAGATGTGATTGGTCAGCTAGCTCAGAGATGGTCTTAATTTACCAAAATTGGAAGCCATGAACTTAGTATTTTGAGTGGCCCATTCTTTAAGGACTTTCAAATTATCTTAGCATGGCACTTTCAACATCTGAGAAACTCTAAATACCTTCATGCAGGTAAGGCATAATTAGGGCACAACTTTGGTTTTACAAGCACTTTATTATGGTTGCATCCATGAAGAGGTCATCAGACCCATGCATAGTCATCTTGAACATCTACATAAAGAATCGCACATTCCCATGTTGGTCAAATTTAGGTAAAATATAAAGATTGAATCGCTGTATAATTTGAAAGGGTAATCTAAGAGCAGTAGTTCAAAAACAGCTTCAGGATTTCAACTTTGGGTCCCAGGGCCTTGGGTTCACCAAACTAACTTTAGGATTGGGATAAAGGCCCTTGAGAATGAGGAAAGGCCAATAGCGCAGCTGGAATAGAGCTTTGGGTTGATTAAATTTGTATAAGACTTTCTATATCTCAGAAAGTTCTTCTTGATTATTCTTGATCTTTCTGTGAACTGGACTGAGGTGTTGCACTGACAACACACATCATTCAAAATGGCCTCAAAATTCAACTATCAATTCAACGGTTCTTCCTGATCTTGTTCTGTATATTACCTGAACTTCTTAAAGTGACAATCTCAGCTCATAATCCAACTATTATAAAATAAAATTTTATCTTTCTTATTCCTATGAGACTTGTTGACATTGCATAGCTCTTGAATGGTTTGCTATAGGTCAAAATGCCTATAGAACATCCACCAAGTCATTGTGTAGGGCAACAGAGGTTTCTCTCTGGGCTTTGATGTCTTGACGCATAGTGGTCTGTTGGCTCTGAAGTTGTCTCAGTTCCTCATAGAGGCATTGGTAGCTTCAGCGGTACTACCAATGTAGTGAGATGCAATTCAAATTCACTGTTGCATTTAATAAACTTAGTTCATCTACCAATAAGCTTTCTGGTCTTCTGTTCAAGAAGCATTATAGGTGTTTCTATCTTATAATTAGAACTATTTCATTCCATGCACTCAAGCAGCAGTAGCATCACTCTCATTCTTAACTTGTAAGTTTTGAAAAATTTTCCAATTCTTTTGTCTAATAAACTCTTTGAGTTACTGTGAAGTATGGTTTCTAAGTTTGTGGTTCGCGTCATCAGCCAGACATAAACCTTGTGTTAAGCTTGCATTTCTATCTATTAAGCATTGGCTCCAATTGAGCTTTACTAAACATTAAGGGTAATAAACCTTGATATCTTGCATTCCAAAAATACAACTAAATTTAGGTAAATGATATAGCTTAATTGGATGATAAAGGGAATATTAAAACATGATCCTTCAGCTTAGAATAAGGAAGTTATAATTAAAGATCAATTGACCACAAATAAAACAAGTATAATGAGTACAATTGTACTCATTTTTAGGAAAGCAACTTATAAAGACAAGGGAATGCACCTGATGATTATGGAGGTAAAAGGGGCTATAAGGAAAAGGCATAATTTAGAACAATGCAGTAAGTAATTTTAAAGTTCAATTTTAGGAAGACAATTAAAGAGAGGAGAAGTATTTATTCACTTGCCTTAAGTCAATAATCCTACGTCACACTATGATAAATTGTTTGGACAAATAAAGTAGTGATTTAATTATGCCTTATTTTTTAGCACTAGTGGTGCCAGACCCAAAAGTAGGAGCTGCCATGCATCTTTATTTGTGAATGAGCCAAACAAAGGGATTAAATAAATTACTAATATAGCCTCTAAATTTTCAGCCTATGAATCTATGCCAGATGTGAGGAAGCTTTGGGGAAACTTTTTCCGGCGCCCACTTTAGCTGGCGGACTAAGGTGGACAACTTTATTATGCCTTATCATCTTGAAGACAACTGAGCTTCTCAGATGTTGAGAATGCCATGATACAAGATTCTTTCAGTTTCATGAAGATGGACACCTGCAAGGCTAAATTTATATAATTTTAATTTTAAAAGAAAAAAACATCACTAAATTTTCCAACCAATTTAACATGGGCCCAGGTCCTAAAAAGCCATAAGGTATGGTGACCTTGACATAATTTTTTTCAATAAGCTTACAGGGACTAAAGTTGCACAGATCTTCATTGCCAGCTTTGGAAAAAGTTTAGACATCCCAGCTGTTGATAATTTTCTATTCTCAATAATAGGTGACCCATTAGTGTGCCAGGCCAAACAGTATTAAGACTGCTGGACCTTGTTTTAGCACAATCATTGTTGACCTTTCCCTACAAATTCGCAGGGCAACCCACCAACCCAGCAAACCAACCACACTCCTTCTGAGGCATACCACTTATTATGGATCAGAGGTCCTCTTTGGGACATGTCCAACGATTATGGTTCAGCGGCCTCTATTGACTCCCTCAGGTTTACTCCCATTCAATCATTCCAGTCCTTCATTGTTTCTGCAAGTTGACCCAAGTTCCCGTGGGGTTTCCATCTAGTTCAAGGTTGGGAGTTGGTTGCTCCAACCACTCCAGGTGTTTTAAACCAGCACCTAACAACTAAGGATCTTGAGTCCACCTCTACAAAATAAGCTATCTATTGCTAACTAAAAACCTATTAGAGATAGGCAAACTATTATTACTTTTGAAGCTTTGAAGATGTATTATTAAGAAAGAGATCAACTATTTATAGTATTTCTTGCCTATCCTAGTCATTGACAATCATTTCCAGCATCATCAGCGCTCTCACTGGCGATTCCCCTGCTTAGCATTCATCAGCACTCTCACTGGTGATTCTCCCTGCTTAGCATTTGTCAGCACTCTCACTAGCAATTTGCGCATGATTACGCTCATCTCAAACACCAAGTTATTATATTAGGTCAATTTATCCCTGGCACAATTTACCAGTTAATTGTATATACACTATTTATTATTATAAACGTCAGCATCCTCAGCATAAGTTGCCAGTACTCCAAATTAGAAGCAAATTAATTTTCAGATGATTAATAACAAATATGTCAACTTTCTGCCCGAAAATTCTACAATCATCTTTCATGGCAGTTGGCGTTGAGATAAGATTCCGCCAACCCTAAATAATTGGTTTTTATTGGTCAACATCATCAGCATTAGTCGCCAGTATAAAAATCAACTAAAACTCCATCAATATCCTTTCCAAATATTTTTGACTTTGAATCTAAGCAATTCCCCATTCAATTGATAATATTAATTATTTCAATATCTTGGCCGCAGTCACTAGTGTCAAAACCCACAAATTCCCTATCAGGGACAATCCACAATACTTTCTTGATCTGGCAGATCAAGACAGCTCAACCCAACCAAGTGGGGAGCACAAATTGGAGTTATTACCATTAAATATTGAGCTTAAAACTAGTGATATAGTCAGCAATCATCCTCAACTAATTAATACACTAATTTTGTTAATATGTGAGGAATATTACTCTGTTAAAAATATAACATATCCCTTGACTTAACCAGATGATATTCCTCAAGTGCGACTCCACCATTTACAGGGGGCCAAAACATCATCAACGCGATGGTTAAGAGGTTCCTGACTCTTCCCCCCATCTACAAGAGGCGTTGAAAGCTGAACGCTGGGGCTGAGGTTCCGCTGGAAGCATCCTTCCTCAAACACAGATTCAGTGGCTTTCATCACCTCCTAACTAAACCTTTAATTAATCAAGCAACATACTAACAGAGCCCCCTGTAGTGAGCACCATTATAGAGAATGTTTCATTCTCAATAATAGATAACTGCATTAGTGTGCCAGGCCAAACATTATGAAGACTTCTGGCCCTTGTTTTTTCACAATCATTGGCGACCTTTCCCTAAAAATTCGCAGGGCAACCCACCAACCCATCAGACCAACCACACTCCTTCTGAGGCATGACCACTCGTTATAGCTCAGAGGTCCTCTCCTGGAACATGTCCAATGATTGTGGTTCAGCGGCCTCTAATGACTCCCTCAGGTTTACTCACTTCTACCTTCCAGTCCTTCATTGTTGCTGCTAGTTGCCCCAAGTTCCCGTGGGGTTTTCATCTAGTTCAAGGTTGGTATTTGGTTGCTCCATCCAATCCAGGTGTTTTAACCCAGCACCTAACGACTGGGGATCTTGGGTCCACCTCTACAAGCTAAGCTACCTACTGTTAACTTAAAAACCTAATAGAGATAGGCAAACTACTATTACTTTTGAAGCTTTGAAGATGTATTATTAAGAAAGAGATCAACTATTTATAGTATTTCTTGCCTATCCTAGTCATTGGCAATCATTGCCAGCATCATCAGCGCTCTCACTGGCGATTCCCACTGCTTAGCATACATCAGCATTCTCACTGGTGATTCTCCCTGCTTAGCATTTGTCAGCACTCTCACTAGCAATTTGCGCATGATTACGCTCATCTCAAATACCAAGTTAATATATTAGATTAATTCATCCTTAGCACAATTTACCAATTGATTGTATATAAACTACTATTAATAAATGTGTTGAGCATTCTCAGCATAAGTTTCAGGTTTTTATACTAGCAGCATGTTTATAGTCAGATGATTAATAACAAATCTGTCAGCTTTCTGCCAGAAAATCCTACAATCATCTTTCATGGTAGTTGGCGTTGAGATGAGATTCAGCAAAACCTAAACAATTAGTTTAAATTGGTCAACATCCTCAGCATTAGTTTCCAGTGTCAAAATCAATTAAAACTCTATCAGGATCCTTTCCCAATATTTTTGATGTCGAATTTTAGCAATTTGCCATCTTAGTTAATATATTGATTATCTCAACATCCTGGCCTCAGTCACTGGTGTCAAGACCCACTAATTATCTATCAGAGACAATTTCCCGATATTTTCTTGATCTTGTGGATCAAGTCAGCTCAGCTCAACCAATTGGGGAGCGCAAATTGGGGTTATTATCATTAAATATTGAACTTGAAATTAGTAATATAATTGGCAATCATCCTCTACTAATTAATACATTAATTTTGTTAATATGTGAGGAATATTGCCTGGTTAAAAATCTAACAGAAGCTATGATCTTATATTTGAACTGATTTTAGAACATTCCTGGGCCATCTAACACAGAGGATTTTAAAATTTATTCCCATCAATGGCTATTTACTAAAAGCATGGTAGGCTAGCTACCAATGATGCTGAAATACTGGACCTCAGCAGGGAGTTGCTGAAGTGACCTTCTACATTTATGACTCCAAAGGTCATTATGCCACTGCTGTTCAAAGAAATGACCTGAAATAAACTATATCTCTTCACCTGTTGTCAATAAGGACCAGAGAAAAGCTAACTGATAATAGAGGAAGGGTGTTCTATTACAAAAACTCATCTATCCGACCTTGGAAGTGAGATGAAAGTGCTTATCAAGTGTGACATTTTTATTATATTGAAGCATTATCCAACCAAGTACTAGTTTTAGACTAGAGCCAATGCTCTGAGACTTATTTAACCATGTCATCATTTCCAAACCATAAAATTTGAGAAACTTAGGTCAATCTCATTTTAAAAATTAGACAAATATGATAACAACTTTTTGAAGAGAGTCAAGCTGGCTTTGCCTCTAGGGATTTTTACCCATTTTCTAAATGTTAAAGAATATTAATACAACAAATGGTCAGGTTATTAAACTTTCTATTCCTTACTTTAAACACAATTCTAAATTTTCTACTATGTTTCCATTTTAATTTATATTTTTGTAAATAAGCATCAATTCGCATAATAGTCGATAGTAGCGTTCTAGTAAATGAAATATTGAGTCATTTTTGCAAATGAAGATGAAGATTACTCTTAACATGGCCCACTTCCAGCAGTATGAACAGCTGGCTTGGGAAGGACACAATCAAGGGAGCATATAATGCTTTGCTAATACCTTTTGGCTCCTTACAAGTCATCTCTCCCAAAATAGTATTGACTAGTAGCAACTATCATTTACTTTTATATCTAGTTTCATCACATTCTTTAATATTTTTCTCAATAGTGAGAGAAAATCTTTTAAGATCCCTGGCCAGTTGTTGCGTTTACACAATTCTCAAGGAAAAGGTTATTCTCAATAACTACAGTAAATCTTTTGTAACTTACAACAATGGGTAATTCCCATTTGCTATTAAAAAGTAGGTTAAAATATTAAGTTCCCACCTTATGTCATCTCTGAAAATCATGGTATCCTTTGCAAGCGTGTACAAGTTGAGAGCTGCTCCATGGGGAACAACATGATATACGCACTTGGCTGCCCCTGAATCTAACTAATGGATTATTGGGAGAATTCTACTCTCAAGGGGAAAAATCTTTGATTGATTTCCATTTGGCCTTGGGTTAATCACCCCAGCCACATGTAGATTCGCATTCTTCATGCTAACATAACTGCAATAAGCATTACTTTAACTAAGGGCAGAAAATCGCCTATATATATATATTTTCCAAAAAGGAGGTTCTGTCCATAGAAAGATATGGAGAATATTTGAAGTTTGAACTTCCAGATGAAACTCAGAATGAATGTATAATTATCTTTTGGATGATCCAGAAGGACTATCAGAGAAAAAGTTTAAGCTTTGGCTTAATTAAAGCAATATGCTTAGATATTTTCCAACAGTGATTATAACCTGGGGTGCGTAAGGAATCCAACACCAGATTGGCACTGGTGATGCTAGACCTAGACAACAAGGCCCATAGGAAATAGTCATACTAGAAGTGAAGTTATTTAGAAAGATTAATAAACAATTACAGCAAGGTATGATTGTGCCATCATTTAGTCCTTTGTCAGCCCTGTTCTTTTTGCTAATAGAAATAACGGATCTAACCAGTTTTTTATCTAATTATCATCAATTAAATAAAAAGACTAAAACTTTTGTACCCCTTAATGTATATTAATGTGCTATGAGTCTATTAAGGGGTGCGAATATTTATCTTCTTTAGATATCAAAAGTAGCTATTGGCAGATCAATATGCTTAATATCTGAACAATAAAAGTGCGCAATTTATGTCCCAAGGGCTATACCAACTGACTTTTAAGCCCAAAGTTAACAGAATGCAATCGCCACCTTTTTTAAAGCTATAAGAACCATAATAGGCAACCTAAAATTAAGTTGCGTCCAGGCACATCCAACTGATATTAACGTGGCTTACTCACGTTTACTCAACACCTGTGCCACTTTATAAAAGTATTTAAATGGTTATATTGAGATTATTGAGGATATAACCAAGTAAGCTTCTATATTAAGAGATCAAATGGAGTACCTGAATATATTGTAAACACTCAAGGGATACGCCCCAGCCACAGAAGCTTGAGGCAGGTAATCAGATGAAAAGCACTGAAATCTAACGGGATGTACAGATCTTTCTAGGATGGGAGGGTTCTATCATTAGTTCATTTATGGCTTTTCACAGTTAGCCTAGCTGTTGTTCTATTCATGAAGGACTAAGGTGGCTTTCAATGGCTTGCAGAGTGTAAAGAAGCTTTCAATAATTTAAAGGCAACATCAACCAAGGAGCCCATAATACTACCACTAAGTTCTAAATGATTCAGATACTAATACATTAAAAGCTTACTGCCATTTGAGCCATATTATATCAACGTGATGAACATGGAAGAAACGTCCATTACCACCTTGCAGCTACGCATTCACTAAGCACAAGATAAATATACTGTAATTTAAATCAAAATTTGGGCCATTACCTTTGCCTGCAAAAAATTCAAAGTTACCTTTATGGAATCAATTTTTAAGTCATCACCAATCTCACCTCCTTATAATGGCTCTACAATATTAAAGAACCCAAAGGAGTTTAGCTCAACGGCACAGAAACCTCAGGTCTTTAATCACAACGTATTACATTGATCAGTTCTTCTCATTATAATGCCATCAGAATCTTCGGAATAAATCATTGTTTCTGGCCTGTCCACTTTTGCAGACCAGATAATTAAGAAAATAAAAACTTGCAGATACAACAATGAGCAATTTCTATCTTGCACACCTTGGACAATAACTAAAGAACATGAAATTCGAACTAATACACTCTGCAAGGTCAGGAGTAATTGTCAAAGACGTCGTACCTAGTCCCATCTAAGCGAATTATTTTTTATACAAGTCTATTGGATTTTTAGCTATGCTAAAATGAACAATTTACTGAAGAATGTCCATCTGATTTACCATTGGAAATATATGATAACTAATACTCAGGTACCTTAATGATGTCTCAAGAATGTCAGTTACAACACACCAATGCCTCCAACATCTATCAATTAATTGAGCCCAATTAGGCTTGGCACACAATCTCAATTGACAATCCTTACCAGTCAGCAATATCAACCAAAAACACTATTGTGGTCATAGACCACTAAACTAAGTGGGAAGATGATGAACTCATTTGCAATGTTGGAGCATAACTACGGTTAATATTTACTATGGAACACATTATCCATCAGCATGAGTGTCCTCAAGTTATTTTAACATAAAATAAACTAGTTTTGACTCTAGTATAGTTACTAAACTAAATGAGCTCATGATAATTATAGAGTCTCTAGCTTCCCTTTATCATACCTAGACTAACAGGACTGTTATGAAGGTCAAGAGAACCCTAGAAAAATTTTATTTAGTCCATCACAGCTTTACCTTCTAATGGATCCTCTATGTCAGATAAACAATATTTGCCTTAGATATTGGCTATTATAGCGCCATGAGATTCTCACGCTTCCAGATAACATATGGTTGATATCCTGCCTCAACTCACTTGTTGCATTCTAAATAGAGGATGAGTGTTTGGCTTGGGAGCCCCCTTTTTTTAATTTATGGGGATAACCAGTTCCCATTTAAGAAGGTGGCAAGAAGGCTGGCGGCCTCCTTCATCTTCTAGGGTGACCTCGCTCATGTGGTAGACAAGCGGTGGGTCACTTCTTACCCTTTAGAGACTCCACCCCAACCCCAGTTCTTACATCTGAGGAATTAATACAGCAAATTTGAGGAATCTTTAGCAAGTTTAAAGAATTGGCATCTGCATGGGGAAAAAGGGCCAAACACAATTAGCTGTGACAAATCTTAAGCCTCAATAGTTGTCAGTTGTATACCATTGGTAACAAAGCCCAACAGGCGAGTGCATTCTGCGAAAAATGCAGTATATTTTAAAAATTTTTTAACACTTCCCAATGACATTGAGTCATTTGGAAATGTTGTCGCTGGTTTAAAGCCTCCACAAAAATATTTGGAACAAAGCCCATTGGGTATGTACCTTCAATGAAGATTGTGTCTATTAGTAAATCATCAGTGGAACTCGCCAAAGGCATTAGGCCATTGTATAAAGCTGCCGTCCACCCAAACCCTCCCCAGAAAAATCAAGATCTTTGTCAAATGTTTCCCACTTGATCAAACGGATGCCAAGACAACTGGGTATAGGTTGGTTGAGCGTCCCAAACCCATTCTTGACCTCTTGGGACTGACCCTATGTGGGTTGGCCTTGGGAGGGTCCCGTTGCACATCAGTTGAGATGCCATTGCAATAAAAATCAAAATTTAGTAAAACTGCAATTTGGGCATCTGTGGATGAACTGATAGTGACTTGGCTCGCCGTCAACTCTTTTAAAGTCGGTTCAAATCAAATTCTTTTTCTACACCCTCACTCAAAGTTTTCTGGGTTAGGTCAAAACTTGAGGGCCCAATCTTACGCTTTCCTAAGCTGTTCCCCAAATCAATTAGCTGTTTAAGCAGTTGTACACAAAAAGGAAATTGACAGTTGATTCTCTTATCTTTAAATTCCACTAAAAATCTTCCTGTGCTAAAATTTATCTATTTGCGTACAAATTTTTCTTGCCAAACTTTCGGGACAAATGCAATTATGCCCCACGGCCCACATACTGACTGGATTGCCCTAGCCATATTATTAGCTTTGACCCCCATCATAGTCACTTGGGACTATCATGTCAAGGCCTTTGTAAATTTTTCCTCAAGCTTGCAACTCCATATACAACAATGAAACTGTTGTTGCAATTTCCTGAATTTAAAACAGGATGGTTTTTTTACATTTGCAGTCTGTCAGCTCTCCATTGTTGTTCATCTATCAGCCTATCATAACGTCATTTGAGAGGCATGTCCCTGGCATTAAGGCTTACCTTTTGGATGCTTTTGCATTCCAACTAGCAGGCCAGTATAAACTCTATCTTCCATCTCCCCAACCTAATTAACTGACCATTGTTCCCAGCCATTTACGCCCTCCTCATTGAGATGGGTGATGCAGTGGTTACCATCGCCTATATGAACAATCTGTTGGTAGCCTGCCTTCTGTTGTTTGTCTGGTCGATTACCAATCCTATAATCAATTTTCAGATGACTTTGGAGGAATTCCTTCAAGGTCAAAATGTCCCATTGCCCTCTACTCTCCCCTAAATCTGGCCTCAGAGGGGAGTTTCATGATTGTGTTTTCCAACTTGGCCCCAGGTTCTGATCCCATCGCTGAAGCATTATCTGTATTGGTTCAGGTCCTGACGCTGCCCCTGAAGCCGAGTTGGGTTGCTCCAGCTCACCTGTCTGCAAATTAATGGAAGTACAGCCTGAAGATGACGAGATGCAACCTCTTGTTCCTCAATTTTGACCCTATAAAGGAACAGGGTTTTTCCCTAATTTAGTTATTCTTCTGTGTCAGCAGAAATAACTGAATGTGCCAATAAAAAATTACCCCTACTTTCTATTACCAATGAAATTATGTATTGATGCACATCAGGTATTCTTCAAGGTCTTGGTCGGCACCAGAGCAGCAGGCAAATTCATGAGTTTGGAGTTGACACAGCAGCTGGATCTTGACCTGAGCCTGGGGGCCAGCAGTGTTAGTCGCCTCATAGGCCTCCCAGCCATCTTATAAAGTATGGCTCCCAGTACCATTTTATTTCACCATTTTTTTGCAATTGCTTCTGAGCAATGCCTAACCTCATGTTTCTGTTGATTAGGGTGTGGGTTAGTGGCGTCAGCAGCATGTTAAAATCCACTTGGAATCTAACTCACTGCCATTTTTCAACTTATAGGTGAAGATTGAGTTCTCGTTAGTGGATACCCTTACCAAGGCTCAAATGTTGAATTGATTATATCTCATATCTCCTGTAGTTCTTACGCCAGATTTTCCCACTGCGTTGATGGGCTATCAGAGCATTTTGGACTCTGACAAGGCTAACCGCCTCACCCACATACAGAAATCAATTTGAGTTTCTGGACAACAGTGAAGGTAGTAAACAATAAATCGTCCAATGTACCCGCTTAAAGCAAAGGTGGAGGCTGCCCTTGAAGCATGGTTGGATGACATGCTCAAGAAGGGTTAATTATTCAAGGAGACATCTAAGATTGCCTCTCTCATTGTTTTTGCCAAGAAGGCCCGATGGTTTCCTTTGTCCATGCATGGAGTATGGACACCGCAACAATATTACGGTCCATGATCCAAACCCACTGCCATTGGAACAGATAAATGGCCAAGCAATTGCAACGTTGCAGGTGTTTTCAAAACTCGATTTGGTCAACGCCTTTAATCAAATTTGGGTTGAGGGAAGGTCAGGAATGGCTTACTTTTTTCTGGATGAGACTAGGCATATTTAAATTTTTGTAATGCCCTTTTGGTCTGAAGAACATGCCCGCAACATCCTAGAGTATGATTGATAGCATACTAGTTGATCTTGGATTTTTTGTGCATTTTCTTAGAATTATTCTATCCTGGTACATTCTCAAACTCCCAAGCAACATACAAAGGACTTGAAGGCGGTAGTGGCTGTCCTGCATAAGGCTGGTTTGTTTATTAAGCCGTCAAAATTCAAATTTTATTAGGAAGAAGTCACCTTTTTGGCAATATTGTCTTGAAAGATGGATACTCTATCCCACCAAGCAAACTGGATTCCATCCATGAGTGGCCAACCTCAACCACTCAGAAGAAATTGAGAAGCTTCTTGGGTACCATTATATTCCTGAAGAATTTCTCTCCAATGCTTTCACAGCTGGCCGATTTTCACTATCTGCTCACAGGCAAAATGTCCCTTTTCTTTGGATGCCCAAGCGCCAGCAGGCGTTTGATTTTATCAAAAAGGTGTTCTTTTCATCTCCCATCCTTAAGCATGTGGATCCTTCTAATCCCTACATTGTATCATGTGATGCATCTTTTGCCACGCAAGAGGATGTCTTGCTCCAGGAGCATAATGGATTGGAACACCTGGTTGAGTCTGATCCTGCATGTTTTTCTTAAACCAAGCAATCCTAGGCCATCTACAACAAAGAGTTTGCAACCATGACATGGGCCTTGACCCACTAGAAATATCACTACAGGTTTCTCAGCATGAGTTGACTGTGAGGACCAACCGCCAAGCACTACTATATTTTGCAAGCCACTGAAATTAGTGCACCTCCAGGCCTGAACCAACTGGGACTTGTGCAGCTTTAACATCAAATATGAGTTTGTGAAGGGAGCACTGAACTTTCTCCTCAATCTTTTAAGTCGCAATCCAGCTCTTTGCCAAACAGCTTTAGATTAACTGGAGCTCATCACAGTCAATTCCACCAAAAATACTGACCATTGTACCTCCCACAGTTTTGCCAGCAAATTTAGCTCCAGATGCGCCTTTAGTATCGCGGGTCTTAACAGTGAAGTTGGCATATGCATAGGGGGTGAAACTTATGGGGCGGTTGTCCATCCCAGCTTTCAAGAATTCCTTATATTCTTTAGCAGAGGTAATCCAGTTTAGGTCGTAGGTGTAGGTTCCTCTCCCTTCTCCAAGCCAAAATCATTTAGGCTCATCATGTTTCCCCAGCAGTCAGCCACCTGGGGGAATAAGAAATGCATCAATTTTAGTGAAGCGTACCTTCAAATAAAGGTTTATCAAAATAGCTCCTTCATGGATCACCAAATGTGTGACTTGTGTGGGGAAAGTCGGACGAACTGGTAGGAATGGTCTTCTTCAACCTTGCAGCAGGCAGAGAGCCTGAGGACATTGATGTCCATGGGCTTTATTGTTGAGCTACCCAGCTCCAAGTGGTTCACAGCGGTCATTGGGAGACTTGGACTGCTTCACTAGATTCTACCTGTTTATCCCATGCTCATCATCTGTTGCTTCCAAAGAAATTGCTTATCTATTTGTGCGCCATGTGTTTTTATTGTGTGTCCTCCTGCAGGAAATTAACAGTGACCGCAGGCCCAAATTCAAGGCATGGTTTTGGAACGATCTCTTAGCAATCCTGAAGATTATGCCCTGCTGCTCCGCCGCGTACCATCCGCAGTTAGATGGTCAAACTAAACGAGTCAATCAAATCTTTAAGTAGTAACTGCATTGCTACGCTTCAGCCGCTCAGGATATCTGGGTGGCTGACCTTCCACTCGCCCATTTTGCATACAATAATGGAACAAATGCGTCATGGGCTTCTCCTTATATGAAGCGACTATAGGTTATAAATTATCATTTCAGTTGATTCATACCTTCGCCCAGAGGTACCAGCTGCTGCCTTTCACGCTCAGCACATTTGCGCCGACAGTCTTTAGTTTGGGAGCACTTGACTAATACCATAAGTAATTATAAACAATTCACAAATCAGAAGAGGCTCCCAGCACATGAAATAAAGATCAGATCATGCATCATGTTTGAAATATGGCACTTGCGCATGCAGGTGCCATTGTGAAAGTTTGTAAGTAAACACTGGGTCCCCATTTATAAGAAGAAGGGTTAGGAAATGGCGTCTAATGTCAGAAGTTGCCACCCCACTGGAAGCAATGTTGTTGGTATTTTTGCTTATATTACCAGCCAACTAGATTACCAGGGGTTGAGAGGGTAAAAACCCTATAGCGAAGTGAATTGGATATCAGTAATCTGGATTTTGAGAAACAATGTCTGTGGGATTTTAGGCAATTTTTTTAGGTCAGATACATCAGGGCTTGATCCAGGTGAGTGCTTAAGATCTTATTGGCCAGAGTTGCCAACGAAATGGGGACACCTGATAGTTGATTGATGATTAAGTATCAGGTATATCAATTGGGATTGGTTGCGTTACAATAATGACTGATTGGGAATTTAAGGATCAAGTTGTGAGGCGAGTGAAGCCACCCACAGCTAGCAAATTGATCAGTTGGTTTTCGGCCTGCCTTAATGGGTACTAAGCTCTATCATCTATGCAAATCACTTGCCAAATAAGGTTGGTTCTCTGGGATTGAGAGGAAAACGTTAGGGACACGTTTTCTGAATCTTCCCATTTTAGGTCTAGAGGATGTCCAATTATGAAGTCCTAGCTGGGATGGGGAAGACCATCGCTGATGAGATTACAATAGGTAATTTAATGGCAACGGCTGCAATTTTATCAATGAGATGCCAACCAAGGGTTGGGCACCGAATTCCCACTATAACTTACCCTAAGGATTCACTTAATAAAAAACACACCATAATACAGAATACTTTACCATTCAATCTTTCTTAAGGAAATTATTGCATGTGCTTTAATTGGGAGACTCTTTAAGATAAGGATAATGAGCTGTGCGTGGATCCAGAGAAGAGAAGCTGAATTGGGGATTGATACCGACTGTTTGTCACTAGAGAGAAGCTTTAAACGAGGATCTGAACGTGGATTGAGTTAAGTGGTATAAGGAAATGAATCCCTATTGAGGACATCTTAAGTATTTTGTGGGGAAATACTGGTCAAGCGTTGGACCCAATACTAATACTTTATTTTTTTTAGTACTAGATGGTCATAAATACTAATACTTTATTCAACTGCAGAAAATAGTCTTCATACTATTATCAATTGACTATAAATTATATCAGACATCGTGGAGAATTGCACACCACCAAACCTGTGCAGTCAAATTAATTTTGGAGTTATCAGCCAAAAATAATCAGGGATTTATAAATTTTAGCAATTGGCACTCACTATAGGGGTATAATTAAGTAGAAGATACTAGGAGATGATGTCATATAAGGACGAAATAAAAAAACTCTGGAAGAGTTGGCAACTGTTAATCAAAATGCCTTGAATTCAGCAGATCGTCGAGACTTTGCTGCCTTGGAGGAGAGTGTTGTCAAATTTGAGGAAGGGGTTGAAATTGTCACTTGTTTTGCAAATGAGTAATTAAAAAAGTAATGTCATTGAAGAAAAAGAAGGGGATTTTGTTTGAGAAGTCTTATTTTTGAAAATGGAGCATGAAGAGGATCACGTTCTTTTAAGAGCATTCAAAGAATATGTAGAGTGACTGATTAAGAAAGTCAAAGAGTTGAAGACTCACAAGTGTTAATGTGCGCCATATGCGGCGACTGACACCAAAGAAAGAATTCCACGGACTCCAGTGGGAAAGATGACTACCCTAAGAAATATACGACCCACTTTTACAACTATTTTTGGAGATGACTCCAGAAATTACTCCTCAAGTGAGCTGAGTAGCCAAACCAAGAGAGGTGGCTTTAGAAACCTCAGAGGAATCTAAATTGACACCGAAATTACCTACTTTTCATTGGGATAATGCTCATGCATTTTCGATTATTTGATATGACAATGTAAGGATACGGCGATCATCAAAAGGCTTTGATGTTGACGAATTTTTGGAGACCAATTGTCAGAATCAAGTGTTGCCCCATCTCTAGGGACAGCTGGCCATATTCAGAGGCCAAGGTGGCCATTATTAAGGAATTTGAAAGCCCCACGTGCATGTCAAAGCGCAAGGAATAATTTATGGGCATTCAATTCATAAGGATGAATCCTTAGCTAGTTTTTGATAATTGTTTCTACCAAGAATTTCAGATTTTGGTTGAAGCAAATGTGCTGGGTGATTTTAATGCCCAGATTGCACTACAGGTGGCCCCTTGGCCCTATTGCAATTTGCATTGAATTATGGTTTCTGTGTTTGTGATAGAATTTACCACCTCTCAGATGGTAGATCATTTTAAAATATTGGGAGCTACCTTTGATGCTCTGTATAGAAGTTTAAATCAAATCCATTACGATTTTAAATCACATGAAGGGGGCTGAGGGCGCTAAGGAGTTGAATAACTGAACTATGCCAGGAAATAAGCCCAAAGAGTTTAAACGGATCAATAAGAAGGAAAAGTCTGTTACCAGTGCAGAGGAAAAAGACATTTTGCTATGAACTGCAATAAACCTAAAGATCAGGTTAATGTGGTTGAAGTTGAATAGTAAGCCCACACAGGTGTTGGGAAAAGAGTCCACAGATTAGATGGGGAACAGCCTAGAGTTGCAGAAAAACCTATTGCTCCAGACATTATGCACAATAAAATTGACATCAGTGATTTGTTTGTAGATATATACGCGCAGGATTAGCTATATCAAGTATTTAATCTAGATGTGAACGTGGTTACAAGATCCAAAGTGAAGTGTTTCTCTGCAATGGATCTAATATCGGGATATTTGCAAAACGATTTGCCAAGAGAAACTAAGAGAAGTGTGCTATTTACACCGCGCAGGGGCTTTATCAACTGATGAGGATGCTCAGGGTCTGTGCAGTGCCTGTAACGTTAAAGAGGGCCATGGACTCCATATTAGATGCCTTGAAGTTTTCATGCATCCTAAGTAATTGGAAGATATACATGTGTAAACTAGAGCGTTTACTGACCATTTTCACCAATTGGAGGGAGTGTTTAAAAGACTATCCATGGCCAACCTGAAGAATAAGCTGAGTATTGCCACTTCTTTAAGAAAGGGTGTGAATATATAGTTTCTATAATCAACTCTAGTGGACTGAAGCCACAAGCCCAGAAGATTTAAGCCATAGAGCGAATGGCTGTACCAAAGTGTTTCTGAGATATCTAAGCGTTTTTGGAATGGTTGGATACTATAGAAGATTCATTCGGGATTTTGCAAGAATTTGTGCCCCTCTTCCATTTTACTAAAAGATTTGAAAAAGGATTCGTTTAGAATGAAGAGGCCAGATACTCTTTGATGAGTTACGCCAGTAATTAATGATTTCTCCTATTTCAAATATATAAATATCAAAAGAGAATTTATAATAAAAACCAATGCTTCGTTGACAGCCATTGGCACCATATTGAGCCAAAATAGATAAACTTGGGGACAAATATCCGGTGGCATATGAGAGCCAGACACTCTCAGCTGCTGAGAGGAATTACATTGTGACTGAGCATGAATGCCTGCTGTCAATTTACTGCTGTAAACAGTTTCAAGTGTATATCCATGGAACCACTTTAATGTGGTTATAACCACTCCTCATTGCATTGGCTCTACACAAGTTATGAGAACCTGAAGAATGACTTTCCAGATGGGCACTAAAGTTACAGACTTATGATTATGAGGAAGTCCACCGAGCTGGAGCTTTTCATCTGAATGAGGGTGGCTTATTATGATTACCAATGGCTAAGGTGGTATACCAGCAGGCGGATGAGCTATTCCAGAGAATGATCAATGGAAAAATTGGGAACAAGTTTTTGAGAAATCCAAGGTGCGCTTTGAAAAGTGACTGAAAGCACTGAGACCATGGATGAAAAAGTTTTCAAGATTATCAATGGGAAGTAATTACTATTCCCAAAGCCATTAGAACAAGCGACTATTGTTCAACTGCTCATAAGGTTGTTGGGCATGGAGACCTGAGAAAAATAACTGATCATATTCGCCATTTATACTACTGGGAGTACATCAACTATGATGTTTTGGACTATCTGGCTTGTTGTGTGGAGTTCAAGTTGCACAAGGCGCATAAGAACACGACTGTATACTGACTGGTTCACCCTGGATTTGCTTGGCATACGAGTTCCATCAACGTGATGGGACCACTGACAATGAGCACAGGGTGATTCTACATCATAGTTGTGATTGATCATCCGACAAGATGGGTCAAGAAGAAGGCTCTGGCGAGAGTAGATGCTACCAGCACTGTATAGTTTTTCTTATATCAAGTAGTTTACTGACTTAATGCCCGCAGGTCCTGCTGAAGGACAATGGAATGAATTTCACATCTCATGTGATCCTGGAATTAAATGAAATAATGGGGATCTGTGGTGTGGTGTCTGTACCAAACCAGCTGGAGATGAACGGATTGCTAGAATGAGTTGAAGGTACGCTGGCCATGACGCTGAGGAAGCTGGTCGCAGAAAAAACTTCTGTGTGGGGAACATAAATTAGTTCAGTGATGTTTGCCTACAATATAAGTCATCATCGGTGATGGGAAAAACTCTGTTTGAGTTGCTATAAAAAAGGAAGGCCGCGTTGTCACTAATTTTATATTTGGTGGTAGAACCAACATTGGGGATAAGTGCTAGCAGTACGTGAACTGATTGACAAATATCCTGACTGAAATGCAATTGCAAGCATTCAATATGACTTTGAATAGGATTCAAGTGAAAATGATGGATGATAAGAACTGACTGGCCTTATCAGAATATTAAATAAGTGAGAGAGTTGCCTATTGCGATACAAATGGTTTCAGGAGAAGAAACAAGTCGGATGCATTGTAGTTGGGTCCATTCAAGATTATTGCCAAGATGGAGATGGACGCCTACTCAATCAAGAACCTTTTGGATGGAAGGATAGTAAATCAAGTCCATACTAAGTATTTAAAGCAATGGATCAATAAAAATAATGAAAAAAGAGCTCCTGAAGGACCGCTGAAACATTAAGTTGTTATGACCTAATGATTTGGTTAAGTCAAAAAAAGGACCGCTGAACCAAGCTAGATGGTTAAGTCTTAAAAAGTAAGACTTCTGAACCATAGAAAACTGGTAGGTCTAAGTATACCTAGGATTCAGTTTGGGGAAATAAAATAAAAAGATGGACAGCTGAACTGAGGAAAAGTCAAGTACCATAGAAAAAAAGAAGAAAAAAATAATAGATTGATAGAATATACAGTAAAAATATTAAAAACGCATAGAAAAAAAGATAATTTTACAATTTTTTTTATTGGTATTCTCAACTTGGGGGATGATTCCGCCTATGTTTCCTCTTGGGGGAGGGAGGATTGATCATAGTAAGAGTAAACAACCTGTCAAATCTATGTGAGAACGGATGCTAGAAAGGGGTAGACCAACTCAAAAGCTTGTTGAGCAGATGCTGATCACTGCAATAAAGCGACTAGGGGAAGAGAGATATAAATGTCAGAACATGCCAAACTTGATACCTAAGATTGGGGAGGGAAGCAACAGAACAAGAAGAGGCAGTTGGAAAATAACCCCAAGTAATTCTGATATGGCACCAGAGCTGGAAGATTGGTCTTGAGTGCTTGCCAATGGGCTTCATCAAGAACATTGGACATATGGTCCAGCATCGAGCAAGGGATACAAGGCAGGCATTTACAAATAATGCCTCCTATTAAAGCCATCAGTGGAAGATAACAATGGGATGTGCCATAAATGAAACAGTCATACAAGGAGCGATTGGCATCCTGCAGACAATGACTACGAGCTTTTTGGAAGTGAAATCAGATTTAGTGATGAAAGCCAGGAGAGGCTGGAAGCTTTGTGGCCCAACTTAAAAAAACTTGGCCAGAAAAGTGAAGAGCATAGGCTGCAACATCTTGATCAAGGATGTTGTTGAGATTGGAGGAGTTCAGAGCTATGGACAAAGCCTCAGTTACTTGGGTCCTCAATTCTGCATAGGGGAGTTTGAAATGTTTGCTGTTTCTAATGGCTAGTTTATTGGCCAAAACAGCTGATTTGTAATACTGACAAAGTTGTAAAAGCAACCTTGGAAGCAAGTCTGATTTTGCAAGAAAGAACAATCAAGAGTTGAGGGCATTGATTCAGAAGGTTTGATGATGGCAATAGGAGAATCTGCAAATGGAGCCAAATCCAGGAGAGTTTCAAAATCTAACTCAGGAATTGAGTACAGAGGAAGGATTGGCCGTGAGTCATTCAAGACAATTGCTAATCTGGTTTCATTGGGGTTGGTACCATTTCCAGTAATTCCACGGAAAGACTGGCCATGGGTACTTGTCTGGGAGTATGAATCCTGGAAGGACCATAGAAGAGGTTCTGACATGCAGATCGACTCATCAGCTGAAAGAGCTGAAGGTCTTTATCAGACATGCTATTAAGCAGTTGTTGGTACTGAGACTCCAAATTCAACATATGAGCATGGACAAGAGAGGGGATGTTGGACTTATATGATAGTTGACATCATGCACTTTGAAATTAATTAAGCCCTAATTTCAGAGAAATAATTCCAAAGTTAATGAATTAAGTTCTCCAGAGAAGAATAAGGAATAATATAAGCCTTGAGGTTATTATGAGAAAATATCAAGGGCGAATATATATGAGCATTCTTAATTTCGCTTGGATCGAACATCAATGGTAAGTATCCCTTGTTAAGGATGAGGAGAAAATCAGGAAACTGAGGATGCCAGACCAAGAATCCTGAACACTACAGTGGGTCATATGCCCTGATGGGGGATACTGGATCCCAGGATTGATATCATCATGAGTAAATTGATCAGCCTGACACAACAGAAGGTCATGGGAACTTTGCTCTTAGTAGGAAGTAGCAAGGAGGAGAAGGGAGAGAGCTGCATGCCAAAGGTCATCCCAAGCGAGCTGATTACTGATTGATATAAATGTTTCTTGAACAAAAGCAGTATTTGACTGAGTATCTGAAGCAGTGTTCTCCTGTCCTGATCCTTTTCTTGCTGGAAATCTTTTCAAGAGGGGGGATGTGTTAAGAATTTTTGCCCATATTCCCAGCTGACTATATTTACCAGGGGTTAATAGGGGATAATTACCTATAGCAAAGTAATTTGAATATTGGTTGACCCAGATTTCAGGGCTACAATGTTTGGGTAATTTTAGGTAATTTGCCTAGGTCAGATCCATAGGGATTGATCCAGGTGAATGCCTAAGAGCTTTTCGGGCAGAGTTGCCAATGAAATGGGGAATCTGATAGTTGATCATTAATTATCTATCAGGTATACCAATTGGGATTGGTTGCGTTACATTAATGACTAATTAGATACTTAAGGATCATGTTGCAAGGCTAGTGATGCTACCTGCAACTAGTGAATCAATAAGTTGGTTTGTGGCCTGCCTTAATGGGTACCAAGCCCCATCATCTAAGCAGGTCACTTACCAAATATGGTTGGTTCACTTGGATTGAGAGGAAAACGTTAGGGACACGTTTTCTGAATCTTCCCATTTTAGATCTTAAGGATGTATAACAATGGAATCCTAGCCAGAATGGGGAAGACCATCTCTGATGAGATGATGATGGGTAATTTAATGACAACATTTGTTTTTTCATCAATGAGGTGCCAAACATGGTAGGGCACCAAATACCACTATAAATTCCCCTAAGAATTCACTAAATAAAAATACACAACTTTACAGGACATTTTACAATTCTATTCTTTCTCAAGGAAATTATTGCTGTTTGCTTTAATTGGAAACTCTTTAGGATCAAGAATAAGGACCTGTTTGTGGATCCAGAGAAGAGAAGCTAAATTTGGGGAATGCTGACGACTGTGTGTCACCAGAGAGAAGCTGTAAATGAGGATCTGAACGTGGATTGAGTTAATCAGTATAAGGGAACAAATCTCTGTTGAAAAAAATTTAAGTATTTTGAGGGGAAATACTGATCAAAAGTTGGATCCAATATTAGTACTTTATTCAACTACAGATAATATTCTTTATACTAATGTCAAATGACTATATAATACTATCAGACAATGCGGAGATTTTCAAAACTCTGAATCTGTGTAGTTAATTAATCTAGAGATTATCAGACGAGAGTTAATCAAGAAACCCAGTAAGTCTAAAAACACGTCAAGTATTCCATGTCGCTCAGAAGTCCCCATTCAAGAGACAATTTCATCAGCCCATAGCCCTTTGTGAAAAAGGATGTGGAGGAAGCTGAAGTTGAGGGCAACCAGGCCTTCTGATAATCACACCAGTCAATTCAATTTTTGGTCGTTTGGAAAGGCTATCAATTTATAAGAATAGCTGGGTTGGCATGCGAGACTGTGCCAATTGCTCTGAGCTCATTGAGGCTTTCCATGCCACCCACCTGGATGCTCCCGCCCTCCCCATAAAATTGATATGCTGATGACGATTAAGTTGCCTAAAGCCTAAATGAATGTAGCTCTCACCCAATTTCCTAGTGGTGGCGCACCCCTTTGGCAAAAGGGAAGGGTATTGTCTGTGGGAGAGCACTCTCCATTTTGATTGGAGGTGTTTCCCATCCAAGAATAAACTTTGAAGGCCAAAAGCCCCCCTCGTAATCCAGGGTGACCTCGCTCATGTGGTAGACAAGCGGTGGGTCACTGTTTACCCTTTTTGACCCTTCCCCAACCCCAGTTCTTAATCTGAAGAATTAATATAGCGAATTAGGGGAATCTGTAGCGAGTTGTAAAGAATTGGCATCTGCATGGGGCAAAGGTGCCAAACACAATTAGCAGCAATGAATCTTCAAACTCAATATTCAGCAGTCATATACCATTGATAATAAAGCCCAAAGGGCATGTGCATGTAGCAGAAAATATAAAAGAAATGTCGAAGATTTGGTAACACTCACCAAAAGCATCAGGTTATTGGGAAATGTTGTTGCTTGCTTATGACCTTCCCCAATAATATTGGTAACAAAGCCTGACAAGTGTGTACTTTCTATGAAGAATGCGCCAAAAACAAATCATTGGTAGAACTTGCTGATAGCATTGGGTCATCTTCAAAAGTTGCTGCCAACCTGTAACCCTTCCCAGAAAAATCAAGATCTTCATCAAATGAATTCTACTTGGTTGAAGGGACACCAAAGCAACTAAGTGCGGGTGGGTTAAGCATCCCAAACCAATTCCAACCTCTTGGGACTGCCCTACGTGGGGTGGCTTGGGAGGCTCCAGTTACCTGTTTGGCAAGATGCTGTCATGTAGATGTCAAATCCGTGGTAAAACCGCAATTTGGGCATCTGTGGATGAACTGACAAAGACTCGGCTCGCCGCCAACTCTTTTAAAGTTGGTTAAAATCAAATTCTTTTTCTACACCCTCACTAAAAGTTTTCTGGGTTAGGTCAGAACTTGAGGCCCAATTTCGCGCTTTCCTAAGCTATTCCCCAAGTCAATCGTCTATTTGAGCAGTTGTAACACAAAGAGAAAATTGACAGTTGGTTCTATTATCTCTAAATTCCACTAAAAAGCTTCCTGTGCTAAAATTTATTTATTTAAGTTCAAATTTTTGTCTTGCCAAACCCCCGTGACAAATGCATTAAATCCCCATGGCTCATATATTGACTGAGTTTCTCTGGTCATATTATTAACTTGGACCTCCATCATAGTCACTTGGCCTATCATGTCAAGGCTTTTATGAATTTTGCTCAAGCTTACAAATCCTTATTCCCTGGTTCATTGGCCCTGGGGTTGCAACTGGGCTGGGTTTACCTGTTGTTTTTACATTTGCAGTCTGTCAGCACTCCATTGTTGTCCATCTCTCTGCCTATTATAATGTTGTTTGAATGGCAATGTCACTGGCATTCTGTCTTTCTTTTGGGATGTTTTTTCATACTGACTTGCAGTCCAGTCTAAACTTTATCTGCCATCTCCCTACAAGAGGTTAAGATCTAACCAGAAAATTATGTTGATCAATTGGTTAATGAACAGCTAAAAATTATGTAACAAAGCTTTATAAAACGGCCTTAACTTATAAAATTAAATTTGAAAATTTAGTATGTTATGCACAAAGGAACGCTTAATATTTTCAAGGAGTTTGATCAGGGATTGTAATCTAATACGTAGGGGGTTGGCAAATCTCATATAATGTTACTATGAAAGTTATTATACATAATCTAGAGCAGTTATCACTTAATGCCCATACTTTCAAGCTCTTGTCCAATGAGAGGATTATCAACAGGGCTCACGAAAAGTTTTACAGGACATACTACAACGATCAGCATCCTACCCATGAGAGTTATTAGAACAATGAGTCAATTCAAGGAGGATGTTGTGTTGTCAAATTGTTTTATTTTATTTATTCGAGGCAAGCCAACTGGGGGACAGACATTACCAAAATAGAGAAAGAAAGTATCGACATGAAACCTGAGCAGGGTCAACTCTGTTGTAGAAAGTTTTTTCACCTCTGGATCGGGACTCAGATTTTTCTGGTTATGTCATGGGTAAGGTTTTCGTGTTATTATACCTACTAACCGCCAATAGCTTCCTTCGTCTAGCACCCCAATCGATGTGCAAAGGGTGGGAATTGAACCTGCAACCTTCAGGTTGGTAGCCGTACACCCTACCGGCTCGCCTTCCACCCCCTTGTGTTGTCAAATTGTTGAATTGACTCAAAATATGACTTTTAAAGCCTTTTACTGGCTTTATTAAGATGTGTCTAAACAAATATAAGTGACTAATTGTCAACGCTTAAAAACTTTCTTATCTTCTCATTAGAACCCCCAACAATCCCAGAGTTGTCAGATATTCCTCATCCTTTTACAAAATCTTTCCTATAAATGGTAAACTTTGTGCCTATTATACCCATTATACTCATTAAACCCTTTGTACTCACTTTGAATTGTACTTTCAAAATCATTATCATTGTTTTCAGGTTGAGATCAGCAAAAAATGTTTCTCACTATTCTATCAAAAAAGTATAATCATCTGACAAATTAGGTATTAAGATTTTGTTTCTTGGAGAAGAGTTTTACTATGCTAGAAATTGCATGATTTGAGTAGCATGTAGCATTTTGATACAATACATAGTGGAATTTGACCTTGTCAAGGATTTAAGACCCAGTGACTGAACAGAATCTAAAAGTTCTAAGGAGGAACTCAATTAGAGAAGTAGTATGCATTTCCTAGCACTACAATCTGAACATAAATCTATTAGTTTGGGGAAATAGAATTGAGCAACTACCCACTAAAAAGGGAAACCATTTTGCGTTTAGAAAAATTGGATAAGGCCATGACAGACAGCTGGGTAACGATTAATATTTTTTAAAGATGGAGGAGGATTTTCACTTTCTCCAGAAAAGAAAGTAAAATTTCAGTAAGGTTGCTGTCTATATTGCGGATTAAGTTGACATCTGATTGAGAACAGCCCAAAGGATTCTAGTACATCCTCATTCAGAACATCATCTTTCATCTTACTAGCCAATATTAAGAGATAATGAACTCTACTTACTTTACTCCATGATTCTGCTGCAGCTGATAAACAAAGAACATAAGATTTCAACTTAGTACCTGTTGAACTTGGGTACCAAGTCCAAATTTATTGACTCTAGTTTACTAAGAGAACTGAGGATAGTGACTTTATGAAATTAGATATCTAAGAAATCTGATGGCTCATATTGGATGTTATCCTGGTCAATTTACCCAATTAAAGTCAAATTTGGTTTGCAATTTTATCCTGAATTTCTTTGTAGTGAATAAGATGACTTTCATGTAATTTAGGCTCACATGAAGAAAACAGACGAGATGCAATATAAAATAAAACAAAAATCTTCACCATTTACCAGATTGTTAATTTTGGTTCTCTCAAACTACACCCCATGACAGGGTCTGAGATACTTACCAGCATTCACCCATTGTTCCAATAATAAAGACACTGAAAAGCAAATGGTACTCAATGAGGTCCTAGACTTATATTAGACCATATATAGTGAAGAGTTATGCCACAAACTCTTAAATTATGTGGTTTAGCCTTGAGAAATGATATTCTTCTTGGAAAGACACTAAGTTAAGAAGAAGTTTCCATACAATATTATAAATAAGCTCATACTAAACAATACTCAAGGTGAATGTGGAAAATGGTCTGTTAGATATCAGAATTCAGACATGAGGGAAGTATATCACCTATTTGACTCCCAGGATATAATTGACGCCTAGACCCATAAAAGGGTAAAAAAGAAATCTCTTTAATATATTCTATGGAAAAATTGATAGTTGGAAAAGTTCAATTCTTTTATAGGAAAAATTACTTTAAAATGATTAAGCCCAAAATACTATCATGAGATCCTCCTTAATCAAAAAAAGGATCAAGAAATGTCAGATGACCATTCCTCTATATGGTACATGAGGCATTAAGTTAATATCTTTCCACAAAAGGTAAACCAAGCATCTTCTCAATGATTTACCTAAGTGTACCAAGTCTCATTCAATCTGGTACGTTCAACTTACCTTTTCTCCCCATCAGAAATATGCTACAAAGGCATTATACAAATTAATTGAATCGCCTGACCAAGAGCCTCCCGTCCAGATTTCTCCCTTTATTAATTTTATTAATCCTTTTTCTCATGAAGTATATTATTTTATGTAATATAGAAACCCTTATTATATACTGAAATAAAGGTATTTCATTATCTATATCTCTTTTTGTACTTGATTTATATAAGTTCCTTTGCCAAACTTACCATAAGATGGATACTATAATTGATGGGATCCAAGCGTGACTTGGCACCCTCAGAAATATATATATATGCTGTGAGTCTTAGGCTGCTTCAAATATGGACTGTTGTGATTCTTGGGCACAGCACCATTGAGACACAAAAATGGAAGTCCAACAGCTGGTGCTCAATACAGGGGTATAGCCAAATCTAAAATGATACTTCACTTAACTGATTGCACCATGGAAGACAATCTAAAACGATAGTGTAACCCACTGGGTCCACAACTGAAAAGATGAAGAAGATGAACGAATGGGAATTCCGCCCATTGTCACATATAAAGAAGTACAAGAAATTCCAAAGGAGATCCCTAATCTTGACGTCTGACGTGGATTTCTAATATTGAGTTTCACTCCTCTTTGAGATGTCATTAACCCAATAGAAAGAGCATTAAAAAAAGGGCTTACCGTAGACAGTAATCTCATAACTTATATTAATCAAATGTTTTCCCAGAGTAACTTTTCTCTCTCGTTGCAAACACTTTTATAACATATTCAATTCAAGTCTAGGTATGTTTGATAATTTTATCGAGGAGACTAGTGCACACTCAATGTCAGGTAGCAGTTGGGTGAGAAAAGTTAAGGGCACCGGTGCAGGCCCCAAGTCAACCAAGTTTCAGA
Source organism: Massospora cicadina (assembly GCA_022478985.1). Lineage (NCBI taxonomy): Eukaryota > Fungi > Entomophthoromycota > Entomophthoromycetes > Entomophthorales > Entomophthoraceae > Massospora > Massospora cicadina. The sequence continues at coordinate 102,398 of JAKSZP010014464.1, forward strand.
AACGTTCCAGAAAAACCGGTGCCATAGATAAAATCAATAGTAAAAAACTGGTGGTTGCCATTTCCCTGGAAATTTTGGCTTGGCAAACACGCTGCAACCAGTTCATCAATACACCGCACTCCCAACCACTATTGTCAGTGGAACATGGGGTGCGTGTCTTCCTGGATATACAACGAATGGCACTTTGGAAGAAGTTTTGTGTAGATGTACACACACATTTCCTGAACACAGTGTACTTCGCACCACACTCAATGTCTCGTGGTTGGATGGATCTTGGATTTAAAAACAAAAATGTAGTGGACAATGTCACAAAAGTGCGAGTGGTGGTGGACTTTCTGGAGGTCAATGGGTAATTGAAACAAAGCGCACTCGCTAGACTAAATCAAACCAAATTTTTGTAACTTTTGACTTCTTACCTACTACAGTTAAGCACATTGTACTGTAGCACCACCTATAGGCTGGGCTCAGCAAATATGGGGAAATCCAATCCTTTGAGTTGCAGCGCTTTACAATCATGCTGGACTTGTGCATGGGCAAAGTGATTGCTGTTCTCACCCCATCTGTGGGGGTAGCAGAAGATTTGACCCAAATCCCTAACACCGCTTTTGTTGAAATTACTGGGCAAGGCTCCTGCCCAATCAGGGTCACCGTGGATAATGTGCCTCCTATCTGCACTTTCTACCACGCTTTTAGCCACAAGGCCCATGCCTGCCCCACCAAGGAGGGCATTACTCAAACCAAAATAATCCTGGAAGCAATGTGCGGTGCAAATGCTCACTATGAACGGGCAGTAGATACTAACGCAGCCTTCCTATGGGGCGCATCTGGGTTCTATATTCAAGTTAAACGTGTATCCCCGCAGGAGCACAAGAAGGCCAAGAAGGCCCGCAGAGTAGTGGCTAAGGCAGTGGCCACAACTAAGCCCCTGATCCCGCCTGCCCAGATACATGGGGACATCACATCATTTGCTGCAGATTCAGCTCATGAATCCTTCCACCAATCAGATTGGGCTGCCCAAGCTGAAGACCTGACGGGTGAGCCAGTTTCACCTGACCAATGTTACCAAGCATCAATTTAATCTGAGTTTCACACCTATATTACTGATGAAATTCCACCATCATGCAATGGTGCACCTCAAGTAAACAATGCCAAAAATTCGTTCCACAGTGGGGAAAAAGCAAAAGGCAAAAGCTAACGCAAACCCCACAACAGAAGCTTCACATACTGAACCATACTCCATAGCACAGAATACCTGCGCTGCCATACAAAAACGTGCTGAAAAAGAGAAGGTTGATGGGCATGGGTGCCCTTCCCCTCACACCTAAGGTGCGATGGGGGGGAGCCTTTACTATAGGGATGTTGAACATCGCTGGACTCAAGGCCTCACTGTCCTGGGCTAGGAAACTGAGTTTTTAACAAAATAATTTACCCGTGGACATCCTGGCCATTCAGGAAACCCAATGTCCACGCGGTGCAGAGGAAACATGGGCAACCATGCTCCTCCCTTCCCTTTCCTTTTGGTTACCACACTGTGGGGGCTTGTTCAAGTGACCTAGTTTTAAATTTATTTTATCAACATTGAACCTCAACGGCTGTGTCATTTTAGTCACCTTTTCATGGGATGACAAAGTGCACGCTGTCATTAACATATACACCCCAACCTGTGCACAAGATCGTCAGGAATTCTTCTCAACTGTCAATTCCCTTCTGCTACCCCCTGACCCATTTGTTGTTGGCAACATGAACTTCTGGACCAACACAACCACAGGTCGCTGGCCCTCATCAGCTAAACCCCCACAAGGGCACATTGAACTTCACGTTATAAAAGCCACCCTGGTGTTGTTCAATACTCCGCCACATCATGCACCACTACTCCCAAACATGTCTCACCCCCATGTGCACAATGGCCAGCTAAGGTCTATTACCCATATTGACCTTATTATCACACCATTGAGATTTCAATCCCAAATTTTTTATATTTTACAATGACAAAAGTTGATTTATCCGACCACAAAATGGTTTCAGTTTCCTTCTCTTTTTCCAATCCAGCGGCACAGGCGCTGAAGTGGTGCAAACTCCACCCCATTAAGATCACGTCTCTCATGTTTTCCTCATGGGTGGACACCGAGACCTTGGCTCTGGAGTTTACCACACCATCATGTGCAGACCCAATCTTCACCTGGTCAACCTTCAAGGCGAACACCATCTTCCAGGCTTGCCACATCTCATCACGTCACTCGCGGGCTGCCTTAGTAGTCATTTTGCATATACTGGCAGAAGTGAATCATCTGGAGTCCAATGTACCAGTGGCAGGCTACAGCCTGGCTTGGGGTCATAAGTGGGAAGAAGTGTCCGCTTGCCTAAACGCACTGGTAAGACAACACAAGAATCAAGTTTGTGTTCAGTATAAAGCAAAGCATATAATAACAGGCGATACATGCTCCACTTATATATAAAGATTCTTTGCACTGCACCAGAGCTTGGCCTGCACTCAGGTGCTGAGGCCAGACCACTTCGTCGCAGATACTCTAGCTGAAGTGGCAATTGAAGTACAAAACTATTATTCTGAATTGTATCGCTCTAATCCAGTTAAGCTGGCCAAAGTGAACAGTTTTCTCAAAAGTGCACATATCTGCACCATTTCCCATTATCCAGAGTTAATAACTTTGATTTCTCGGGATGAACTCTAGTCTGACTTTTCAGTGCATCATACAGGAAATACCCAGGTCCAGATGGCATCCTTTATGAGTTCTATAAAAATATTTCAATTAATTTCCTCCTTGCTGCTTTCCAAAATGAACCAATGCCTTGTGGAAATGCGCCTCCTTTCTGGAGGGCAAGAGGCCTTCACAATAACGTTATACAAGAAAGGGGATAAGCTGGACTTGTCCAACTGGCGCCCCATTTCACTTACTATCACATACACTAAACTTTTTACTAAAATCATGGCAAACCATCTAGGGGTTGTTGCCTCTGCTCTCATTTCCCCTGAATAATTTGGTTTCATTCCCAAAAGGTCTAATTGGGACAACATACACACCGTAGCCAACGTCTACCAATCCACGCTTTCTGGAGAGCTTGTTTTTTTAGACCAGCAGAAGGCCTATGATAGAGTCAACTGGGATTACCTCAGAGCCTGCCTCCACAAGTTCCATCTCCTCTATCATTCCATTAATCAGGTGATTTTGCTCACGGAATATGTCACATTGGCTGTGCGTGGCACTGGCTTTCTCACAGATGTAGTTCTCCCTCATAGTGCCCTGCGCCAAGGGGACCCTCTAATCCCACCCTTGTATAACTTCAGCCTTGACCCACTTCTTCAAAATGTGAATGCCCGCCTTACTGGTGTCCATGTGCCAGGCCAAACACCAGTCAAGTTGTTAGAACTTGCTGATGATTGTGTGGTTGGGGTGTCTAACAATCATGATGCACGCGCGCTTGAAGCTACTATCCAGGTTTACTCCAGGGTAATCAATGCTGAACTTAACGCCTCCAAAACCGAAATTGTTCTCCTTGGTCGGTATCAAGCCTGCTGGTCCCCAGTGCCCCATTTTCTACCTGCTCTAACAACTCACAAACAGGATCATTTGCCCTTCCCATCCCACACCGCCCCGCTTGTGCTCCCCTTTTTGCCAAGCCCCACCGCTGGCCAGTCAGCCATTTGGGGGTGTGGCTGGAGGCGGGAGTGTACGCCTCAACGGTGATGGAAAATCATATTCTAGACAACGTTATGAAACGCATAGCTTCCCTCAAAGCCCGTAAAACCTCCCTTACATGCAGAGTAGTGCTAGCTAACTCTATGCTTTTTTCTAAGGTTTAGTTTAGGGCCCATCGCCATAGCTTTTCCCCCTAGTTTCTTCAAGTTATTATACGCCCTTATGCAAGGGTGGCTTTGGCTAGGCCACCCGCCACCAGTGCGCCTGGATGTCATGTTTGGCCCTCTTTATAGTGGTGGCATGGGCCTTATCAAATATGAGGTATACGCCGCCAAAATCCATTGGCACCTGGATTGCTGCAGTCACCAACCCATTGATCTCAACCCAGCACTGGTCACACGTGGCCTGCTCCAACTTCTCCCGCGCCCTGGGCCTAACCAATCCTACCCACCCCCATTCTCTGTTAAAGTACCTCGCCTCACACCCTTCTTCTTCGGGTCCACATGGGATGTCGCCCCACTTCAAAAGAATTCTCATTCCATGCGGAGCGCTGAGTGGAGAATTTGCATTAGTGTGCACACTGTCCAGAGGGGGCGCCCTACTCCTCAGTTCACCCAGTAAGTACAAGGACTCCCCACTCTGAACGGAGTAATACCCATGAGACCCCCTACCATGGCCAGGGTGGACTACCTTGACATGATGAACATCCCCTACCCCCTAGATACCCAGAAAGCCATTTGGAAGTATGCCCACCACCCTCTTCTCCAGCCGCATATTTGTTCCCATGTGTGGTGCTGCTTGAGACGGGTATAACATACTGCCAAGCGCTCTAACACTTTGCACTCATCTTGCATCATGTGTGGCCAGTATGGAACTTTAGTTCACCGCCTGGAAGAGTAACCTCCCTCAAAAGCGATATGGCTTGAGGTTCTGCATCTCTTTCACCAGAATCAGGCCCAGCCATTCAGCCTGTCTAAGGTTATCTTCGCTTTGTCCTTGGTTTCCCCTCTACCACCTTCCCTCCATGCCTTAATAGTTGCAATTTCTAAGTGGAATACCCACATGGTTGTCTTGGATACTATCTCAGGCTCTACTACCACCCTCCAGGAAGCTATACGCCGGTTCCAGTCGCAACTTGTGGACCACTTTCAAGCTTGGATGTTTAAGTACCTACCACCCCACCGCTACCAGCTGGTCTCATCCTGGTTCCCAGTTTGGTTCATTGCTTCAGACCCCTTTCTTCATATGTGCTCAATAGTGGCGCAAGCCCCTACACACGTAACCCCCCTTCCTTCTCTTGGCGTTCCCACTGGCAACAGGAGATAGCGTTTGCTTCTCTGGGGGTGCCCTCCTCTCGCTGGAGTTCGTTTTGTTAGATTACTTATCAGAAGTGTCCATCTCCTGGTCAGCCTTCCCCAAATTTAATTTAAAAATTTAAATGTTCTCCCAGAGTCATACAGTTTGAATGAAAGTTCTATATCACTACATTATGAAAACTTTTACACCCAGAGCTTTATTAAGTTATGCACCTATTTTTTAGTACTAGATGGTCCCAGTTAAGCACCTATTAGGAGTCCATAATTAGGATTTCCATCATTATCAAAACACTAACCAAGGGGCCTTACAGTTGGCCAATAAATAGGTAGATAGTTTTCATCTTAAAGTATAGGAAATATCAACCAACTTAATGAAAAAATCATGCTTAATCATACAACTCCATAACCAAATTGAGGACCATTAATTTTAGTGCTATCAATCATTTGAAGAAAGCTAAGGAGCTTCTCAAAATTGACATCACAGAGTTGAACGAAAATGCTAAAATTTTACTAGATGCTTTTGACAAGAGCTTTAAAGACAAGACGCTGAAGCCCATGGTAAAATTGCGGCCCACATTTCTACTAGCCGTCATAATGAGGAAAAACAGAATGCCACCTAGTGCTAAAAAAGAGGAAAGATAGAATAACCTCATTAATTCCCAGCTGGAGCAAGCCCTATGACAACTTAAAGAGCTGGAGATCCATTACATCTTTTAGACTCAATCAGTACTTTAAAATCTTATTTCCTATGTGGACTATGTTGAGTGGGATTTGGCATCCCATAAACTCAGGTGCTTACTCATTCCATTGCCGAGCAACTCAACACAGTGGAGAGCAAAATGAGATTTAAATCTTCTAATTGAGAAAATATTAACCAAGACTACAGTTTTAATGAAGCTGAGCAGCACTGAATACTCTCACAGAAGAACTGAAAGCCAAGAACGACAAGCCTCCTAAGAGCACTTAATGCCAACAGATGAAGGAGGACTTGCATTAGCCCATTTGTTTATTAGATGATGAGAACAAGCTCTTGAAAACTTATCGCTCATCTGCTCTTTAACAAATTCAAGATCTGGACATCCGCGTTAAGAATATTTAGTATAAAAGATCATTTTCTAAAGAAGAACTAATCTTCTGGATGTCACACCAAGGTTTACGCTATATGAAGTGGAGCAACATCATAACCCTCTACAGGATTAAATTCATTGACTATCACGTCAAACTGTACAGAGTGGCACATGTACCAAAACTACTAAACCTGAAGCTCCTGGAATACACTTCATCACAGAATTAAAAACTACTACCTTTAACCCTACCCTAATGATAAGTTTACACCTAGCGAAGGGAGCATTGCAACTTTCCTCTGCAACTATGAGAGTGCTATGAAAGATATAAATAATCATCAAATAGGTTAAGAATATAATCTCTTGCTTAAGCTGTATTGGCTAAAAAGCTTTGGTACCTCATATGGACGAATTAAACAAATATAGTGAAGTAAAAAAGCTCCTTAAAGATTTATTTACAAGCAAAGCTTAATATGAAGAAACAGGCCTTCATAGAATTGCATTAAAAAAATGAACCTCTGGCAAAATTTTCAAATTGCTAATATATTGATCCTAAACCGCTGATGACCTAGAGGATGCTTACATTGGACAATATCATAGCTGCCGTTGTTGCTGGTTTACATAGTAAAACCATACTAACCAAGCACGTCAATCTTTTAAATGAAGCTTAAACTCTGTCATGGTCATTAAAATCTCTTATCGATGTGGTTGATATGTACAAGTCAGAGACCTCCCAAAATGTCTTCCGCAAAACCCAGAGTTATACTATGGAGGAAAAAGGCCTATGAAGGTAAAGAGTTATTTTTAACTACTTCAAGAAGAATAACCACACCAAAGACATGTGTTTTAAGAAGAAGCCTGCCCTTACCAAGCAGGGAAAATGGAGTTAAGCTTAGGGTCAGGTGCCTCTAAAGGCGGCCAGCTTAAAACATCTGAAATTGAAACATTGCCAATTGCTCTTCTCGCATGCATCAAAAAAATCAGAAACAACAATGAAGGAGGTTATAAGGACATCGTCTAATAAATTTTAGGCACAGCCATTGATCTCCCCATTCCAGTTCTTTTGAATGCCAAAAATATTGATGACGCCCAGGTTCTGGAGGACACTTACTCAGTCAAGTCTATAAATGCACCAGAATAATTGATATAGCCAAAAACTGATCACTACCTTGCCTTATTGATCCGACCTAACTAGAGTGCACAGTCTGAGAGATTTAAAAAAGTATCCAAAGTCTTCCCAAAAGCTTATTGTAACATTCCATCATAAAGTGGTGCTATCCCTCATGCCAAAGTTTTGAGTAACTATTACCAAAGTAGTAGTGTTGATTCATAAGGTCATAGTAATGGCTATCATAGATATGAGATCCCTGATAAACGTAATCTCATTCAATCTCATCAAGAAGATCAAACTTGCCCCAACCTCAAATACACCCAGGAGTATATCACTGCCAATATAAACAATAAAGGCGATTTTTCATAGACTTCCCTTACAATACAGATTGGAAAATTAGTTTTCTCAGCTCTTGCAGTTGCACTGGACAATAGTCAGAAGATTTACTTACTGGGACGCATTTTATAAGTGCATATGAAGGAGTTATTAATATGAATCGGTTATTTATCACTTATTAATTATGAAGTTCCCCTTATGCTGGATAATAAAGACTCCAGCAAGAATGAATACACTTTTCTGGTCAAATATTTTGTTTCCGCTTTGCCTCTTTATTATTCTGTCTCTAAAAAGATAAAAAAATTTCCCAACTCAGTAGATGCAGCAGAAGACATAACATTTTTAGGCTACTGAAAAGGTAAAGGTTTAAACCAGGAGAACAAAGAGTTGTTTCTATTAACATACCCTGAGTATATTCCTGAACTGCTTGCTACATATTACTAGTGTCAATGTATTCAATAGATTTAAATTAAGAGTTTATAAGGAGTCCTCAACCCAGCTTATCAGCGGCCCATCGAGATACTACTTGGAAACCTGAATAAGCTATATGTTCCAATTAGGAGGTGTCAAAAAGATTGGGGAAGGTCATTAATTTCTATTGTTGAAATTAACAAGGTACAGTTTATTTGTACTCACCTTGATTTTAGACTAACCGCCAGAAAGATAATCTGTGCCATTCCTCAAATCCAAATATCCGTTTAGTTAAATTAGGACGATCTAGAGAATGTGCATTTGATAAATAAAGATTATATAGGAGTTTTATCCACGTCAGATGCTAACTATGGTCAGAGAAAGACAAGACATATAGTATTGAAGTAGGAAATTCAACACCAATACAATCAAAGCCGTATAGGAAGTCAAAGGTAAAGGATCTATACATGAAGATTGAGCTCAAGAAACTATTGTATGCCAGTACACTTATGCCTTCCCAGAGTCCATTGTCGTCCCCAATCTTTATTAAGATGTAAAAATGGTGTTCACATAATTGTGATGGATTATAGGAAGCTAAATAGCCTCACAAAGAAGGACATCTATCCAAATCCCATGAATTGATGATGCTCTGGCCTGACTCTCCAGCTCAAATTACTTCTTTACAAAGGACCTCGCCATCGGCTATTGGCTGATGGATCTGTCACCAGAGGACCAAGAATGATGCGCGTTATATGCAATAAAAAGTTTATCTTAATCTACTTAGCTCTCCCAGGGATTATGCAATTCTCCCGCCTTGTTTCAAGGGGCTATGGATCACATAATGCCAGATTTTAAACTGAGCTGCATGACTATTTACCTAGATGATATAACACTGTTCTCAAAAACCTTCAACAAACTGGACCACTTTAAGTCAATTTTCAATGGCTACTAGAGAACACATAAAAATGAAGCATGCGAAGTGTATCTTCTTTCAATAGAAATTGTAATTTTTAGGACATGCCTCATCTCAAGAAGGATTAAACCCTTGTACAATAAGGTTGAAGCGATCTCTATGATTCCTGGAGCTGAAGGTCTTTTAAGATATACAATACATCTTAGGAATGATGGGATATAATCTTCAATTTATTCCAAAATTCGATCAATCCATCAAACCTCATGTCCTTTTGCTTGCCAAAAACAGCCCCTTTTTCGTGGGAATAGAGCAAAGAACTGCATTAATACCATGCAGGATAATTAAAAGAAGACAGATCTAAAACATCTGGATTATATGAAGCTACTCATCCTATTTACAGACGCCTCCAACTAAGTCATAGGAACCATCTTTTTCAACAGGAGGATGAAGTCATTGACCACCCAGTGTCTTATTACAGAAAAACACTTTCAAAATCTGAGAAAAATTACTTCGTCTGGTGAAAGAGTGCCTAGTTGTTCTCCTTGCATTGAAACATTTCCTGCCCTTCTTGAACTATACAAATTTTAAAGTTGTTACAGATCACGAATCTTTAAAATGGATGCAAATATGAAAGAATCAACAAGAAAACTAATCCAATGGGCTCTTAATCTTCAGTATTATGATATATAAAATTCCATGAGCTAGAATGTTCAAATGAATTTCAGATGAACTGAACAGTTCGCCCCTATTGCATTTGAACAGTATTATACTTGAACGGTTACATGACCTACTCATGAAGCCAGACCTTTGAATGATGAAGATGAACCAGTTCATAAGATTGTTGAAATGACACGCGCAAAATATTTTCCTTGACGCATTAGTATACAAGAAAATTTGAAACAACTGGTTAATTTAATTTCGACCTTTGGAACAGGTACCCTGTAATAATAGAGGCATATAATGCTTTAGCATAGAGGAGGTAGAGAAACTTACAAATGGATCAAGGATTTGTACTTTTGGGAATAAATATAGGTTCTGTAAGAAGTCTTAGACGCTTGTATAACTTGTAATATAAAATGGTACATAAGGCCAGATACTAGTATCAGTCGATGTCCCCTCAGCAGAATTTCATACCATAAGTGCAAATGTCATAGCTCCACTGACTGAATCCCCAGGAAGAAATAAATGCATCATCATAGGAATGATCATTTCATAAAGTGAGTTGAAGCAATTGCCATTCTTCACAGACCGCCAATGCTAACAATAGTTTTTTATATTAAAATAATTACTAGACATGGCTGCACGTAGGTACTACTATGCAACAATGGGAAGAGAGTTACTTCAAGAGTTGTGAGGTTTTAGCTACAAGCATAAAAACTCAATAAATATTCTCAGCGCATTATAACCCATTAATTAACGGAAAAGTAGAAAGAGTAAATTTAATGCTTGACCCAAAATTTAACAATAAAGCCACTACTGATGCATTACACTTGGACCAATACCACCCAAGTGCGGTGATATATTATAAGATAAGCTTCCATCATATCATCAAAATGTCACCCGTCAAGGCCTTATATTGAAGAGAACTTAGAATCTCAGCTCTGTTATCCCGCAAAGTTACCAGTTGTAATACCAAAGAGCCTGAAAAAGCTCTAAGAATATTAGTCCAGAAAATTATAAACAATTAATTAGAGCTAATGGCAAATCTAGCCAAAAAGGTTACAAGAGAAGGCCAAGGAACAAATGCAAATTGCCATCCTTTACCCGCTTTTGAGACATCAATTTAGTGTTGTACAATCACTTTAAAAAGAGTGTCTGTAACTCTCCTGTTCCCAGCGAGGTGGTGCGAGATGCACAATCACACCTCTTGGGAACTATTTGTTAGCAAGATGGTAAAAAGGCACCGAAGAAGATGCCAGAGCAAAAGGAACCCAGGGCAAGGGTGTATAACGCGGTATGTAGTAGTTAAAAGAAAATGTATAACAAAAACTTGGTAGGACCCCAAGGGGAGTCCATAACCAAGCGTAGATCTGTGCAGTAGTGCTTGGGTGCCTCAATCTAGAGGGGACCAGGGCATCCCAGAGGTGCACCAAATATGGTAGATATTTTTGTTAAAGTAAAACGGTCAACGTTGTTAGAGACCTCCTTGAGGAGGTCCACGCACAAATTCACCCATGAAACCACATAAAAAATTTGTAAACTAACAGGAAATAGTAATTATTAGGTAGTCAACCAATGAGGAAAAGTTTAACAAGGGAAACATACTTAAACAATGGGGTTGAGTTGTCAATTGGCAGAAGTGGCGTCAAGCCTAAGTGCACCAATAGGTGCATGCTACCATAAGCTGGGGTCCTGCAACTCAAAATTTATTGAACTCAAGTCAGGGATTGCAATTCGACTTAGCCTGATCCAGCAATATAAAAATTGGAATGGGTTTTGAAACCCTACCTTGGGTAACTGTAAAAAACCATTGTAATTTAGAATATAGCTGCTGCGTTTTAACTCTCTGGCTTTAACGCCAGGCTGAGCATCACGCACTTTACCAGGACCAACCTGGGACTATTTTTTCTGTCCCCAGCGTTGGTCCAGGGTATTCTCAAAGACAGGGAGGCCTGTTAACTTCACCTTTTTGGCCTTCTGAGGTGCTGATTTGTACTTGAGAATTGGTTCCCTCAACTAAGTCATTAAACCATAATAATCGCAATTGTATAGCACTTGAATAGGAAAATTAGATTCTATCTGGGATGGACCATATACTATAACCTATATATGCGGGGATTATTACTCAACAAAGTCACTAGAAACTGGAGTAGCTATCTACTTCGTACATAGCCAATTCCTACGTCAGTACTCTCCTGCCAATATTCTATAAGGGGTGATTTCATATAACAGAATATCAGAGATTTTTGGGAGAATATCTTTTATTTGAACTTATGAGAGTATCACTAACTAACCCAAGCAGGGGGTTAAAGAAATTATTTAATAAATTCATAAAGAAAAATTGATGGTTGGTAAGATTCAATACAATACTGGTAAAATTCCTATGGACCATCCGAGTTCAAAATTTCCCAAGATGAGATCTTGTTTAATAAAAATGAAAGATCATCTTAATTCAGGTAATAATTAACCTAGATGGCACACTAGGCAGTAAATTAAGACATATATACAAGGGGTAAGAATCAAGATTCATCCAATTATTAACTAAATGATACCAAGTCACATAATATTTGTGTACATTTAACATACCTTTTCTCTGAACTAAAAGTATGCTTCAAAGGCATTGTGTCATATACTGATGACATAATTGAGGGTGCCAACTGCAAAGATTTATTTAGTCGTCAGGAGGCCAGAGAGGTGCTGTTGCAGGCCTTCCTAATCTCAAACCTACCTTTGACCAGCGCTGGGTTCAGGCCAGATATGCCCAGGTCAGCCTAATGGATGTGCATGACACTCAGCCCTGTGTTACAGCAGGGGCGTTAAAATGCACTAGCTATAATACTAATGGTGACAGTTCAGTTTAGGTGATCATCAAATGGTGTTTTACACCAAATAATTTTTGAAATTTCGAAATTGGGCCATCCCTGTTTACAATCAATAACTCAAGTTTGTAACTCTTGAGATATAGTACTTTGGCCAATGAAAGCATGTGCTTTTTGGTGCATCTGGGCTTAGCACCACTTCCTCCATTTGACGATTCCCCCAGTTGTCTAAATATGTTTTCTAAAGATCAACCTTCCTTGTTGGTTGACCCCTTTTGATACATATTTCCCACCCATTTACATTTTTTAATTTATGGTTATTTTGGTGAATCAGTGCAGATCTCCACGTGGAATTATTTAACAACGTTGGCCGTTCTATTTTACCAAACTAAACTAAAAGATCAAGTGCACAGTTAGGCCTCCTTGGTCCCCTTCAGACTGAGGCACCTATACCCCCCAGCACAGATCTTCGCTTGGTTATGGGCTCCTCATGGGGCCCACCCAAGTGTTATTGCTTGCTTATTATCAACTACTCTATACGGCGTTATCCACCCTTGCACTAGGCTACTTTGGCTCTGTAATCCTTTGAGGTGCCCTGCTTACCATTTCTCTAGTGACTAGCCACTGTCAGTGTGGCTGTGCATTTCGCACCACCTTGCTGGGGTTGGGAGAGTTACAGACACTCTCTTTACATATTGCACAATATGAATGCATCACCTGTGCAAGAGCCTCTCATATGAATTTCTCCCTTCATAAAATCTATTCATCCTTCTCCTTATGGAGTTTCTCATTTTTTTGTAACATATAAAAACCCTATTCTATAAAAAGGTATGGCATTATTTATGTATCACTTTTTGGTACTTGACTTTGATTGGTTCTTTTGCCAGACCTACCAAAAGATAGATACTATAGCTGACGGGATCTAAGCCTAACCTGGCACCCCCAAAAATAAATGATATAATTGTTGTGAGTCTTAGACTGATTTAAGTATTGACTGTCAGGCTTCTTGGGCATGGCAACATCGAGCCAAAAATCAGAAGCCCAGCATATTTAATAAATCGTTCCACGTCCTCATGTAATCTTTAATATTCTTTGTTAATTATAAATGATGGTAAGCTTGAGTATTAATGGATTAATACAACCTCAAATAAGTGCAGTCAATATTGATTATCCAGTGTCTTCTAAAGAAAATTTAGCTGACAGTTTGCCGCCTGCTAATTTTCAAACTGGACTTAAGAAACCATACCACTAGGTGAGACTTACAGAGGGGAACAAGTGGAAGAGAGACAGTAAAGACACCATCATGAGCCTGCAAATACCTTATGATGTCATTTTCTCTGAGAAATGCAACGGTTGTATTTTTAGATAAATAATGGAGGCCCTCGTTCATATGGTAAATAATTCAGTTGATGTATATCTGAATCTATACCATTCTACTCACACGACAATACTCATATATTCAAGATATGAAGGTTGTGCTTATCCATTTTTACAACTAAAGTACATACGCTAAAGTGGGAAATGTATGTTATCACAATAAGATTAGATCTTTTGTTTATGCTATTAAAGAGAGCAGGTTTGTGTTATCTCAATAATTGGGAGACTGTTTTAGTTGGACTTAGCCCACATCTCCTTATCATTATCTGAGCTTTTTTGTGATAAGAAATTCTTCTGCATTAATTTCAAAAAAATCCGATTTTGCCTTGTTTACTACCAACTTGACATGTGAATCTGTTCCCTTTTTCCGGACTACTTAAGCAAAGAGTATTTTAGGATTCTCAAAAAGGCCTTTACAAGTGCAACTATTCTAATTAGACCTGATAATACTTAGCAGTTATTCCTCTAGTAAGATGCATCATTTTCACTTATGAAGCAGTTCTTCCTCAGGAGGTGAAATATAAGAGAATTTACCTTGGGCCTTCTTTTCCTCTTTGAAGCTGTAGGAAACTGAGTGGAATTACAAGATATATGTAAAAGCATTTTTTGAAGATAGTTAAAGCTTTGGAACACTGGCGCAGGTATCTGGCGGGAAGCCTGCATCCAGTAATCTTAAGTAAAGTTTACAAGAACCTCCTTTTAAGTTTCAGAGATCCTTAAAACAAATCAAATATATGTACAATAGAATATAAATGTAAACCAAAATAACTTTTACATTAACTACCAACCTGGAAATTTCAATATTGTATCAGATGACTATGGTGATGTGGGGGGATCATGGTAAAGAATCTGCGAGTACTAAGCACCCTAACACACCAAAATTATTAAGCTAAATTGATTTCTATTTCCCTTCCTGACAACCCAAAAAGTGGATACCATTTAAAACACCAAGTAAAGGCTTCACAGAAGAAAAATTTCTAATACCAAAAAAAGTGAATAAGATTTTATCTCAAGCATTTCTATGTACTTGGAGTGAAGGATGAAGCATCGTTCTAAATGACACCTTAGGGTACCAAACTGCAACATACAACAGGGAGTAATCTGGTATTATCATGACCTTCCAGCAGCTGGATACGATGGAGTTAGAAAAACCCTGAAGAGAGTTACATTGGTATACTGGTGACTGTAACTATTAGATTCACTTAATCGTTGCATTTTGGCTCAGGGTCAGATTTCCCAAACACCAAGTTTAATCTAAAGGGATTTTAGTGTGTTTAATGTGATTTAAGCTCTGGGCTGTGCTATGCCCAATCTCTTTATTAGGATTGTAAGAGCCTAATAAATGGTTCAGGTGAGGCGCCAAAAGGGCTACCATATAAGGTTGCGCCCGCCAGTTCCAAATTTCATTTTATAATTTTCTCCACTTGAATCCCTCTCTGAGAGGATACGTTGTATCTGCTCCTCAGACAACTCTGTTAGACAGCCTTATTATTTTAATATACCCTACAGGTTGTGCTTAGGGTTACTACATTGCTTACCTGTTTGTCTTTTAGTTCTTTTTGAGTTCAGTCTATATCTAACAGGCAGGTTTGCTCCAAAATGTGATGAAGGAGTTTGGAAGTACAATCCATGTCACAGACCACATGATTAACAACCTGGCTGAAATCCACCCCCAAACCTTCGCGCCATTCCTAAATGTTGTGATGTATTCCCAAACTGAGTTCCAGCAATGCTGCACATGAGTCGCAGCATCTTACTCCACAATAGTGCTAATAATGAGGCCAATGAATGGGTCAGCTCGCTCATCAGGCTCATCTTTTCTAGTTTGTGCTAAATAATTTAAAATAAACTTTTTAAATGATTCTGAAGCTAGCAAACATAATATTTTTTAGTAATAATTTTCTTAGAAAACAAACCTGAATTTTCCTTTATCATCTTACCTTTTTTATAGCATCAAAATCCCACTAACAAGGCTCCTTTACTCCAGGTTTTTTGGGCAATGACCAATCATCATATATGAAAGCTCCATATCACAGTGAATCATGATTTGGAGAATTTGGGATGCCGGTTGTGCATTATGCTAATGCACACTTGTTCCTAAATTTCTAAATTCTCACCTATGACCCCAATCTCTATTCATTCCTCCTTTGGCACAGAATTCTCCAACTTGACTTATTGGATTAATGGCAGAATCTGAGATTTCATCCACTAGGTCAATGTGAAGACCAGGATGATGCTAATCCGTCACAATGGTCATTAATGACCAACAGCAGTAAAGAATTAGTTTAAGCATGTCAACAATGCTATGTGATAAAAGCCTCCACACTGAAGCCTTATGGAAAACTACTACCCCTTCTATTTTAGAAGGGCAAAAAAGAGTAAAACATTGGACTTTATTGTAAACCTTACCCAGAGTTAAGGATGACAATAAAATTGGTAGTTAAAGACCACTTTACCAAGACCGCTGAGAATATCCTTTGTTCAGGGTTTCCCCCCAAAAATAGATGTAAAATCTCTTCTTAAAACACATCTTCCCTACCATGATTATCCTATATATACTATATCAGACAAAAGATCTTATTTACTATGTTTTGTGGTGTATTCCTTAAACTTATGGGCTAAAAGTTAAAAATGTAGACCGCTTTTTATCTTCAGACAGATGAGAAAACAGAAAAGTCAACCATGTCTTGGATTAATACTTAAGAGCTTATGTCAACTCCAAACAGGATGATTGAGTCAAGCAACTTCCATAATCCCAAATCAGCTACAGCTACAATCAAAACTTAACCAAGATAATACTTTCATGGAAATCATGATATCAACCTCATATGATGCCTAAATTAATACAAGACAGCTAAGTCCCAGCGGCACAAAAATAGTACAGAGAGTGAGAGACTTAAGCTATGAATTGAAGTTGAACTTAAAAAAACAATTAGACAATCCATGGAACAGGCAGACAATATTTGACAAAAATCATAGAGATAGAAACAAGGTCAACAGGTTATTTGGGTACTAAGGTTCTACACATAATTTGGTAATCTAAAAAGTTGGGCTCAAGACTAGTAGAAAGAATTATGGTGTTAAAAAAAAGTCTCTGAGACAACCTATTTAAACTAGCTTTCCCAAGGGTCTCAGCTCGTGATACATCACAACTATCCTCTTGACTCGAAAAATACAGCCTCCATTGACATATCAGTCAAAAAAAGAATGTTCTTTCCACCAACATTGGGCCATACTGAGGATATGGAGTGAAGAAATAATAAAGTAATAATTGATTGAGGAAGAAGCATCTCTTTGATAGGTGAAAAGGATACTCACTGTAGGAAAGCACCTGTGAGCCAAATTTTTATCTTAAGAATTGAAAAGAAAAGTTAAGTTATACCAAGATAACGTTCATAGAAGAGGAATAGTGTAGTTATTGATATACTGGACAATTATTCACGCACCTGTACTGAGTATCTGAGGTGAATAAAAAAAATTAGATCACTCTGTTAACTCAGATATTGAGCTAAATTGTCAGATCATATAAACAGTTAAAGTTTAACTGAAAATAATGAACCTGACATAAATTTGAATCCTTTTATTGCGGATAGATTTTATGTTGGATTTTTGGTTGTTTGAGGCACTTTTCTAGGAGGTTTCAACTCCAAAGATAGTGTAGCTACATTTGGCACTAAAAGTATGAAAGATAATTCAAACTCTATATATAGATATAAGATGTAAAAAGGTTCAAAGGTATTGTATCTCCCAATATATTATAATAAAACCCTTTTTTGTGCAAATAAACAGTAGTAATTATAAGTTAACAGAGTATCTTAGAGAAATTTCAAGCAAATAGAAAGTTTATATTATAGTTTTTTTATTATATCAATATTGTTAACTTGATCATTTAGAATCTAAAATTAAAACATAATTCTTTTTCAGTTTGATGGTAAATATTGTATTACCACCTGTTAAGGACTAACTTCCTCTTCCAAATCAGAACCTTCTGCTGACCTGCCTTTTAAGCATTCCATGTGTAGATGGCAAAGCATCTCAATCAGTCTAACACCTGTGATATACTAAACTATCTTTCATCATGATGGGTTAATCAATGTTGCAACTCTTCTTGACTTCTTTTGTAATCATTTTGACAATAATTTTTAATTGCTAAAATTCATTCAAGACCTGATAATTGAAATCTCTGTAACCACAAACCATAAAGGGTTCAGTTTAAGGCTCTTTAACCCACCTATTTCTTAAGGTGATCCCTGGGCTGGTTCCTTACATTGATGAAAATTATTTGAGGTGGGTTTACCTTGGGACAAATATACCACACCGAGAATTTTTCTAGCCATTATAGGTTTTGAACTCAAAACCTGCACTAGGGGTGGAAGCAGTTTTACCCGCTCAGCTAACCACCCTTTGGTTCCTTACATTGAGAAATGATAGAAACGTTATTAGCTAAAAAAAACTTAAATAAACATAATATTTAGTATTAATCTTTCTTTTTTTATAAAAAAGTATGCCTGAAAATAAATTATTAGTTAAAAATAGAATGTTTAACGAATAATTTTGTAATTAATAAACTTGATATAGCATCAGTGTAGTTATTTATCTCTATATAAAATTAGAGATTTTTTTGTTTATAACACACACTTCTATACTTTATCTTTATATCAATATCTACTATCTAGAAAATCTTTATATTGAAATTCTCTTCTGAGATCTAATTATTATGTATCTTCTAAAAACTAAAACCTCTTATAAAAGAACCCTAAAGATCATATATTATAAATCTAGCTTTAATCTTAGGACCATATAATTGGCCAAGAAAAAGTTAGACTAGCTGTAGGATTAGATACTTAATTTATAATAAAAAACTTAGAATGCAAGGAGAGCAGCCATTAAAAGAGCTATATAATTAAAGACCTTGAAGGGACGTGAGGGAAGTAAAGGTTCATTATCTCTTCTAAAGCAACAAGTATTATTGTAGATCTTGTGATGTCAACCTCATGCTACCTTGGACAGCTACAGGATAAAGGAGAAGATTGGAGGTCAACAAGGTCTCAGAAAATAATGATGCATGCCTTCAGTAACGATGACAATGGGGATAGACTCCCAGGTAGATTGCAGATTTATTGAAAATAGTGCTTGGTATCCCTCAGTTTTTGTGGCTTATAGCCGCTGAAATGGGGAGTACTCACGCCCAAAAAAAAGTGTGAGCCTCTTAAAGGGAGTCTAGGCTGGGAGATTGTTAAGGTCAATATTTGTGTATGCTTATGTCACAGTCCAATATGATGCCTATTATACTAATAATGGTGTACAATATTCATACTTTTAATTGTGATGGGCCTTTTTGAAATACTTATTTTAGCTAAAAATATTTGACCAGCACTTTTCCCACTAGCCATTGACCTTTTTTGTGCGGTAAAACAGAGTTAATTTCACTTTCATTTTAGTTACTGACAAGAAGTAATGCCAAAGATAATTTTAGGTTTAATTTTAGAATTGTTTTTTAAAAAAATTAAGGAATTGACTATTA
Organism: Massospora cicadina; assembly: GCA_022478985.1. Lineage (NCBI taxonomy): Eukaryota > Fungi > Entomophthoromycota > Entomophthoromycetes > Entomophthorales > Entomophthoraceae > Massospora > Massospora cicadina. The sequence continues at coordinate 121,585 of JAKSZP010014464.1, forward strand.
AGATCATAAAAAGCCATATGGAAAAATGGAGGTGGAAGTAAGCTTTAAATGTAGATAATCAAAATGATTGACAAAAACAAAGGTTCATAATGAATTTTAGTTGTAGGTGTGGAATGAAATGGCTTTTTATAAAAAAATTTCTCAGTACTTGGCTTACCAGCCAAAACAGCCTTGGAGAAATTCAAGAGGGCTGGGAAGTAAAGGGGATATAGTTTGTTGTGTTGGGAAGGGAGATCTTAGTCGGAAGGTCCACAGGCTTGCTTTGTGCAGGGGCTGGTGGGTTATATTTCATTCAACTACCCTAAAGGTAAAGAAACTCTAGGAATAAATGAGATATCTTTATTAGGTAAATTTACTCAAGGGCAGGATTGGCAAGGGCATGTGACCTTGGCCACCACATGGGGAGTGCACATACCCAACAATTTTCCACTATTTATGGGAAAGAAACCTCAATGCAATGAAGGTTGGCATGGGTTGACAGCTCCTTTGCTTTCAAAAAAGATAATCCTTTGCATCCAGCCACTACTTCACTGCTTAGAGACATTCATTACTCTTTCTTATTAAAGAGGGACAACCCCTTGTGGGTGAAAGGCCAAGGAGTAGTTCTAATAAACCAAGTGGAGCTTGATTGCAAGTATAGCATGGTTTTTATGAATTGGTCAGTGTGCCAGTGGATTTGTAGGGTGAATCTCTTAGAAAAAGTCCTTGTAGTTTTTAAATCCCTTGGAAATCACCTGGAGCTTTTATTAATCAGGGCTCCCATCCAGGAAAAAAAGAAACTTGATATCGCGCCAAAATTTCTGAGATACTAACATTACTTCCTCCTCAGCTTCTATGACATCACCAATTGAATAGGTATGAAGGATGATGGCATGGGCCCTTATATGGAGGAAGGAGAGATAAGTGGTAAATTGGGTGCTTTCCAGTGTGCTGGCAGATGGAATTGACAGTCCTTGAGGTAAGAACCTCCTCAAATAAGAAGGGGCCTTCCCGCTTGTATGCTAGTTTTTGAAGGTACTTTATGTTGTAGACTGCAGGCATTGTAAATTATCAAGGAATCGGATGAAATATCTTGGAAGGGCGAACTGCATATCAGAGAACCTCTTAAAGTCATAGATAGATTAAATGAGATGCTCAAGGATAAGAAGCTGTGTTTTGCAGATGTGTGTGGCTAGATCAACAGCAGTTTGTACTATGATCGTGATGCATGGCTTTACTATGATGGAAGGTATACTACAGGGTTTCTTGGAATGTGGTACACTCTGTAGAAGATTGCAAAGAGTTATTGTAGGCAAATTGGGCAAGGGGAAGGTCAGACGCCTAGGACCCTTTGTTTCCAGTGGTATAGCAGCGAAGGTATAGTTCCTGCATATAATTTACCCTCTCAGGTTAGCCAGTTAAATTGAGGTAAAATGCTGTGGAGTGTCAGAGCTTTGTTTTCAATTGGAAGATGAGGGCTTTCCATAACTGTGAGATAAATTGTGGACTCCAGTCAGTGAAAATCTTCTGGTGACCCCAAATTAGAAAAACTCATGTTTTATGAACAGCTTGGTTTTTTCCTTAGCATTAATGATGTAAAACTAATGATGTGAAATAGATATTAAGGGAACTGGTCCAATATTACTGTGATGACATTTAACTTTTTGAGAAATTCCACAAAAAATTGACTGATACTGAGCTTCATGAGACAGAATTCCACTGCAACGGATGAATGAGCTCTTCTTAACAGATTGGTTGGGCTTATCCCTGGAACAGATGATACAAGAGGAAATTGTTGCATCTCATCGCCTAATCTAAGGTGTTGCATTGGCTATGGCAATCACCGCATTAAACCCTAGATCAAGTTGGAGGCTAGGCCTCATTCATCCTGTGAGGATCAGTTATTAAGAAGTTTTTAAGTAAATAATTGCAACAGCAAGATAATTACCATTGAACATGGTAAAATTGAGTTAGGAGAAGTTTTAAATATATAATTATAAATCAGTTTATACTAATGTTATCCAGAGCTAAATCAGTTCAACTTATTGTCTAACCAAAGCTACCAATATGCTGTCAATACATATAATTCTAAACCATATTTAAACGCTTGGTCCTTATATCCTGCTCTCACTTGCTGTTTCCTGTTTCCCCAGCTGTCCTTTTTTATAATTCATCGATATATTTATTATATCTCCTTAGAAACTTTAACTTACCTTGTATTTTCTGCTTCTGGTGTTGAGCCCTGAAGGATGAAATCCTCAGGATTGTCACCCCTGAGTATTTAGGTGCTGAGGTTTGCCAACCACCTACAGCTGCTGCCACCAACTTTAAACCCCGCAAGAGCCACCAGTACAGTGTTGGTGCATCATTTTGCTGCCAGTAAAGGAGCTAAAGACAAGGTCAGTTCCAAGTGTTTGGGACAGTGGCTAAACCACCTTGGGTGAGGATGCATGCAGAGCTTGCAGGCCACCCAGGAGAAAGGCTATTGGGTTGAAGGCGCCAACTGGGCTACCCAGTCCAATAGCTCTGGATGTTTTAAGGCGCATTACCTAATAATGGCGCTGGTGGATGAAACATGAATCTCATGGTTGGCGCTACAAATTAGGGTTTGCTTCTTGCAAACTGTTGGAAGGGTAGATGAGGTAAGCTTTTAATAATGGGTTGGCGATCTTCATATCATCAGCCTTGGCCATTAATAGGGTTACCCTGTCACCATTGCAGAAGCGCCAGTTTTCAACAAAACCCATTTTGGGAAATAATGGGATAGGCAGGCTAGTTGTATGATTTCTTTGTAAAGTATGCGCACTTTCTGACCCGGGGATGACCCATGAAAAGTGGTTCATTATGTTCTTACATGAACCAGTCCCTAGTTAAGGGGCACCAGGACACACCTTTCATGGAACCAGTTGACAAACCTAAGACTTTACTGTCAATATGAATGAGTTAGTTTTTAATAATTCGACCAGAATACCATTTTATTAGCTGCCTAAAGTAATGTATATCTATTGTGGTGATAAATTCTTGATGTTGAAAACTTATAATGCTTGAAACCAGTAGTCCCCAAAATAATACAAATGGTCGTTGCTGGAGAAACTGAGGATTTTATGATGGTAGCCTTTAAAATCAATTACTGTCCCATGGAAGAGCCTTTTGCAATGAGAGGTAGAGAACATTAAAATGTATTGAAATTGGCAAATTAAGTTGAAATCATTTCTAGCAGCAATGTAAGATTGTGGTGCTTTATGGAAGCATGTTATGGACAAGAAAAATTGTCTCTTATAATTGTACCATCATTTATGGGCTGAGAATAGCAACGTAGTGGTATGCCCACGATATCTCAGGCATAATAAAGACTGGGAAACGTAGTTGGCTATGGTAACCGCGGATAACAAAGCTCTTAGTTAAAGGTTATATTAATGGTAAAAAAAGTAAAAATGGACCGACAGAAGAACCTGTCAAGGGCTGATTTTTTAAAGTCTATATGTGTAAAAAAGATATTAATAGTGGCCAACTAATGTATAATGTAGCAAGGTCTTATAGATTAACACACTACACGATTTCAGTTATAATTTCTTCCCCAAGTAAGCAAGTCATATTACTTCAACTCTTGTTTGGATAACTGAATAACTTTTCAAAAGTATTTATGGCTTGGGTGCAGCTTGTGAAAATTGCAGCAATATATATGGAAGAACTGTAATAGAACGCCTTAGGAAGGGATGTTAGGAACAATTATATCTCAATTAGATGTGTTGGAATGTCCAAAAATATTAGGACAGAGTCACCATAAATTATTAAGTTAAAAACTTATATGTATTTTCCAAATTTAGTTTTACATGATTGACTAGGTTACAATTAAATTTGGTCAAACCCCTTAAAGTACTTAAACCTCTTTTATGATAATTTTGGAGTTTGATGGAAAGGCAGCCTGAAGACTGGTGATGCCCTCTGGGTTTTAATACCTTTTTGTACAATCCCCTAATTATTTCTGTAGCTCAGTGGTAATATAAAGGGCTAGCAGGAATTTTTTATAAGCGGATAGTATGGTACCCATCGCTCTTTCACTACATGGGCCAAGTATCCCAAGCTGGTGAGCAACACAGCATCTTTCTTGTGCCAATCTTTTCTTTTATAAGGGTGCATCATATTGTCCAGGCATATAGGATGATCCCTAGAACTTGCACACCCCTAAAGTTCTGTACCCTATTCTAAAGGTTAGGGAGACTTGAAAGGGGGTCACTGATAAACTATTGAAGAGGCAAAGGCCCTTCATGCAGGCTGATCGTTCATCAAGGACCCTTTTTAAGTGAATTGGCGAAGGTTGTACTAGGAATAAAAGATGTTAGAAGGTTCAATAGCAAGGATCATTTCTGGCAGGATAACTGTTACCAACTCAGTGGACTTATCAAGACTGAGACCAAGAGCAGAGTTATGGATCTGCATATATAAACACATGTAAAGACCATTTACAAACTCTCTTTAAGTTATGATGGAGAGGTACTGATGGTTCAGGCTTGCCAGTTATCAATCTCTTTGAGCTTCTAGTAATAAAATAATGATTGGAGGTTAGTTAGTGCTGTGATTCCATGGTGGGCTTCACAGAAGAGGTGGTGCCATTGATTAAGGTAATATGCGACTGCTGCCAACTCCTTGTGATAAATGGGTCATGCTTGTTATATAGAATTGAACTACTGGTAAAAATGGTACTGGGTACTCAATAACATCATGTTAATGGAGAAGAGCTGCTTCAACTGTCACTTCTGAAGCATCACAGGCCACAATAAAGGGTTTAGTGTTGTTTGCATGATGATTATTGGAGCATGGGCGAAGAATTCCTATATGGCCTAAAAGGATTGCTGTCAGGCAGGGGTTCATATTAAAATAGTGTTCTTTCCAGTGAGAGAGTGCAGCATTGCTGAAGTTGAGAAAGGGCTTAGAAAAATTCTTCAAGATGGTAATTGTCTTTTGGGAAGTTATAAAACTACTTCCTGAGTAGATGGAGTCTTTCAGGAGCATATGTCATCAGTCTTATGTGGGGCACTAATTAACATAATTTTGCACCATGTTTTAACAAGTAACTTTCTCTCTTAAAAACTCACGTCTGCTAGCCTTAGCAAAAAGGCATGCTTTGTAAAGGATAATACGACTGCTTGTATAACCTTCTCATGCCGTTATAATTTGGTGAATAATTAAGGATGTTGTCAATGTATGTTTTATGGCGTAAGTAAATTGAAGATCAGCAATTATATTATCAATGTATTTATGAGAGGTGGCTGAAGTTCTTGTATTAGGACCAGGTGAGCCCAAGTTTGCAATTATAGCACTGCACAGTTCCCGGGAAACCACCTGAGGCACTAAGTTGCTAATACTAATATAGCTTTATGTCCTCTATCTGCAAGGGATTAGCCATGTAAGTGGGAGCATGTTGGCCACAAAGCGCGTCATGATGCTTGCGATGTAAAAATGACAATTTAAAGATCATACTTGGAAAGTTCTTATTTAAAAAACTTGGAATAGAGATTGATAGCCAACATCTTTAAAAATGAGAGCGCCATATTATATTGAATGACCTTAGTGTTGACTGCGTTGCTATTAACATGATTATGCCAGTTTATGATCTTCTTTAGTTATAGAACTTCCTGGGAAACATGCACAGTAAAAGGTTTAAAATCACAAAATAAATACAATAGTTTAGGTTAGTTAAGGTGATGTGGCACGCCATGTTCGGCTGCTCTCTAATTAAGCCAAGGTAAACTTTTCTTAGGGAATTGAAATTAAGAAGTGTTCTACCCACAGCCACATGACATTTGATCAGCGCAGAAAGGTTGAAAAGGGAACTTCATTAAAGTAAAAATGAAAGGAAGAGCTGGAATCAGCAGCCCAAAGATTGAGATTTATAGTAAAATTAATAGATCTTACCATAGACATTAAAAAAGGGATTTTGATAATATTTGATATCCAGGGGCTGTAAGATTCTGAAAGAAGGGTGGCAGTAGTGGAGAACTACCTGGAATATAATGTGACATTTTGTAGTGTAGCTTAGGTATTACCATGCATAAAAGCTACTCATCTCAACAAATGAACTGCTAGGCAAGGTTTAAACTAGAGAATTTAAGAGGAAAGAGGGTAGAAGGCCCTGGAGAGCCTTACAGTTTGAGTCCCAGTGGAATGACTCTTAATTAAAATATACCACGTCATGTGCAGACTTATGTGAGCCACTCTTGGCCCTTGGTCACTCTGACCTGGTTGAAGGCACTGATAAGGTCCAGTTTGGAAAAGATCCTGGACTTAGCAATACTTTGGGTAATTGCTTGCTCCTGGGGAGGATGTGTAGGTCAGGCACTGTGATTTGTTTATATATTTGTAATCTACACATTGGAGAATGGAGTCATCTTTATTCTGGCAAAGACAACGTGTGAGGAAACTAAGGTGGATTTTTTATATAACTAGACCTTCTCTAGCATGCCATTCAGCCATACAGTAAGGGAAGCCTCTTCTTCATGTAAGAGTAAATTAAGCAGTTTAACTTCATCAAGTCCGCCATCAGAAAAAAAGCGCAGGTCATAATCAATGTTTTGAGGAAGCCTAGTGGCTAGTTAGGTCAAATTTATTCTAGTAAGGTAGTAAGAAAGCTGGGATATTTGAGAAGAGATTTGGTGTAAATGGCTTAAGGGTAAGAATAGGTTTGATTGGGGGGCTAACATGGTGTTGAAGAGGGTAAGTACCCTGCTATTTGATTATTAAGGAAAAAGGTATTGGTAGTCAAGTCCACACAAACAAAATATCTACTTACCAACAATGCTGGATGTTGAGATTCTCCCATTATTTGTAAAAGCACTGACTAAGGGTGCTGCTCGCCCACAAGCAAATGCTAGATATGGCTCCTCATTAACTTGGATTAGACCTGATCCAAAGTATTGGGGTCAGCCCCAATATAATTAAATAATAATTTGACACTGGTGACTAATTCTAAGGATGTCAAAACCTTTTGGTTCGCGGCGGAATCCCATCTTGGCATCACACACCTATCAATTACCCTTTCAGGATCATCGGAAATTTAGGCTGAGGATGGTCCCATTCCCTTGTATTAATATTATTATTTATATTGATCAGCGATTAATACTGACCCTTCCCTATCCCAAATCCTCCCCTCCCAATCCTAATTCTAGCTTCAAGGGCCTATAAATAAGTTGAGGCATTATTTGAATAAAATATTGTCTTTCGACTATCTCTTTGCCTAATTTAGGTTTATTAAAGCCCTGATGTCTAATAACACATTGGGGGCTTTGGGGCCCTGAATTACCAGGGGGTGTAGGAGTTGCTCCCCCATGTCCTAACAACTTAGTGCCCCTGCCAGTTGCCCTTGAGTTCCCCAAAAGGCTAATTCCCTGAAAGGAGGAAGGGCGGTCACTGCCAAAGACCTTAAGCCTAAAGCTTACCCTTGGCCTAAACAACCCAGGAGGTATGACCTGGCCTGCCCCTGATCCACCACTTCAGCGTCCAAGGAAAATTGGAAGCAGTGGGATAAGTTGGGGGGTTTTCCTCAACTGGTCTGAATCCAAATACTGGGCAGCCAATCCCAGATAACTGACCCCTGCCCAAAGCGGGCAAGCCAGAATGAGGGGGTACTAAGGGCCCCCAAAAGTATAGGATCTGGTGGGCCAACACTGTTGATCCTAATCTTTGGGGTCATTCCATAACGCCGGCTCTTGTGCCAATGCCAGCTCTCATTCCAGAGCCAGGTGTCATCCCCAAAGCCAGGCCCTCTTACTAATGATAGCTCCAGCACTGAAGCCAGGTGCCATCTCCAATGCTGGTACCTCTTCCTAATGCCGGCTCCAGCGCCAATGCTGGCTCTCATGCCAATGAACCCGCCTTGGCTTTGACCCCTAGCTGAGGCTTGGAAGGGGGCTCTGTTAAGATTCTCCCTTTATTCTGGAAGCTTCAGCTAGGGGTCATGACGAGCTTATGGTAAAATGCCATATTGGGCTCCCCATTAACTTGGTCTGAGACCAATCTGAAGTATCAGGGATCAGCCCCAATAGTTTTAATTTTATATAATATTTTGGCATTAACGATTAATTCTGAGGATGTTAAAACCTATCAGGTTGCAGTGGAATCCCATTTTGGCGCTTGTACCGGACAAATACTCTTTTAGGATACCAGCAAATTATACCAAGGTTGGTTTCACTCCCCTTAAAATAATAATATTATTTATCTTGATCATCAATCTATGCTAACCCTTCCTTATCCAGCATTAACCCCTCCCAATCCCAATTCTAGCCTTGATGTCTTATAAATACCTCGAGACATTTTTTGAATAGTTTACCTTTTCTCACCTTTCACTTTTCCTAATTTAACTTATTAAGGTCTTTATGGCCTATTAGCTTGTTAGTGGTTTCAGGGCTCTGAATTAATAGGGGCTAGGTTGGAGTTGCTCCCCCAATTCCCAACACTGATGATGACAGGATACAAGAGCCTTGGTAAAACTGAGAAGCTATCTGTGAAGCAGTTGCCATGCATTGTAAACCTGAGGGGCTTCTAGACAGCTAAGCAAGTCATGAGGTCAGATGATGCCCTAAGATAGTGGGATCTGCTATTAAGTCAAGGTCAAACTTCTACACAAGATCATGGTCAATAAAATTGCTTCAGCACATGTGTTCAGGAGGGCAAGGGCACTGATGATTAAGACCCAGAAGTAAAGGTAACCAGAAAGCCAAGGTAGGACCAATCAAGATTATTGGCGTTCGTTATGTAGCTACTGGTTCACATAGTGCCAGGGAGGTGCATGCCCCTGAGGCAAGGTCACCAGTGGGATAAGGGAGGTCAGGGGAACATGGGGCTCTACCATTCCCAGTGAGTTTGACCGTATTTTTTGACTGTTTAGGTGAAGCTTCAAATAGAAGAGGAGCTTCTCAGCTCACCGTGATTTAAGCCTCCTTGGCTCAAGTTACAAGAGCTAAAGGTGATGGAGGAGTCTTATTAGGGGTAGCCTGTTGAGGTTGGCCTGAGTCAGGAGGAGCATGTGTGAGGAAGTCCAAGGGTGTAGGGTGCGTGATTATAAGCATACTATCCCCATGGGTAGATGAGGATTGCAGAACACCTGATGGTTTGATATTATGGACTGACCGCACAAGGTTTTTGAGTGAACCCTATAGAGTCCTAGGAATTTTTTAGTTTGCTGAGTGTCATGATCAGATTAACGTCAGATATGAAATTTAATTTAAAACTCAACCTCAAAAAAGCACTCATCTTTTAACTTGGCAAAGCTTGCTTTGAGGTGCAATTTTAATCTCTCAAATTCAGAAACTGACTAAAACTGCTGTGTCATTCATATTTTAGCACAATTTTGACCTTAAACACTTATCTTCCTTGTTCTCTGTCAGAAAAATGCAAGTCTGATATTATAAAAAGAGCGTTTGGATGAAAATGACAATAAAATTGGCCAAAAAACCCTGGTTTTCAGTGGAACCCTTCAAATCAGGGTAACACTTCTGTTAGTACTCTGGCAAAAATTACAATTTTTGAACAGTTCTATTACACCAAAATTTATTGACCAAATTTAGGAAGCCATTCTGAGGTCCCTCCCCTCTTGCAACAAATTTAGTAAAAACTAACACCGCGGAGACCAGCCCCTTCTAAGGTTTTGGAAGTGGTCCCTAAAGGTGAAAATATTTTTGCACCCAATGATTGGGTAAAATTTATAAAATCGTTGCCTCACAATCATATCCTACCTGCAATTGACTTTCCATCGACTGTTCCATCAATCCAAGATGTATCTTCAGAAATTTGATAGGTTGAATTCCCATATTCCCTAAATTTGGACATTACTAAGCAATCCAAAGTTCACATCAATTTCCCTTTATACCTCATTATAGTTTAAATACTAAGCTGCTAGATATTGATAAGGTTCATTTCTTATCCCCCGCAACAACATAAAAAATATATAAAAAATATAGTTTTCTAGTATTTAAGTGTTTTATTTTTTTATTATAAAGGGAAAATTAACTTCCTAAATAAAATTGTTGGACTTAAGGTGCAAAACGCACCAGCAAGCATCTTAAAACCCTAATTTACAACATTCTCTATGGAACTCCCAATGATGCACAATAGTGGACCTCTGTTTTGAACCCAAAAGTTTATCAGATGAAGAATATTTGATATGATGACGCAATCAGATATTCCTCTTACCCTTAGGCCCATTCCCCCAACTTATTCATCCCATTTTCTGATTTACAGTATATAAGCCTCCCCCAATTAAAGAGAACCCCATCTTAGGGGTTTACATGGTTTTGAGCCGCATTTTGCAGCCTGTTTTTACTTTAATAAAACGTTTAAATCAGACTGACTTAGGATTTTGCTTTCTTTGGTGTCCGCCATTCCCTAACAGTTTTGGGTCAAAGTAACGGTATTTTCCTAATTACACTTAAATGCAACTCAATAGTTTATCAGATTAGAATTTTTCCTCCAGCGGCGTAGTTTTTCAATTACGCTGATTCCTAGGAGTTTTCCCTTGTGCTTAACGGTTTACCCAACATTTGTTATTTGAGCTTCCCATGCTTCATAAAACCCCCTTTATAATACTTCCTTATAAATTTTATTCATCTTACACAAGAAGTTTTCTTACTTGAATAAATTACTATCAGCTCTTGACTTTAGGTTTTTGTTTTATTTGGATATGCCAAGATCACTAATTTCTAGATAGTTATAGTGGATTTAGGCCAGTACTATTTTTCAAGATCTAATCATTGCATCCTCGCTGTGCACCTGTCAAAAGTACAGCATGCATCCAAGCTTTTCATTTGCGCTCCCTCCTCTGAAACTGCCCTCAGCCATGCCACAGCACCCATAATTCCTTCCCCTGAAGAGCCCCACCATGCATATATCTTTTGTGCCTCCCATATTTCAAATAAAATTGTGCCCACAAAGACTGTTGAGCAAGCATAACTTTTTAACACTAAATACTAAGCCCTAGTGCCTTGTGCTTAACAATTTGTGTAGTTTACTATTTAAGTGTCCACTTTATCCACTGTGCCCATCAATAAAGCCTATGCGCCTGTGCTTTTTGATGTACCATTCACTCTTGTGCCCACAGAACCTGTTACTCCACCTTACCTTCATTTCTGCTGCTGCCCGCCAATGCCTTCACCTTATAAGGAGGCAATGTCACTATTAGACTAAAATCAGTTGTGACATTTGCATAACATGATGCAAAAGAGCACTTACCTCTTAGAGCTTTGTAAAGCTTGCTTTGAGGTGCAATGTCAGACCTCTCAATTGCACCTTGATAGTTTACTAGGTTGAAAAGGTTTTAATATAAGCGAAGTTTTTAGATTTTCTGACTCTTAATAGTGTTGCCCCATTGTGCTTAAAATTTCCCTGGCATTTGGTATATAGGCGATCCATATTTCATGAAAACACATAACTTAAAGTTCTTAATAGTTTTTTAGCTCACCTTACAAAATCATTTTTGCGTGTAATATAACATTTTTTAGATTCAAACTTTTTCTTTAATAAGCTACACTGAGACCACCAAGTTCTAAGCCATTGTAGAGGGTCTCAGACTTTTAAACTGAGGGAACCTTAACAGAATTGAAAGCCTGAATGTTCATATAAGAGGCTAAGATATAGACTGCAGCAAGTGATACTGAGTTGTTTAGCCATTTTGGAAAAGAGCTTAAGTAGATAGGGTTTGAGGCATGCAATGATGCAATTTCACTAACATTGAAAAGGTCCATGCAGAAGCCACCTGGGAAGTGGCTCAAGTGATTAAAGTGGTCTGTGGTAGTTGCCTTCAAAGATGTTAGTTGATATAGTAGAAATTATGGGCCAAGGGTTGAAAGTACTTAGGACATCATTGTGAGAAGTGAAACCTGGTTTCCTGAGGTTGATGCTCTATGGAGGAGGCTCTTTGCTTAATTTTGGGCATCCACTTTGTTGCAATTGGTATTACAATGGGGTATAATCTGAACAGGCAACATTGCAATTAAGACGATATGACTGTATTAATGTATACTGTGAAACAAATTTGAAAGTCGATATTAAAGTAAGCCTTTACTAGGTTAAGTTACTTGAATCTGCCGTAGTCTCATTAAGTACTGTCAGTGGTATGGATCCATCATAAATATAAGATGAAGATTCATTGATAAATTTAATGGTAAAAATGTGCATTGCCGCGTTCATCCCTTCCCCAATCTGAAGCCTATCCATTATATATGTCAAGGCCACTTAGAGATATTTGGTGTGCCAGCATTCTCCTCAAAGCCTGAATCTTCTTATATTTCCCATTTTTAGTCCATTGATAGATTGCTGTCATTGTTGTGAGGGTCTGGATAAAACTTAGGTACATTGGCAAGCGGAATTGGCGTTAGTTGATGGAATAATATGTGGCAGATTTGGTTGAATTTTTATAGTAATCTGTCATAATCTTCTGGAACGTCCATTTCAGATTTGACTGATGAATCGTAGTTCTTGATAGGAATGGGGATGTTAAATGAGATTATTGGGCGACGGTTCAAAAGTTTTTGCTCCGTAATAAATTGGTTTCATATATTGGGAAATTTATAAATGCTTAATTTTGGGATTGGGAAATGTTATCATGATACATGATGGTGGATTGATGGGGATTAATCCGCTAGGGGATGTCAATAGCAAGACGAGAGCATTGGTGAGGTCTATAGGGCAGTGGGGTTTTTTTTGCCAAAGTCAATATCTTATGGTTGTTCAAACTCAAAATCACAACATGCCTCTCAATTGACAAACATAGTGGATTGACTAATTATCTGCAGTCAGTGGAGAAACTCTTAATTGGTTAGGGGCTGGAAGTTGGATGCCATTTTTATAATTGATTCAAGTATTTAGCGTGTATTCAGTTGATGGCATGCCTGTTCACAGGGTCCTTTAATGGTGTAAATATCAGTAAGTCATTTTGATGATCCCAAAAAAAATTTCCAGATATGTTTTAAGCTTACTTATATAATCAAACCCATGATTGTCATAGTAAAGCACTCACTACACTACGCAGAAACAGGGCAGTGTATGGCGGTTCCAGTTTGTCCTCTTTCTTCATATCATTTTTCAAACCAGCGCGCTCAAGTAAGCCTCAGCCTGGAGGTTAATTGATTTTCAAACAAGAATGTCCAAATCAAATGGGGGTCATACCTTCACCTTGGATGCAGGAATATAGGCCTTTGTAATGCAGGTTGTTATCCATACAGGAGCTGAAATGGGATTGTTGAGAATCATGGAATTGGATGGACCTGAGTTGGATTTGACTAGACTTAAGTCACAACCTAGTTATAGAAACTCCACCATTTCAATTATCATTGAGACTAATTTGAACAATGAAATCTAAAATAGACGAAAGGAATTTCAAATTCAGAAAGAATCCGCCACTTCTACCAAAAAAGTACCGAGTAGCTGGTGAGATGTTGTCATTTGGAGGTCCCCAGAATTGGCTACCCAGGCAGAAATGATTCAAAATCAAAGAAAGCCTACGCCAACTGTCACATCTTCAAAGAGGTCTCCTTACCCTAATCATCAAATTATCAGGATAAGTTCTACCTAGAAAACCTGAATATCTCAGCAGCATATAAGTATCTCCATATTTTGCTTGAAAAAATACCTTCAGATTTCCTAGTATTATTCACTAGTGATTATTTTATCTGTTCTTATAAAAAAGACCTTGCCTGCTTGTAGTGAACAAAGTAGCCTCAACAATGAATCTTCATTGAGAGATTTTCTTATGAACTCATATCTAAGAGATTCTGCTGGAACCGCGTTTGTCTAATAATCAAACAGCCTCTGAAGGCCCTGACCTTCAGAGAGGACAACGAAGTCCTACAAACTGGTGCTTTCTGCCAGTCCTTCCAAGGCTCTTGGTGAAGACTTACCTTTCACTTGAATTATTCCATCTGACTGCCCTCCTAATATGGAAAATAATATGAGCTTGACTCTATAATTTCGCTCAATAATCAAGATGTGACACTAGCCTAACCATGAGAACTTGAGTTACGCACAGCTATATCTTAAAAAACTCTGCTTTAATGAATTTATCTATCAAAATCAGGCACCCAATGTCGCCCAAAATAGTTTGGAAGCTTCTAGGCAAAGTTGAAATCCCTGGTGGGATAACTAGTTTAAGAAGCTCTACTCAGACTGTTCAAATGCGCTGATTCTATTCCTCTGCTGAGATTTGAGCAGTGATATAGGAATGACCAGCACGGATTTGTACCTTCACATATTTGTACATCCTATCTTACACCAACACATGCAGTTGCTCGCCCTCCACCACATGGAGATGCAGCGACGGTTAGGATTAACCCTCCATATTCGCTTCCAGCTCCTTGAACTATATGACGCCGCTTCTAGTTTTGGTTGAGATTTTTTGGGAGGCCATTTTGTGAACATTATGAGATTTATGACATCAAACGCCACTTTGTCAAAATTGACACTAAAGTCATTCAATACTTGAAAATAAATTAGTCTAGAAGACGGTCCAATTAAACACTGGCACGGACCAAAGAGTGGATAGTGCCTTATCCATCCTCCTTGATCAAATTTCTGAAGATCGCTAAGCAAAATATTCTTGACTCATTAATTTATTCAGCTGTATCCAGTAGATGAGTGAACGACTTGTGATGATGCTGACTCTGTAAGCTGTGGTGCAACATAACCATCAGCGGAACATGACCTAGTGAGAGAGAAGGAGAGTAAGGACCCCCTGGGCCTGAAGGTCCTTGAGGTTCTCTGGGAACCTCTCACCTGCTGTATCCTTTCCTTAATGACAACCATGAAGCCCAACTTAAAGCTCTTAAATGACAATTGTTACTGGTGACCCAAGGAGCTGAGATGACTATCAAAGGGGACATCTAGATGCTGATCTGACATTCCCCTCCTTGTATAACCACTATGCCAAGATCACTGGTACCTGCGCAAATCTGGTTGACTCCCAAAACTAAGCTAATTGTCACATCAATCAGACAATTACCTGACGCCAAACAATTGAAGCTAAACAGGATGCTCTCTCCAAAGGTTTTTCCTAAAAAACCGAAAAGATTAAGGGTCTACGCCAATTTTTGTATTCTAAAGCCCCCTTAAGCATGTCAATGAATGCTACGCCACCATTCAGGATGACATGGACAAGATCCGCCGTCAGTTTGATAGGGCTATCCCGCCTACTAATATAGGAACCATGGAGCCCACTGACTCAGAACACCCACTTCCTCCTGCCGTTCATGTCCTCTCTAAACACGTTGAATATTTCAAGCATAACTTTAAGGAGAAATATGTCCCTGGGGCTGAGACAATTCAGTTGTACATCTTTATGTATTTGGGGAGATGGAGCCAGCTACCAACCAACAAAGTGCCAGAATATACAAAGCTGTTTGGATGGCAAGTCATGAGAATTTATGATTTTTTTATTTTTAAGTCATGAGCCACGTGGGTAGCCATTAAGAAACCCTTATTAAAGAATTTGGCAGTAACTTAACTCTCTTTAACCATAATCAGGCTTTCATGTGCATCCATCTGAGACAAGGGGAGACTCATATTAAATTACTGTAGTGCTTCTATCATGAAGCAAAGGGGTTTACCTCCTGTGACTCCCTGGATGATACCATCTCAGCTCTTCTCTTCACTTTCCAACACAGTATTAATCTGGTATTCTACTTCCAGAACGCCAAAAAGATGTTTAAACTCATCCTTGATATTATGGAGTCAATAATGGAATTGCCCAAGCCCAAAGTAAGCCAAGATCAAATAAAGAGATTTGACCCAATATCTAATTCCTCGACCAGTTTTAAGATCAGACCCACATTGTGACCCATGCTCATATTGCGGAATCTTTGGCCTCTAAAATCCCTGTTGAAAAAAGCAAGCTGATGAGTCAGGAAAAGTGGAGTTAGCTTAGGGCATGAGACACCCTCTGCTGATGACGCAACGCCTCAACCATAACATTCCTCACTCCTCATGCTAAGTGTTATTTTCTGGAGAAACCTGACAAATTAAACGTCCCAGATTCCAAGATTCTGAATAAAGACTTTTCTCTCTTACTCTACCTTTTCCAGGCCACTCCCTCCAGGAAACTCTTTTTACTTGATCCCCCACTTTAACACCAAAATTACCCAAGTAGAGGCCATTGTCCTCAAGGTGAAGCTCTTGACCATCATTGACACTGGCTCCCCTGTCAACGTCATTTCCACTCTTATGGTTAAACAGATAAAGTTTGCATCGGATCAGAATCACTCCCTTGACTATGGAACGGTGAAACCTTATCATACCCACTCCGTGGGAGTCTACTTTTCCTTGCCTCTTTGATTTGGCTCTCTAGTTGTTACAGCTCCTCTATCATGTTAAAAAGTGAAGGTCACAACTTTCTTATTGGCACACAATTCCTAGTAAATTTAATATTTCTAATAAACCACAGGAGTTAGTAATTTTCAATTTTAGGGTACTGCATTCATTTGGTTGTGAAGGACGCTCCTAAGTAAAAAGGGAAGAGGTGACCCAATGCTGCTTACTTGAATACTCATACCACATCAAACATCCAGAGTATTAGGTTAAAAGATTAAAGACCAAGTTTCCGCCTTCCTGTTCAGAGGCTATGTAAGAAATGCCTGTATATGCGCCTGGCTGCGTAGTCATACTGCCTAAGTCATAATTCCTAGTGAAGAATCTTCTCCAAGTTACTATACCAATGTACCACTTATTAAAAATTTAAGGAGAGAGTAATCCGGCCATTTGAGAACCACTTACCTGCTTTGGGATGCTGGATTCCGCTTACCAGGGTCATTGACTGTCCTAATAACCAACTTTACTGAGTGAATTATGCAGATAACTTGGAACTTACCTGTTGCATATGTACGGACATTGCCTGTCAACCAAAGAGAGTCTGTCTGACTATGTGGAAACCTGTAAGACTTATGAATGGACGAAAATGATATGATAACCTGAGCCAAGGTAAAAATCGGTGACGCTTACCTGTGAATAACAACTAGAATGACGCCCTAATTAAAGAATATGCCATTATTTTTTACTGTGCCAGAGGATTTTGGGATGATGAAGGAAGTGCAAAATCAAGTGCTGACTGGCGATGCTTCTCCAATTTGCGCTCACCCCTATCAGAAGTCAAAAGTTGAGGAAGCCCAGGTCAAAAAATATTGAAACAACTATTGTAAGTTGGGTTACTAAAATCGTCCCAGAGTCCCTGGGCCTCGCCGTTTTTACTTGTGTGGAAGAAGTAATTGAGAGCATTGTGTAATAATGGACTACTAACGTCTAAATGCCATTACCTGGAATGATAGATACATGCTACCTAGGGTTGACGGCTCTTTATGCCTCTTAGCTGGGTCCCAATTTTCTTTAAATGGACCTTGCCAGCGGGTACTGGAAAATAGAGCCTGCGCCTGATGACCAAGAGAAATGTGCGCTCATAGCGAGTGAGGGTTTATTTGAACCCACTCTGATGCCTCAGGGGCTGTACAACAGACAAGTACTTTCCAGCGAGCCATGGACTGCCTGTTGGGAGAATTGAAGATGTTATGTGTGCTGGTTTACCTGGATGATGTAACTGTATTTTCGTGCACATTCAACTAGCATTTGGTCCACTTGAAGATAGTATTTGGATGACTAAGCTCTGCTTTGTATAATTTAAATCCCACTAAATGTCATTTCTTCTAGACTGAGATGGAATTCCTCAGTATTAAATTTTTGCCTTATATTTGATGGCTGGTTCTTCTTTTGTGGTATGGTGGAGTTTCGAGCATCTATTGTATGAAGACAATAGACCAGATGGTGACTATAGTTCAAGATGTAACTCCTTGGTAATAGCACTTCAAAGTTGTATTCTCCTGTCATTACTTGGATGATGGCATGCTGCCCTGATCTGACTGGTCCCAAGTAAATTCTTGACTAATACAAAGTAAAGTTTTAAACACAAAAAGCTTATATATTAAACTGTAAACTGGTGGTGATAGTTGAATGTTGTTTATTAGCATCAACTTGAAGGTAAATTATAGGGTTTGATGTTCACCACATCTTACCCATGACGTCTCATTTTCAATGGCACTTGGCCAAAGGAACACGTAAATGTTCATTTGAGGGTCTACAGGTACTTCAACTCAGGGCATCTTGCTCAGCCTCAGGGTCAGTGTAAATAATGTCATCATTCTCAAGATGGTGTTTTGGATGCATCTGCAGATAGCTGAACTGATTCTTTTTCACAAGCAATTGGCAGCACATACTAAGGCAATTTGTATCACTAATTAGTAATTAATTCGAATAAAAACTTGACTGACATTTTAAACTAATTTTGACATTAAACTAATGAATCCTAATTGCACGAGTTATTAAATCAAAACTTAATTTTAGGTCTGACCTAATTAACAAATCCCTTGAGCCTGTGTCATCATAGTCAAATATAATTAAGTGAAATCGCTAGGCCACAAATTCAAGTTTGGATATACTTAGGATATTTTTGGTTTATAGTAACTGATGATTTAGATATAGTCAACCATTCAACACTTCCCCCTCCTTAACTGGATAAAAGCGGAGGGTATTCTTTTTCTCTTGATCACAACATCCAATTTTTCTCAACCTTCAGAATAGAATGTTACATTAATAGCCTTTTGGCCCTGGATTAACCTTTCTTCTTAAGCTTCACAATTCCATGCTGCATGCTACAGTTAGCTCAGGTGTTTTGCATTCTTTTCTTGGGTTCTATGCCTGCTGCAGCTCCAGCAATCCTTGGCGAACTTTAACTGGCTACCTTGGCTTTGATTTCAATATTCTCCCCCTCCCAAAAAAGGGATATTAGCTTTAGTGGCGATAAGGCTTTAAAATTCATTCATTAAAGTTTTTTTTTTCAATTGTTTTTTATTTTTATAAGTTTTATCATTTTAATTAAATTTTTTTTGTTTTATATTTAGTTTTTAATTTTCATTTATTTTTCTTTTTTTCATTTCTTTTTTAATAAGAATCAATAGAGCTTACTAAGTGGATATTGGAATAATCTAACGAGTTAAGAGTATGCTTCAGGGTATTTCCAATACTAGGACATTCATTGATGAATGTGTCAATTGGCTTAGCTATATTCACCCCCTTCAAGCTTAGGGTATCTGATGCATTGCTTGGCCCCTCAGCTTAAGTATTCTCAAATATCTTTTGCACAGATGGTTTAGCAACTACTTCAGAGGCTTCAGGTATGACATCCTTACTCTGAGAGTGAGTTACCACATGTATGTTTGTAAATTCTTCATTTGATGCTAAAATAGAATTTGTATTGCTAAAAATCAAAGCCCCGTGGCCCATGTTTTCATGTCAGTCAGGTGGAACTGGTGTTTTGGCACAATAAATTGTCACGCATTTATTGTGCTTGTTCTTTTCCCTCCACCTGTGCGTTATTTGGAAGTACTACATTAGCACCACACTGATGGTATTGGGAAGCATAGTGTCCTTTATGATTGCAGTTATAGCAAGTAATCTCATTTAATGGGCGTGAAACCCTTGTCTTTGAGTTTTGTTCTTTTTTAAAGGCGGATTACTGTCAATATTGTTTTCAAAGCTTCCCAGCATATGCAGCAGGTCCTGATCTGTATCTGGTATTAGGAGGGCCATAATTTTTTGAAAAACTGTGCAAATAATCAACCAATTCAGATGTTGCAAGATTTTGTAGAAAAGCAGGCAATAAAGTGTTTGACAAATTTGGGTAAGGTTCTACTGCATGTTCTAGTGCAATATTAGCACTAAAATCAACCATAGCCTTTGCACCTAGGAGAACTTGAGCTTTGTGATAGAATTGATCTGCAAATTCATCAATTGGTTCATCTTTTTTAAAGCTGATATTCATGAATTTGGATTTTCTGGTTGACATTTGTTCTGGTCCTCCAAATTCATGAAACATGGCCCCTTTGACTTCGGCATAGGTTGGGTTTTCATCCAAATGAAGCATAATTAAATCAATACCCCATTCATCTAAGCAGTTGATCATAGTGTCTGCTTTGTTACGGTCACTGGCCCCATACATGGCCATTTCAAAGCGTTTTAAAAAAAGTGATTATAATTCCATTCTTGTCAAAAGCAGGCAGGTTTGCTGGTTTGAAATTATCATTTTTCCGTCCATGGTTATCATGATTACTTCTTTGTTGACTTGAGCAAAGAGTACTAGGGCTGAGGCATTGTATTACGGTTGGAGGAACTTGGGTTGGCCAAAGCAACCATTCTACGTGGAGTTCCCACCGTGTCCCATTAATCTCATTATGTTCAGAGGCATCACTATCAGTAAATTCGCTTTGGGCATGCTGGCTTTGACAATCATTCAACATTGCAATTTTCTCATTCAAAATTATCATTTGCAATTGAAGAGCAGAAATCACTTGATCTTTTCTATGATTTTCTTCTTTAACCCATTCACTTCTTCATGTAGGGCATTATTTGCCTCATTAATAAAAAAGACTTCTTCAGTGAGATTATCAATTTGATGACTCATTATGTCCGCTGAGCCTTGGAATTTTGTAAATTCATCCTTGAAAATTGATATAGCCAGGGGTTGCTTCCCTGCTCAGCGTGGTCACCATCTGTGTTCCCAGTCATGAGCTCCACTTGATGAATTTTGGTCTTATTCCAATGGGGGTTCTTCTTTTGTGGTTGGTGGAGTTTTGAGCATCTATTGTATGAAGACAATAGACCAGATGGTGACTATAGTTCAAGATGTAACTCCTTGGTAATAGCACTTCAAAGTTGTATTCTCCTGGCATTATTTGGTTGTTGGAACGTTGCCCTGATCTTACTGATCCCAAGTAAATTCTTGACTAATACAAAGTAAAGTTTTAAACATAAAAAGCTTATATATCAAACTATAAGCTGGTGGTGATAGTTGAATGTTGTTTATTAGCATCAACTTGAAGGTAAATTATAGGGTTTGATGTTCACCACATCTTACCCATGACGTCTCATTTTCAATGGCACTTGGCCAAAGGAACACGTAAATGTTCATTTGAGGGTCTACAGGTACTTCAACTCAGGGCATCTTACTCAGCCTCAGGGTCAGTGTAAATAATGTCATCATTCTCAAGATGGTGTTTTGGACGTATCTGCAGATAGCTGAACTGATTCTTTTTCACAAGCAATTGGCAGCACATAATAAGGCAATTTGTATCACTAATTAGTAATTAATTCGATCAAAAACCTGACTGACTTTTTAAACTAATTTTGACATTAAACCAACGAATCCCAATTGCACGAGTCATTAAATCAAAACTTAATTTTTAGTCTGTCCTAATTAACAAATCCCTTGATCCTGTGTCATCATAGTCAAATATAATTCAGTGAAATCGCTAGGCCACAAATTCAAGTTTGGATATACTTAGGATATTTTTGGTTTATAGTAACTGACGATTTAGATCCATTCAACCATTTAACACTTGGTCATAAGATCACCTAAAAAGGAAATTTCTCCCTTGCTTGATAAGCTTACTGCTATTGAGAAGATGACTTGACCCAGCAGTTTGCATGACATTCAGGTTTTCCTTGGCATGGTTGGGTTATACCAATAATTAATACTACACTTCACTGAGCTCGCTGAGCCACTAACCTACCTCCTCCATAAAACAGTTTTATTTCTGATGGGTGGATTCCCATCAGTGGTCCTTTGATGTATTAAGAAAAGCCCTGACTATAGCCCCTAGTCTGGTAACCCTGAGTTTGATAAACCCTTTATTTTATTTGCTGATGCTAGCAATGTTGCTGTGGGGACATTTTGGATCAACCAGATGCAAGCCAATTTTGATCATCCCATAGCTTACTTTGAATAGTCTTTGACCCAAGCAAAACGCAATTACAGCATAACTAAACGCAAGTGTATGACTGTGTTATTGGTCATCAAAAATTTCCGTCCCTTTCTGTATGGGAATTGTTCCACTATCGTGAAAGACCATGCTTCACTATGGTGGTTACAGCAGATGAAAGACCAGACAGACAATTGGCCCAATGGGCCCTTAAGCTCCAGAATTACGACTTCTTGATAGTCCATATGTGGTGATGGTACACCAAAACGCTAATGTGTTGTCCCAATTGTCTATCCTGGCCCTTTATGCTTGCGAAAGAGGACCAGATATATGAGCTCATTGCAAAATCAGAAGAGTGGAGCTGTGAGCTGTTGACAAAACAACAACACTTAAAGCAGATGGCTGGCAAGACTTGAGTCAAAAAGGATGTTATATAAACAAGTTGGGACCATTTGGTATTATATATTTGACCCTCTGCTTGGATAAAATCCGCTCTGGAGGCTCATGTTGCCGTTGGGAATGATGCAGTGAAGAGAACCTATTGATGCCTGAGAGACCACTGCTACTGGGAAGGAATGATTGAGACAGTCCAGAATGTTGTTAACTCATGTTTCACTCCTGCCAATCAAAAACTGCCCAATTTTTATACCAACATCATGTCTTGGGCCCCACGGCCCCATTTTTCACAGTTAGCATTGACATTATTGGACCCCTACCTACAGCGAAGTATGGTCACTGTTTTACCATTCTTGCAGTTAATCACTTTACAAAATGGGTCGAAGCTATCTAAGTTGCCCCCTCAAATTCCAAAGCAACCACATCCTTCTTGCTGAAGCAGTTCGTCAGTCACCACGGCAGTCCCAAAGTGCTACTATCAGACATTGGTATTGTTTTATTTCCAGTGTGGTTACCTATTTTAACTCTCTAATAAACGCTTATCGTTTAATCTTGACATCTTACCATCCAGCTTTCAACGAAGCTGTAGAACGAAAATTTGGCTTTTTAGTTTCCATCTTTCATAAGATGGCTCATTCTGATCCAACAAAAAAGAATGAATAATTACAGCGGCTTTGTTAGCATATCATGTTAGCTATTATCAAATCACTAAAATGTCACCTTACTGAGCCCTTTATGGTCAAGAGCCAGTTTTTCCATCCAGTGTGAAGCCTATACTCGAAACTTCAACACCAGAAACTACTGATTTAGCATGTGAAGATTAGCTTATGAACTATTTAGGTTACAAATGTAGGCCGCTAGATATATGGGAACTATTTGACAAAGAGAAGCTGATCAATGGAACGCCCAGCGGTCATTCCTGACTGAGTTTCAATTAGGGGGACCTCGTCCTACTTTTTATCACCGTCCTGGTAGATGAATACATAAACTCAATAATCTGTGGTCAGGTCCTTACTGGGTAATCTACCGTTGGGGTCCAGACTATTTAATTGCTTCTATGAAGTTGGGTGCCGTTGTATATTGGTACATGCTAGATTCCTTTTAATTTAATCCTTCCTTGGCAAGGTTTTAAGGGGATATTGTCAGAAATTATGAGAATTGGATGGACCCAAGCGGTTATTTGAACTTGATCTAAGTTGGAAATTGGTCATAGAAGCTCCACGGATTCAATGAGCATTGAGAATAACACAAATAAAGAAATATCAAATGGAAGAAAGGTATTTAAAATTCTGGATTGATCTGCAAATTCTACTAACAAAGGCGCAGAGTCAAATGGTGAAGACCTTTCCATTTAGAAATCCCCAGAGTAGCTGCCCTGGCAAAGGTGAGTCAGATTTAAAGAAAGCCTATTCCAACTGTGACATCTTCAAAGAGATATCCTTACCTTACTCATCAGCTTATCACGATAAGTTCTTCCTAGGCAACCCTGAATAACTCAGCAGCATATAAATATCTCTAAATTTTGATAATTAAAGATACCTTCATATTTTCTAATATTTTTCACTAGGGGTCATTTCGCCTGTTCTGATACAGAATACCTTGCCTGTTTAAATTGAACATAGTAGCCTCAACAACGAACTTCCATTAAGATATTGTCTTAGGGAACTCAGTCCCCTAAGATATTCTGCTAGAACCGCGTTTAATTATTAATCAAAAAGCCTTCAAAGGCACTGACCTTCTGAGAGGACGAAGACCTATAGGGATCTTCCTGTGGATAGTAGAATACAATATTTTATGCGATTATGGCGGAAGGCAAGAGGAGGTTTTAACTGTACAGTTTTCCTGATCCCAATTTTTGTAGAATATCAACTTGAGTCACATTGACCATTCCACCATTCAATTGGTTTCAAGGTGATAGGGAAGCGACAGGACTCCAAGGTTCTTATCAAATAAAAGATTTTGGTGATTACCTGGGAAGTGAAGTTAGTCCCACTATCCATCAGAAGGAACTGGGTACACTCATTTTGTAAATGGCATCCAAAAAAATATTCTTGGTGGTTGTCGCAGCCTCTCAGGTCCCTAATTGTATTGACTTAGACCCATTTTGTAAGGTTATTAATGGCGAACACAATTTACTTGAACTGGCCCCCTAGGCAGTTAATAATCCCATGATATCAATGTACACAATGTGTAAAGTTCATTTTGACCAGTTGGTAAAAGGTGCTTTCTGGTATGATGCTTCCGCTTGATACTCTCTGCAGCATCTGAGAGCTTCGTGATATCAAAGTACATCAATTTTTAGTAAAAGGTTTGCTTCAGCAGCTCATATGTCTCCTTAAATACGCAATGGCTCATTACTTAAGTAGCACTAATGATTGAGTCCGTAAACTTAGAAGGTCTTGGTATAAAATACTCATAATCTCCAATTAATATAAAAAAAGTTTTACATCCCTGACGGTAATGTGCCTCATCAAAAAGTCTAGGGCGCAATGTACTACTTCATGTTCGTTACCATAGTCCTTGTTCAGCATTGTCATATAGGCCATTGGCATATTTGCAGTCAACGTGATGGTGAGTAGTCTAGGCACTCCATTAGCATTTTAGTGCTTCACTTCAGGCCAATGTTAAATCTCAAAGTTGTACAACTGAAGCTTCAGCACCCATCATGCGAGGCGCCCCTCTAGCTCTTTGAGTTTTTGGATTGATCTAAGTGAGGAGTGGTCAGTTACTACCTTATGATGCAATGTGTTATTATAGACCCTGAATTGTTTACAGACGTAGATCACATTTAGACACACCTTTTTTCCAGTGACCATATAATCCTTTTCATGTACATCCAGCGTTTGACTACAATATACTATGAGATGTTCTAACCCTTCATTTTCAAGCTGGAACAACATGCCCCTATGGTTGTTAGAGATGCATAAGTTTAGATCAAGGATGGCTTATTAAAAATTAGAAACTAATATTGGCACCAAAGCAAGACAAGTGCAGAGTTGGTCAAATGCAAGAGAGCAGGTCGGCGTCCATTTAAATTGGGTACTGTTCTTCAGCAGTGTAATAGTGGTTCCCCTATGTTAATTTTTAGCTGATGGTGCAAGCTAAATTGACTTAACAAGAGGTTCAAGGATATAAACTTGTTTTTCTAATAAAACTCCTGCTCTTAATCAGTAAGTATTTTATTTATTTGAGGCAAGCCAACCAGGGGACGGACATTACCAAAATAGAGAAAGAAAGTGTTGACATGAAACCTGATCAGGGTCAACTCTGTTGTAGAAAGTTTTTTTCACCTCCGGATCAGGACTCAGATTTTTCTGGTTACGTCATGGGTAAGGTTCTCATGTTATTATACCTACTAACTGCCAATAGCTTCCTTTGGCTGGCACCCCAATCGATGTGCAAAGGGTGGGAATTGAACCTGCAACTTTCAGGTTGGTAGCTGTATGCCCTACCAACTCGCCTTCCACCCCTCACTTAATCAGTAAGTAGATTCTTCAATAATCCTTAATAGTAGCCAAATAAATCTGCACACTCACCCTTAATTAAGTCTACTGGCAACAACAATTATGAGACCTTCTGTCTTTTTATAGAATAGGAACTTATTCCTTTATAATTGGACTATTTCTCTGGCAGGTATCACTGAGTTCTTCTCTTTGGGAAGTATAATCACACACAACTACTTAATAAAGATGTAAGGGCAGCAGATAAGAATAACAGGTGGATTAAAGATGGACAACAATAATTATTAAAAAGATATAATATTGATCTTAAATGTTGATGATAAAAGATGTTTTTAATAATTATCCAGGCGCTGGTATTATATACTCTCAGGCATCTCTTGGCTGAGCTCATCTTTTAAATTTTGATTTTTAAATTTATTGCAAGGAAGGCTGACCTTGGGATGGACACTTACAAACTTGACCCAAAACAAGCGAAACTTAGAACAGAGAAGACACCCCAGAGAAGAGATGCTATCTCTTGTTGCCAGCGGGAATGCCACTATGGGGAGGGGGAGGGAACGTGTGAAAGGGCAGTAGCCACAATTGAACACGCGTGGAGGAAGGGGTCTGATTTGATGAACCAAACTGGGAACCAGGAGGAGACCAGCTGCTGGCGACGTGGTGAGAGGTATCCAAACATCCATGCCTGAAAGTGGTCCACCAAATGAGACCATAATCTGTGGACAGCTTCTGGGAGTGTGGGGGTGGAGCCTGCAATGGCATCCAAGACAATCGTGTGGATAGTCTACATGGCGATTGCAACCACCAGAGCATGGAGGGAGGGTGGAAGGGGGAGGCCATTGATGAAGCAAACATATCTCTTGACAGACTGAAGGGATGCGTTTGATCCTGGCCCAGTAGACGTTGGACTTCGCGCTATATCACTTTAGAGGTGGGGCACTTCTCCAGGCGGTGGAACAGCGTTCCATACTGGCCACACATGATGCAGGATGAGTGTAAAGTGTTAGAGTGCTCAGCCGTACGGTACACCTGCCTCAGGCAGCGCCACACATGAGAAGGGATTTGAGGCTGCAACAGAGGATGGTGTGCGTATTTCCAGATAGTTTTTTAGGTCTCAATGGAGTAAGGGATGTCCATCATGTCCAGGTAGTCCACCCTGGATAGGACATGGGGCCGTGTGGGGATCACGCCATCTTGGATGGGTAGCCCCTGTACCTCTTGTGTGAACTGAGGAGAGGGGCGGCCTCTCTGGGTTGTGTGTCCGCTAATACAGATTCTCCACTCAGCGCTCCTCATGGAGAGAAGGATTCGTTTGTAGTGGGTTTTAGTCCCGTGAGGACCTGTGGCCGATGGGTGTGAAGCCAGGTATTTCATTAGGGAGTGAGGGTTCGATGGATTGTTGAGGCCCAAGGCGCGGGAGAAGTTGGAGCAGGCCGCGCGGGACCAGTGTTGGGAGGGGAGCATAGGGGCAGTGACGGCCGCAATCCAGGTGCCCAGGATCTTGGCAGCATGGGCTTTGAAGTCAAGCAGGCCCATGACACCATGTTGATGAGGGCCAAACATGACCTCTAGCCATACTGGTGGAGGGCGTCCTGACCAAAGCCATCCTTGCAGCAGGGCATACAAGGATTTGAAAAAGCTTGGGGAGAAGGGGATGGCGTGGGCTCCAAACCAGACTTTGGAGAGGAGCATAGAGTTGGCTAAAACAACCCTGCCAGTAAGGGAGGTAGGGTGGGCTCTGAGGGAGGCGATGCGCTTCATCACGTTGTCTAGAATACGACTCTCCATTACTGCTGATGCATACCCGCCTGCCTCCACCCACACGCCCAGATGGCGGACTGGCCCTATGGTGGGGCGTGGCACAAAGGGGAGCACCAGTGGGGCGGTGTGTGGTGAGCTGGGAGGGCGAGCACATGTGCGAGCAGATGGGCCGGTCTGGGCACTGGTTGCTGGGGCCCGGCAGGTTTGAGACCGACCAAGGAGGATGATTTCAGTTTTGGAAGCGTTCAGTGCAGCGTTACTTACTCAGGAATACTTCTGGATGAGAGCTTCAAGTGCGCGTGCATCTTTATTATTGGACATCCCAACCACACAGTCGTCTGCAAACGCCATTATCTTGACTGGGGCTTGGCCTGGTACATGGACCCCAGTGAGTTGGGCATTCACATTTCAAAGTAGTGGGTCAAAGATAAAGTTGTATAAGAGTGGGCTAAGGGGGTCCCCTTGTCGCAAGCCCCTTTGAGGGCGGACTACTTCCATTAGGAAGCCAGGGCCACGTACTGCCATTGTTGCAGATTCTGTGAGCGGCATCACCCAGTTGATGAAGCGAGGGGTAAGTGGAATTGATGGAGGCAGGCCCTGAGGCATTCCCAGTTTACTCTATCATAGGACTTCTGTTGGTCCAAAAATACAAGTGCCCCAGAGGCTGTGGAATGGCATGCGTTAGCCACAGAGTTCACATTGTCCCAAATCGACCTTCTGGGTATGAAACCAAATTGTTCTGGGGAGATGGTGGCAGATGCTGATCCCTAAACGGTTAGCCATGATTTTTGTTGAAATTTTTGTATCCGTGTTAGTTAAAGAAATGGGGCGCCAGTTGGCTAAGTCTAGATTGTCCCCTTTCTTGAAGAGTGTGACGGTGAAGGCCTCTTGTCCTCCTGATAGGAGGCGCGTTTCCAGAAGGCTCTGGTTAAGTGAAGCAAGCAGTAGTGGGGATATATATTTGAAGTACTTTTTATAGAATTCATATGGAATGCCATCTGGGCCTGGGCATTTCTGGTTTGGTGCACCGCGGATGGCTGTCCATAATTTGTTTGGAGTAATCAAATTCATTATTTCTGGGTATTGGGAAACAGTGCAGATGTGGTCTCAGTTGAGAAATTCTGCCACTTCAGCTAGCTGAATTGGATCAGATCAGTATAACTCAGAGTAAAAATTTTGTTTTTCAATTGCCACTTCAGCTGGCGTATCCATGATGGAATCATCCGATCTTTGCACCTGTGATCAGGCCACGCTCTGGCATGGTGCAAAAAAAATTTTATAAAAATATGCGGTGCACTTGTCGCCCTCTGTAATATGTTTGGCCCTGTACTGAACATAAACCTGATGTTTGTGTTGCCTTTTGAGCGCGTTGAGGTGGGCGGCTGCCTCCACCCACTTCCGGCCCCATGCAGGGCTGTATCCTGTAGCTGGGATGTTGGACTCCAGGTGTGCCAACTCTGCCAGAGCATGTGAAATGACAGCCAATGTGGCTCATGAGCATCTGGAGGAGAGGTGGCGAGAGTGGCGGATGGTATCCTCTTTGAAGGCTGCCCATGTGGAGATGGGGTCCGCACAAAACGGTGCAACAAACTCTTTTGCCAAAGTTGCTGATTCCACCCAAGTAGAAAATCCTGGTGACGCAAGTTTGGGGGGCGGAGTTTGCACCACTGTGGGGCCTTAGCCACTGTGACAGGTAGGTGGTAGGTTATCAAGACCAGTCAGTGGTTGGAAAATTCAATTTTCGTTG
The DNA here is from genome assembly GCA_022478985.1 of Massospora cicadina. Lineage (NCBI taxonomy): Eukaryota > Fungi > Entomophthoromycota > Entomophthoromycetes > Entomophthorales > Entomophthoraceae > Massospora > Massospora cicadina. The sequence goes on from JAKSZP010014464.1 coordinate 150,708, forward strand.
TTTTGAAATGGGAAATGTGGGAAGGAATTTTGCTGGCGTAAGGATAAGGTCAATGCGGGACATGGACCTTAATTGACCGTTGTGGATGTGGGGGTGCATCAAGTTTTCGAGCAGTAGGGCTCGCCACAGCAGCACATCCATTAACCCAAGGGTGGCCTTTAAAACGCGAAGTTCTATGTGACCCTGGGGGGCGTGGGAGGAGGAAGGCCAATGGTCCGTTGGTGTGTTTAGCCAACAGTTCATGTCACTGACTACAAAAGGGTCTGGGGGTAATGGGAGGGATTTGACCAATGAGAAAAATTCCTGATGCTCTCATGCACAGGTTGGGGCATAGATGTTGATGATATCATGCACCACATCAGCCCACGAGAAAGTGACAATGAGGACTCAGCCATTGAGGAAGGATTCTGATGATAAAAATTTGAAAAAATTGTTTCTCTGAACTAGCACCCCACAGTGCTCTGACCAAAAGGATAGGGATGGGAGGAGCATGGTTTTCCAAGCATCCTCGGAACCTCATGGACAGTGGGACTCCTGGATGGCCAGGATATCCACGGGTAAATTTTGTTGCAAAAAACTCAGTTTCCTAGCCCAGGATGATGAGGCCTTGAGCCCGGCAATATTCAACGTCCCTAAAGTGAAGGTTTCCCCATCACACCTTAGGTGCAAGGGGGTGGGCACCCAGGCCCACTAGCCTCCTCTAGATCCCCATGGGCCTTCACAGCAGTGCGGGTGTTTGCAGCAATGCTATCAGTAGTTTTGTTGATTTTTGCAGAAAGGTTTGCGTTGGCTTTTGCCTTTGCTTTTTGTTTCCCCGACACCAAACAAATTTTTTGCGGTGCAGATGAGTTTGGTGCACCAATGAGCAGGTCAAAAAAATTTTCAGGTAGGTTGGACCCCAAATCAGTTTTGACTGGAGCTTGGTTGCAAAGATCGGGTGAAATTGAGTCACCCATCAGATCCTTAGATTGGGTGGCCCAATCAGCATGGGCTTCCCAATATGATTGGTTGATGGATTCCCAAGTTGCTTCCACCGCGAAGGTTTTGATGTCCTCCTGGCATTGGGAGTGTGGGATAGCAGTGGTGATTTTGGCCGCCTCCTTGGCCGCGGCCCTGTGGGCCTGCTTTGCCTTCTTCCACTCTTGCGGGGAAATAGGTTTTACCAGTAGGTAGCAACCTTGTGCTCCCCATGGGAAAGCCTCTTTGGTGCTTGCAGTTGGTTTGTAGTGCACCTCTCTGCTGGCCATTGCCGCTGAGGGGTGCTCTTGGAATGTGATGCCCTCCTTGGTGGGGCATGCGTGTGCCTTATGGATGAATGCATCACAGTGGGTGCAGATGGGGGGTGCGCTGTCCACGGTTACCCAGAAAGGATGGGTGGTATGCCCTTCAATATTAGTAAAAATGGAGTGCAGGATCTGGGTTAGGTCCTTTGCAATCTCCTCAGTTGGGGTCAGAACTGCAATGGCTTTGCCGGTGCACAGGTGTGGCATCAGTGTAAAGCATTGCATCTCAAAAGATTGTATTTCGCCATAAACGGTGAGACCATCTTTCAGGTGTTGCTCTAAAATGGCACATTTTACCGTAGTAGGCAAAAAGTCAAATGTGAGAAAATTTGGTTGGATTTTGTCCAACTGGTGCATTTGATTTTGATGACCCATTGCCCTTTGGGGAAGTTGATTGCTATGCGCACTACAGCAGCCTCATCTGCTGCCTCCTTGTTTTTGAAACCTAGGTCCAGCCAACTGTATGACATAGAGTGAGGTGTGACATACACCGCGGTTGGGAAAAAAGTGTGCACATCCCCACAAAATTTTTCCCATAAGGATGTTTGTTGGATGTCCAGAAACATGTGGACTCTGTATTCCACCGACGAGAGTAGCTGGGAGTGTGGCGTGTTGATGTACTGGTTGCATCGTGCTTGCCAAGCGAGGATTTCTGGGGAAATAGTGACCGCCATTTTTAAAAAAAAATTTATTCCACTGGTTTCTCTGGGGCTTTTTTGAACGTTTGAGGCCGCGGGCCTACCACCTGCTCCTCTTACCTTACTTGCCCAACTGCTCCCTGACATGGGCGCAGACTAATCTCATCTGTGATATTATCAAACTAGATTCAGACTTGAATTGAATAGGTTGCAAAAGTGTTTGCATCAAGAGAGAAAAGTTTTGCTGAGATCATCTTTTAAATAAGTTCATTCATAATATGCCAATCTTCTGCTGGTCATGGCAATAACCTTGAAATATCACCAAGTCAATTTGGCCCATGAATTGACTAAAAATATTAATTTTTCAGTCCAATTTTTTGCAATTTTACTCCATTAATTAGGGTCAATTTTGAATGAAAAACTACATTAAAATCTTCCTGATTAAGGCTACATCATAGCTCAACAAATAAAAATAAATGGGGATAAAAAGATATATGAAACATAAATATGATGCACCCTTAATTAAGACGTTAGCAGGCCCTTCATAGCATTAAGTACGCCTATAATTGGGACTTCTATATTCAAATGCTTGAAAATCGATTTCATTAATTGAACCCAAAATTCCGCCTTAGTGCATTAATATTAGTGCACCAATTTAGGAGGTGCAATGTAGTTAATGCCGTGAGACCACTTAGCACCCAAGTGGCCTCCTAATTGGGAATAATAATATTATATTATAGCTAAAATTAGCTAAATTAAATGGGATGATTTAAGTGCAATTGAGGCAGTTTTTAAATGAATCTAATTATGTGGATTAATTGGGATAGATCAAAGGATCCATTAATGGGAGTAAACTATTAGCATTGATGGTTTTCTATAGAAGGGTTTATTTTTGAGTTAGCCATTATAATCCAAGACCCTATCTTGCTGGATTTCTTATGAACAGCTGGTAGTAGCTGACCATCCCTAAGAAAACCTCAATTTCTTATTTACTGGTTAACATCTCATCTTTCTGATGGCCCCTACTTTGGCCAGCTGAGGCCATAGGCCCTTTTTGACAGTAATGAATTCAAGGAACTTGAGCTGTTCTCCAAAAAAGTTGAATTTCTGGGGCTGCTATTCTCAAATTAGCAGTAGCAAGTAATCAAAAAACTTCTTTTGAGCTCTGCAAATCTTTGCTGAACATAATTAAAAAACGTTAATATCATCTAGATAAGCCAAAACGCATGAGAACTTAAGATTTTAAAATATGTTGTCCATGGCCATTCTAATGTGGCAGGGGAGTTGCATAGCCCTTGCGTAAAATTGTGAATTAAAACAGCTCTTGTGTCCTTTTAATGGCGCACTTTTCTTGTTCATCCTGTGGCAGCTCTATCTGCCAGTAACTAGAGATCAGATCCATGGCAGAACAGTATTTAGCTCTACCAAGCCAGTCAAGTGCGTCATTAATTAAGGGGAAATGGTATAAGTCAATCTTTACGATATTGTTAAGGCATCAGTAATAAATTACCACTCAATTGGACCCATCCATCTTTTTCATTATTAGGACTGGCAACGCTCAAAGACTCTTAGATGGTATTACAAGGCTCTCTGTACTAGCTGGTTGATCTCTCCATTGACTACTTCATCTGCTGTCCTGGACTGGAAGGTAAGGAGAAGGCATATTGGTGGGTTGTAACTGTGTCTATATGGTATAACACAACCTCAATATATCCCAAATTGAAGTCGTCTGTTGCAAAAACTTGTTTTTATCTTCAAATAAAGCCATTGCTGGGACTTTCTCCCTCTTTTATAGGCCAACAATGAATCATGGGGTATGACCAAATGTATGGCAACACACTATTTCCTTCAACACAAACGCCTTTCAGTCCCAAACTCATGTACATCCTTCACCTTCCATTGGTAGTATGCATAAGAAAGTGACGAGTTTGTGTCGCTTCACCTGAATCAAATGTGCATGGAGGTTTGCTAATAATACACTGATCTCCCTGTGGTCTAGGAGAATTAGACAAGTTGCTATATTTGTCTGTGATGGGAGTGTTTAAAAGGGGCAACACTTCGCTATATAGGTTTGACAGTATCTACAGAATGATGCTAGTCTTCACTATGAACTGGAAGCCTGTGGAAAAGTCAGTTTTTTTACCACTCTCAGAGGAAAGTCTATCAATGTGAGAATTTAATACAGTACTTTTCTAGTCTAGCCACGCCCTTTCTTATACCTGATAGGTATGATCCCATTCTTTAAAGCAGTTTTAAAATATTGGAACTTGCTTTTCCATCTGCTTGTCACCACACTGATAATACATCGTTAGGTTCTGACTAAGAATCACTGTATTGTTTTCCTCAAAGTCTGCATTAATGCCATATGTCCTCAAAAAGAGGTTCCAATGAGTATGTCGTAATGGACGTTAGTAATATGATAGTGGAGGCTGACATGACAATAGAAATGAACCTTAGAGGTAACGCACTGTAAGACCTTAGGTGGTTGAATTTGGCTCTGAAGTTCCTTATTCCTTGTGATGATCATTATCCGATGATAGCCCAGTTTTTGACTAGCTTGGTCAATACAATTGTTATGGAGGCTCCACTATCTACTATAGCTCAGTCTTAAACTTTGCCTATTTTAATATCCATCATAGTATACTTAGAATAATAAGAGTCATTGGTATTTATCAAATGTACGCCAAGTTTTTAAGCTTAGCCCAAACAGGACTGCAGCTTATTGCTGAGTAGAGGACATGTTTCCTTAAATCACCATGGGGAATGGTTATGTTGACTCCTCCCAACCTTAGCATGTTGCCAGAAGTAACTGGTGAATTGTGTTTCTCCAGCAGTTGTGCATAGGGTTTCACCACCACTTCAGCCACTTGGTCTATGCGATTCTTTTGATCTGAGCAGGTATTGACCGCTAATAAATCATTGGCAATGTTAGGTCAGAGGTTGAAGGCGTCATGTTGTCAAGGGGCTATCTAGGGATATATGGAGATCTGGAGGAGGTAGAATATTACATCTCTTCTCCGTCCACTCTTTTCCCTGCTCTTTGGCTACCACTACTCCCCATGGTGCACCTTGAGCTTGAATGCCTAAGAAGTGCACTGGCTTGCGTAATGTCCTTTTACACCATACTGGTGGCAGGTGATAAGGCAGATGTCAGTTCTTGTGGATTGGTTGGCAGTCATATCTCCTCGGTGTCTTGTTAGAGAGATTTGCCTTGTACTTACCATCCCTTGCAGTACATTTTATTAGGTGCATTGAAGGTTGCATTGCAGCAACGCAGATAATTTTCCCATCTGCAATATGTTGTAGTCATCATTCAACACAGATATCATGACCTTGTATAGTTTTTTATATGGCATACAAGCGTTATTAAGGGCGATTTGGGCATCATATTTCTTCAGAACCATAGCACCGTATAGCACTTGGGCTTTAAGGTAAAAATGGTCAGCAAAGTTGAGAACCTACTAGTTATTTTCAAAAGTAATATCTAGGAATGCGGTTTTTTGGGTAGTCTTCTCCTCCTCATAAACTTTATTGATGATGATGTGTTTGCATTTTAATAGGAGGGCCAATCTCAATAATTTAATCACTAACTTCTGGCTTTCCGGATCTAGAGAGTTCATCAAGGTTGCATGTTTGGCCTTGTCACTCACGCCATCCATACTGATTAAAAATAGTGACATGAAGGTGTGAATGTTCCCCTTTTTGTTCAAAATTTGGCAGATTGATGTGTTCAACCTTAAACCCGCTGGTGTCTTCATTGGCTCATCTGAAATTCGTGGCTAGATGTTAGGTCCATCTTGGTGTTCTAAAGACAGAAGTCCAGTAGAGATGATGTGGATGACCTGGCGATAAACAATAGGATGAGCTGATGATTTACCATAGTTGTGGAATAGCCAGAGGGGTACCGCTAGAGGCTTCCAGGATGGCGGTTTGGGTCAATCTGTTGGTGTTGGTTTAAGTCAAAACCTCTGAAATGTTTTGCCTCAAGGAAGCGTTGTCATTTTCAAAATTAGAGTTAGTTGAGCTTGATTTTTGTGTGTCTATTACATTACCCTTGACCTTTGGGTGAAAGAGCCTTAAAAGCATCCTCAGAAGTCTCCAATAATTTCATCCTAGAATTGATCCAACTTTTCATTCAGATACTGGCACTCATTCTGCAATTTTTCCTCAACTTATGATGGTTTTAGCTCTGACATAATAAATCAGGTCTTCAAAGCGCCTTTTTCCGTGGTAAGTTGTGTAATTCTCATTCTCTTAGCATGAATCAGGGAATCCAGCAATTTGATCTTTCCATATAAACAGTTTGACTATTGGTCAGCGCTGTTCAGATTTTCTTTAAGGATAAAAATTCTGTTCTTCTCAGCGTCAGTGTTCCGTTTAAGGTACTGGAGTCAATTTATTGTGGTTGTTCACCACAATCAATAGGCGGCTAAGCTGCTGGTCCAGTTCCTCCACCAGCTTCCAAATGGTATGACCTGTCTTAGAGTAGTCTCCTGGTCTACAGCCTCTGCTGCTGCATGTCGCGCTACTTCTTTTTTAGATATTCCTTGACTTTCCTGAAGTGATGAGTTAAACCAGTTAACCATTGGGATGACTTCCCACGCTGATCTAGTATCTCCCCAATAATGTAGGCAAAATTACAGTTCAACTGGTCAGCCAGTTCCTCTACACTGCGGTTGGTTTTGCCTACTTAAATAATTGTGCTTTAAAGCAGCATGAACCTCTCAGAGGGTATCATCCAGTCAATCTGCCAGCAATGGTTATCCTGGCGTTGAACCTCTGCAATTTCAACCAGTCTGATGATCTCAATATGTTGTTGGATAAAGATCTTCATTAACTGGTGGATTGATGGATGTATGTATGTATTGGGTGAAATTAAAATTATCTGGGTCTGGATAATAGCTTTTTAGTGATGGTAGAAACGGTTAATTCCTGGAATAGCCAATAGTTTTCATAAATATAGTCTGTTTTCAGTAGGATCTGAACATTCCTAGATGTGGCTCATCAATTGCTTCAGTGGAGAGGAGTTAACCGTGGAGGAGCCACTCCATTAATTCCTCAACATACTCATGGAGTACAATATCCATCCAATCTAGAGACTTAGAGGCCAGAAGTCCCAATAAGGATGAGTTCCATGGTAGGAAAGTCATTCTCCTCATTGTTAAAGCTGTTTATGTGGAAATGGTCATGGCCCATCTTGTCAGTATTTATGGATTAGTGGAACACTTGTCCATAAAGCCAATGCAAAGCGAGCAGTGTCTTGTCTCAGAAATGGTTGATTCTCTGAAGTCTTCTATGGTGTTGCCAAAATTGGCCCTGTAGTGAGCACCAGGGTGTTGCAAATGGTATTAGAACAGGGTAACATTTGCACAAGTAACATTGCACTTAGGATGGTGTGAATGTATGAGGATGGTATGCCACGATATAAAAGCGTTGGTTAAAACAAAAATACGCCTTTATAAGATATAAATTTCTCAAATCAACCATAGCCTTGTTGGGTACTGCCAATGTTAGTATCCGTCGTGAATATAAACTGAAGGTTTGCTGATGAATTTGAAGGCCAGAATGTGCATTGCTGCATTTGTCTCTGTTCCAATCTGCGGCCTATCAATTATATACATTAAGGCCTATTGGAGATAGTCAGTTCACCAGCCTATCCATGATTCCCAAATCTTCTTTGTTTTACATTTTTGGTCATTGATAGATTTCTGACATTGTCAGAAGTATCCGGCTTGAGGTCAGGTACATCTACCAATCAGAATGGGCATTGATTGAATAATCATGTGTGAAAGATTCAGTTATATAGTTCTAATAATACATCATAATTGGCTGGAATGTTCATGACAGAATTTGACAGGATGAAGAGTGGTTCTTTATGGGGCTGGAACGGTAATATGAAATGAGGTGATTGGCTTATGGTTTGAAAGAATTAGATATGTCAGAAATTAGGGTCATATATTAAAAAGTTGCAAATTTATAAATTTTGAGATTTGGAATTCTAGCAAAAATACATTAGCAGATCAATGGGTATCAATCCAAAAGGGGTTATCAATAGTGGGATGAGGGCATTGGTGAGGTCTTTAAGGTAGAGTGTATTATTGCCAAAGTCAATATATATGGCTTGTTAAACCCCAAAATTGCAACACCCTTCAAAAGGATTTAGGAGAGACAAGACACTCTGGGTCTCAGACTGTGACATATGCAATAATTTCTTAGCATTAAGCGCGACTGTAAAACATTCAATACATTAAGGACCCGTTCTACTGCCATTGCTGGTGGGCCTGGAGGGGATTTAACCTGGGTTACATTACAAACTTGTGAATGAGATGAGGCTTCAGGGGCTGTCTCATTGATCCATGCAATAAGATCTTGGCGTTAGGTATGTATCATTGTCCCAAGGGACCTGAGAAAAGCGACTTTTCAAGAGTCATAAGGTTGAGTGTAAAGATGTAAGCAATTCATCGCCTAAGGTTCAGACCAAGGCGGAGGCTGCTGAAGTCAAAGTCTGGTTGATTATGTCATCAAATCTGCTAATTAACGTTAGATTTTAATATAATCCTGAATCCTCAATAAACTAAGAAATCATCCAGAATGTCAGAGTCACAGCCTTAAAATAACTTATTAATTGATGAGCTTGAAGATATGTAGGGATGTAAATGTCAAAAAACATGCTTAAGTTCCCATCAAACATGATAAGAGCAGTTGTGAAAACAACCGCAGGTCTAGCTTGGGCAGCCTCAAGAGTAAAGATGGGCTAGAAGGTTGCAAAAGTCTTGTATATCAGCGGTTGCATGCCTTTTTTAATATTGATATTGAGATATACTCCACAGATTGGAGTGAAACCTTATTGAACATAGTTCTTGGTATCCCCAGTCTTTTTGTGGCTTATAGGGCTGCTGAAATGGGAATTACTCGTGCCCTAGAGATTAGTGTAAGCCTCTGAATTGGTGTAAAGTTGGTGTAGACAAATGAAATCAATAATCTTGAGTGAGCATATTACACACTTCAATTTGATGTCTATAACCCATAGATGGTGTACAATTCATTATTCTTATTTTGGAGAAGATTCAAAATTTATATCTTGATATTTAAAGTGACATTCTCTTTCCCCAATGGTCAGTGAGATATATTATATCATTAAGGCATTTAGCAGAATTAATTTACTTACATTTTAGTTTAATGCATGTTGATAAGGCTAATATTTTTTATTTTGTTAAGTGCAAGTTTTATTTTTAAAAGAATTTTTTGTTAATAAATCAAACTTTTTATATCCACTAACAAACCAAATGGAATAATAGAGGTGAGGTGAAGCCTCAAACTGCAGCCAATCAATTTGCTTGGCCAAATCATGAGAAATAATTTGTTTTGGGTAAGAAATTGGATTCTGAGATGCTGCTGAAGTGAGGTTTCTCTTAAAACATGGCTAGACAGCCAAGCCAGCCTTGGAGCCATTTAATATGGTTTGAGAGGTGTTGGGGACAGCTTTTTTACTGTTGGGAGGAGTTATTTTAGTGTTCAGGACCTTAGGGTTGTCTGGGTTTGGGGGTTGGTGGTCAGAATTCATGCAACCGCCCTGATGGAAATTTATATGACTACACTATCCATATTTGACTATATGATAGTAAAAGATTTTATATACCTGTGAGAAGATTAGTCTAATTAGCTAATCTAAGCTTCTCATGTTAGTTATGAAATTGTTGAATGACTAGATGATCAACAATAATTGTTTGGGGGGCGCCAACTAAATTATTAATTGGTTTATGTCAGAATTTTATTTGTATTATGATACTAATTAATGGTTTGTTGGGCACTTTTTGCGACAATTTTCTATACTAATTGTGTTTTTGGATAAAGTAGTCATTAACTAATTTTGTATATGGATTAGTTGGGCTGAAGCACTTATTTATTGGGTATTTAGTTGGAACTTTCAAAGCTCTTTAATGCAGGCCTTTGATGGAATTAGTTAGTTACTTCAGAAATCAGCCTGATCTATCAAGGGTGAATGTTCCATTGCCTATACTTGGCTGTTAGCTACTTCAAAGGTAGATATCTGGTCCGATTAAGCGTTAGAGCGCTAGTCCAAAGTCATCATGGAAGGATCATATGCTTGTCAGAGGTGGCTACCTTTATAAAAAAAGAGGACAATGTTTAAGATAGCCAATGAACTTATGAATTCCTTAAGGGCAATAAGCCTGTCAGCAATGAGTGCTATTTCAAATGTAAATTGCAATGTAAAAAGGACCATTAACTTATGTAAATACCTTGTATGCAAATCTCCCTTTTGTATAATAAAAGCCCGCTCTATATTAAATATTTGATTAATATTTGCTTCTTTAGAGTGTGTTTAGTTCATCTTGCCTATTTCTTATTACCTTAAGTGTGATAAAAGAAATTAATTTCTAAAGAAGATACATAGATAAGGTTTAAGTCTCTTAAAAAGAAGAATTACTGGGATAGCCCTTGTCATACGCTAGCACTTTTTATTTCATAAATTAGTTAAAGATGATTATGCATCCTACTCAAAAAAGGATACAATTTTCTCACTACAAGGGTAGTCAAGTCTAAGGATAATTGAAGCAAACTAGAATATTTTCAGCATCTTGAAGGACATATAGAACGAGATTAGAGAATCCAGAAGTAATCAGAAATTATTAATAAGAACACATTGGGATCAGCAACTTATGTCAACTTGTGCAACACAGAATACCTAGTAGCAAAGATGGGTGAAGAAGTTAATCAAATAGCAAAAACCATCAACAAACTATATCTTGGCAAACTTCAACTTTAAAATAATAGAAATCTGATGTCCATAAAAAAGTTAGCAATGGTAAAATATATAATTGAAGTCAAGGTTGGAAAGTTCTCTAATTTTTAAATAACGCTCAACTTTTCATATAACTGTGATAGGTTGAGTATATAAGTGTAATTGATCATAGTTGTATATAGAGATTTGCACAAACGCTTTAGATTTCTTTAAAGGAAGAGTAATTCAAGAAGGATTCAGTCCACTGGAAACATGCCTGAGATTTTTGCTGCAATCTCAGCAATTACACCCAATGAATTCCCTAGTTATGGATAGGGTTCCTAAATTCACACTTCATGCAATTAATAACCTGTAGTTTCTAATTATTTACATAGTACACCTAACTGCCTACGTTTATCAGTGACAGTGCTAGCATTATTTATGCTGGTCAAAATGACTAGGATTGAATACAGTGATAATCAAAAACAGTTACAGTCATTACCTAGAGAATGATTGTCAAAAGCTGGCGTTACTGCAATTGTTTGGAGAAAACTGGCTATAAAGCAATGTTAAAAGTGCGACCATGAAAGATTTTGGCATCCCTGAGAGGATTGCTGTATAAGCTGGATTTTTATGCATTTATATCTTAGGATTTTCCCTATATAAGGTGGAAGTTTTTTCCTGGGGAGAAGATCAGTAATATGAGCACGCGGTATTTGACCTTCAAGCTATTAAAATTTATCAATAGATACCAAATTAAGGCTCATAACCACATCATTAGGTTGTATTTTGAATTTGAAAAATTTTTAGAATTTCTCCAAATAAGGCTAAAAAGCGTTTTAATATTATTCACAAATATTTTACCTAATTCTAAGGCCGTATTCACATGACTCCATAAGCAGAGTCCCAAAGATACTAATATCTTTATCAGCTGTTAATTCTGGAAGCTAAAGAGTTGGACCTCTAAACTTGGACAATTAGATGAGCTCCTTATTAAGGTTAATACCAATTTAAATTATGCTATGAAACTATCATCAGGAGATCATGAAGCTCATATGACCTTTCAGGTGTGACATGATGAGGGACAAACCACTTGTAAATTAAGAATGACTAATAAATCACTCCTTGTAATCATAGTTCCCTTTTACTTTCAACAGTACTATAAATAGTAAGTCTAATTTATAATAAAGTACTTTTTCAGAGAATCAATTAGTTAATTTGGTTTTTATTTAGTTATAATTTATGCTAATGAACAAAGTATCTCCCATCGCTTCTTCTTAAGAAGCCCTTGTCCTCTTGGCTGACTGTAGCCTCCTGCAATCTGCCACTATGTTGTGCTCCCCAGCGTTAGCACTTTCAGAACATTTGGCAGAGTACAAAATCTGATTCTCACTACAGGGGTAATTCTAAGGCGCACCCTGAGGATTTACCCTCACCCATATATGAAATGAACAAATCTAAACTAGCACTTCAGATCCTGGTCTTCTGGCTTACCTACTGTGGAATAGTCAAGATGCAGCATTTGTGGGAAGCGATTTTCCAAGAAGTTCTTTAAATATTATGAACAAGAAAGTTCTGTATGTATAAATCACCTAACCAACTCAAGACCTTGCTTAACTTATTAAATATGCCCGTAATAATCAACTATAATATCAAAGAGAAATAAGCCAACATTATAAATTAAAGTTTTTTAAAAGGCAACACTTTACTTTGAGAAAGAAGAAAAGCGGTATGTTGGGAAACCAGGAGGTCTGAAGGCTGATCCTTTGAATCTTGCAGAGTTGGACAGGAGAGGTTAAATAATTAGATGGAACTTTGCTAGATAGAGGCCAGAGGTTTTAAGAGAGAATGTTAATGATTAGTCCCGCTGGCCATAGAAGAGCGTGGAGAGCTGGAAAGCAGTAAGGATTTCCAGTAGCTAATTTAAGTGGGGACTTAACCTAACCAGGTTCAGAGGTCCCAAGAGAATGAACTTTTACTAAAGAGCCTAAAATTAGGTAGACCTTAAAAAGTTTTTTATTTAGTGAAAGGAGCGGATATTTATATCTGTGTTTTCATCCTAGTTTTTTCAGGGTAACGATGTCCTCCACTGGCAATATCTTCAGCACCCTTGACGTTGATCAGGGGGAGTCAATGGCAGGCTTTCCTTTGACAAGTTGATTAGGTGACAGAAAATAATGCTCTGTTGAGGTGAGAGGAAATTTAGGAGAGGTATCAGAGGTAGGGAAATTAGAGTAGCCTGAGTGGAAGCAGGTCAAATCTCAACAACATCCCCCTCAAGATCTTGCCAAGGGGGATGGTACTTGTGCAGAAAATGGCTAGGGATGCGATTAACTACAGTGCCAGTACTAGTAGCAGCAATAGAGTATTCAGGCCCCCTACGGTGTATCACCCTATAAGGACCAGACCAAGTGGTGGCAAGCTTGTGGTTCCTACTCCCAGGGTGATGGTGGTTAGAGTCAATAACCAATTTGCTGGAGATGGATCCCATATTGGTGAGAGATGAGTGCAAAGCTGGAGATGAGGAGATAAATGCAGTGAGAAAAGTTTAAAGTCAATAAGGTGGCCAATATTTTATTTATTTGAGGCAAGCCAACCAGGGGACGGACATTACCAAAATAGAGAAAGAAATTATTGACATGAAACCTGAGCAGGGTCAACTCTGTCGTAGAAAGTTTTTTTCACCTCTGGATTAGGGACTCAGATTTTTCTGGTTACATCATGGGTAAGGTTTTCGTGTTATCATACCTACTAACCGCCAATAGCTTCCTTTGGCTGGCACACCAATTGATGTGTGAAGGGTGGGAATTGAACCCACAACCTTCAGGTTGGTAGCCATATGCCCAACTGACTCGCCTTCCACCCCCTAAGGTGGCCAATATTACTGATCAAATTCATAAACTTTTAAATTAAAGTGGCTTGGCCATCAGTCAAGTTGAACTTAAAGCTTGGATAGGGCAGCTCAAATTTTATTTTGATTAAAAAATTTTCTTTAGACTTGGGATCAGGTAATTTGGCTTTTACTCAGTTCTGTGGCCAATATTATTGGTTGAATTTTCAGTTGGGTTAGTTGCAAGAACTGAATCAGGCAACTTGGTTTAAATTTATTTATAATTTATATTTATATTTAAACTAGCTGGATAGTTAAGTTCCTCAATATCCAGTCTATCTCCAGGGGTGTATTGTCATAGGTTAGATTTGGAGAGGTAACCACCAATTCAGCCTAGTTTTGGGATTTAACATCGAGATAGTTGTGTGGGCAGAGTGGCAGGTAGGCGAAGGCAGAAGCAGTTGAATATACCTTTGTGGTAATACATAAAGGCAGTCAGGTGGCATCATCTTAGATTTTTGTATATTATAATGGTTTTCATCAGGAGATTTTAGTTCTCTGACATTAGTGGGGATATTTAGCTCCACTGGCCCAAGTGAATGTTAGGGGTTTTGGTAACCTCAGCAGAAGAAAGGAGTCTGGGGCCAAAGCATTTAGCTTGGCAGCTTCTTTTTAATCATTGAGAGGCTCTGTCTCAGCTACCAAATTTAACTACAGTTTTTCTTGGTTTCAGCTTTTAAAGCAATTGCTTCCTCATTTCCAGCCATCCTGAGCTCTATTATCTTGAGGTTCTTTTCTTCAGACACAGGAAAATGATAAAAATTTGTTTTCATAATTTGTGTCAAGCTCTTAATATAACTATCTGCAGCTGCTTCAAGGTTTGTTCGAACTTCATAAAAATAATTTTCAGCCAATTAATCATTTCCACTTTTCTTTCTCATTATTATCACTTTTAATAATAACATGATTCTACACAATTTCTCTGAGATTGACAATCAACCTGGAATATGAGCAAATTTGTGGCGCAACAATACCAGTTGGGCAAAAGTGGCCAGCACAAAAGGCCTGAAGCCCTTCCAACCTGCTGGGGGAAAACGCCCCAGTGGAACATTGACACACTCACCCACCAAAAAGGGTGAGCACAATGCCACACCCAGAGTTTTGCAATTCCTGCAAAAAATGGGCGCATATACCAAAATTGAACACTCTCAACCCTTATCCTCCCTTGAACATGGCCTCAGAATCATAGTCAGCGATACTTCCCTCGAGTCATGGGAAAAAATGGGGGAGGCCTTCTCCACGACTTTCCCAAACACTGTCTCAGTAAATTACAAAAATTTACACAGAGGATGGGTGGACATCAGGTTCATGTCCGCAGAAGAAGTGGCAGAAGCAGCAAAAATTAAATTTTTTATAAAAACCAACAATGAAGACAGAATTATCCACACGGTGTGCACATGATGGAATGAGGCAAACGACCTCTTCATCATATTTGACTGACTTCCAAGCACCGTGCACCATGATGTCCTCACGGATGAACTCTGCAGGGGCCTCAAAGGCTACGGAGTAATCAAACAATTTGAATTTGAAAAATTTCCCCTCCTGCCCCACCTGTTCACAGGAAAGGCAATTGCTATTATTGAACCCAACCAAGATGTGGCTGAGGACATCACCCTAATTCCCCACATAGCGACCATCAACCTCCCCAATGGCAGCGTATCCCACCCCTTCCATATCACACCAGAGCACACCCCACCCATTTGCGAATTCTGCTCAGCAATAGGCCACAAGGACCATGCCTGCCCCATCAAATGCGGGATTGAAGCACCAGAATTCTGTGAAGACAATATGGATGAAACAAGCCCAACTTTTGGGAAAATTAAAGACTCTACTTTCGCCTTCTATTGGGGTGAAAGAGCCAATATCACCTTGGTTGAGCCCATCTTGCGCAAGGACTGACGTCACGCACAGACCGCCCACAAGCAGGCCGCGAGTTCCGCTGAGACCCAAGCTTGCACCATGATTTCCACAGAACAGATTCAAGTGGATGCCATGGCAGCACAGTGGAACAACCAATCAGAACAAACACATAAAACCCAAAACAACCAAAATGAAGAAACTGTTGGACACAACCAATCAAATACACTCAACCAAGTGGGTGTAGATCCACATTGCACCACTGAAAATCCTCCCAACCAATCATATATGTTCAACGATGACATGGAAGACAACTTCACCCAATCACAAGGTGAGAACACCTATGCACAGGAACCAACCACCCTGACCCACAACTCCTACCCATCAAACTCACAGGTAAGCGGCAAAAAAAATTTCTGATGGGGCAAAAGCCAACACACGCCAAACCCAAAACATACGGAGTAATCCAAGCCAGAAAAAACTGAATAATGCCAGCTCCAAGATCGCCAATCAACACAATGATAACAATATGGCTAATTGACCTCACACTTGCAGTATGACTTGTGAGAAGTAACTGGGTGATCTCAGTGGGTCACCCCAGCGTTCCTGATGTGGGGACTACCACAATCAACATAGGGATGCTCAACATCGCAGGAGCCAAGGCCCACATGTCCCGGGCCAAAAAAATGGCTTTCCTGCACAATATCCCCGTGGATATCTTGGCCATCCAAGAACCCCACTGTCCACCAGGGGAGGAGGAGTTATGGTCAACCATGCTCCTTCCGGCCAAATCCTTTTGTACATACCATTGTGGGATGATAATTCAAACAAACTGTAACCCTCCAGTAAAAATCCAAAACACAGCATCTCATTTGGAGGGATGGCTACTCCTAGCAGACCTCAAATGGAATGGAGAAAATCTGCCGTGGCATGTGTATATGCCCCAAATAATCTGAATGACTGCCAAAAATTCCTGTCTGATATCCTATCAATCCCATCCCTAAGGCAACATTTTTTCGGGGGATTTCAACTGCTGGCTAAACACTAATACTGACCGCTGGCCCAAATCTAGGGCTATACCCCATGGCCACACGGAACTACGCATACTAAAGGCAACACTGGGCATATGTGACACCATCCCCAAACAAGCCCCCACCCTGGCCAACATGACAAGACCCCACCACAACAATAACCAGCTGGTCTCAATGACCCAGATTGACCTGATGCTCACCCCTATAGACTTCCAGCACCGAGTATCAAAATTTACAACAACAATTATCCCTTTCTCTGACCATCGGATGGTCTTGATAATGCTATCATCCTTGGAAAAATATAAAAAACCGCCCACCTGGCACAGAGTTCACCCGAGCACCATCCACCTTCTGGAACTTAAACTCTGGATTGAGACGGTGCTAACAACATGGCAAGAAAGACAATCACCTGATGGAAATTGTATCGCTGAATGGGAAACTTTCAAGGCTCGTGCAACTAAGAAAGCTTGCCACCTAAATTCCAGAAAAACAGCCGCGACGTCCGCGACAATCAACAAGGCTATCAAACAGCTTTAACACCTAGAAAATAATACACCTAGTGAGGGATACAACCCCCAATGGGGCCGCCTGTGGTTTCAACTATCAACACAGGTAAACTCCCTATTTAGAAAACACCAGCATCACACCAAAATATGCTATAGATCAAAATACATTTTATCCAGAGAAACTCACACAGCCCAATTTTTCCGCCAATTTAAACTGATTTCAAAGTTGGCGACCTGCACACAGGTCCGCCGAATGGATGACACAATGGCATCCACAACATCGGAAATATCAGCTGAATTACACCGATTTTACACTGACCTGTACACGGCGAATTTTGCATCACCCAACAAAATTGAAAAAATTTTATCATCTGCCAATATCAATACCATAGCTGGCCAACCGGACCTGGCAGCACCCATAACAAAAGAAGAACTATGGGAGGTAATAAGATCAACCCCATGCAACAAGTGCCCTGGGCCTGATGGCCTCCCATATGAATTTTTCAAAAACACTTCAAACATATAGCACCAATACTAATAGCAACTATGAACAAGTGCCTAGAAGACACATCCCTTCTACCTGACAGCCAAGATGCATACGTGGTCACACTTTTCAAAAAAGGAGACCAAGCAGATCTGAACAACTAGCGCCCAATTGCTCTCACCAATACCAATACAAAAACACTAACAAAAATTTTAGCCAAACGTTTGGGTTACATCGCCCAGACAACCCTTTCACACCATCAATTTGGATTCATCCCAAACCTCTCAATTTGGGATAACATCCATACAATTGCCAATATCTGCCAAGCTAACCCCACAGGCGCCCTTGCTTTCCTGGACCAAAAGAAAGCATATGACCAAGTACACTGGGGATACCTAGAACAATGTCTGAAGGCTTTCAACTTAACACCCCGCTTTATAAACTGGGCGATCCTCCTAACGCGCTCAGCCAAGTTTGCAATCAGAGGCCCAGGCTTCCTAACCAACACCATCACCCCCAAAGAGGCCTCAAACAAGGTGACCCACTTAGCCCCCTATTATACAACTTCACCCTTGACCCCCTTCTCCGCATTGCAAACTCAAAGCTCACCGGAATCAGGTTGGAGGGACAACCACCAACCAAAATGCTCGCTTTCGCTGATGACTGCGTCATTGGAGTCTCAGGCAATAGGGATGCCAGGACGATTGAGCGCATCATTCACCAACATGAATCAGTGAGTAATGCCATGCTGAACAAACAGAAAACAGAGGTAATTGTAATGAGCAAATTCAGCTCAAACTGGGCCCCACCCCCACACCACCACAGAAACCAACCAACCACACACTAACCACACAACAAAGACCCAAGCCAATAAAACCACTGTGCTTACCCTTTGCACCCCCACCCCGCCACTGACCCAGTCTGTCATCTGGGCATATGGCTAGAAGCTGGTGGATATGCTCTTGACACCATAGAAACCAACATATTGGACAACATCACAAAAAGAATGACATGTATGCGAAGGAATAAAGCCAGCCTAACTGAAAGAGTTGTATTAGCCAACTCCCTGATCCTATCAAAGCTATAGTTTGCTGCCCATGCGATCCCTTTCTCCGCCAACTTCACTGACGCAGTCTACAAGCTCCTGCAGAACTGGCTATGGTCAGGATACCGTGCACCTATCAGACTGGAGACCATGTACGGCCCACGGAAGAAAGGAGGGATGGGGCTGCTCAACTTCATGGAAAGAGCAACGCAAATACTAGGCTCATGGATAGCCTCCACGACGTCACCCAACCCACCATCCTTCCACTGGGCTAAGGCAGCCCAAACAAATTTTGCAAGGGCACTACATCTGAGGTCCCTTCCAACCCGAAGACCCTGATGAAGTACCTTGTAACACACCACCAATGCCTCTGGACCACATAACACCAATCAATATTTCGAACGTATCCTATACAACCTAGGACAAAGAAATTGGAGTTTCGCATATGCACAGCAATCTAAAGACACCCACCCTCAAACTGGATATGTGCAACTCCACAGAGGATAAACAGTATCTAATACGCCCAACCCATTACCATCCTTCCCTCTGTCCAGGATCGACTACCTAGACCACCAAGACATCCCATATGATCTACAAACCCAAAAACAGGTGTGGAACCTCGTCACCTGCCCCCTCCTATCCCCACAAGTGTGCTCCACAATGTGGCAATACATGCGCCGCACATACAGAACAGCTGACCGTACGTTCTCAATGTTCAAGACATGCGCCATCTGTGGCGGACCCAACACACTAGCACACTGCCTAGAAGAATGCCCGCCATCTGCGCATATCTGGGCCAACGTGATGCACTTGTTTCAACAACCACCCACAACTAAATTCCGACTGTCCCGTGATATCATGGCACTCAACATGACCTCACCTATCCCCCAGACACTGAAGGCCCTAATTGTGTGCATTGCAATATGGACTATTCACACAATTACCCTCGACACATTCAATGGGGTCTTCCACAACCTTAACCAAACCATCGTCAGGTTCCACAACCACTTGGCTGACCACTTCCAAGCCTGGCTGTTCGTCTCACTCCAACACAAATGGAAGAAATGGATGGGAACATGGATTCCAATCTGGTTCCTCCGATATGACACTGAAAACCTCACAGTCTCCATAGGCGGTACACCCTACTAGCCAGGGTCGCCATACCACCCAAGGTCTAGTCACCCATTACCTGTGGCCCCCAGCCACACCAAAGTGTGCCATGTCATATTCTGAGTTATCTTTAATTGCTTTGCTCTCTTTTCCCACTTCTGTTTTCTCCGCCTCTTCTTTTCTCCTACATATCAGATGTGTCTGTCCCCTGGTCGGCCATCCTTGTACAAATAAAAAATTAATCATTTCCAGAATTTTTGCCATCAACTAGGCTAAGCTCCCAAGCTTTGCAATAGTCACACTCTTCCAAAAGATGTCTGCTCTTTACAAAAGATGAGCTGGTTAGTCCATTAAATTGGGCAAGTTTCTTTAAAGATAGCATCCTTCAGATCATCATGAAGTGAATCATATAGATTCTTCATTTTTTGATTCACCTCTTTATAGTTTTGAGTAGTTTTAATGGTAAGCTCATAATTAAACTCCATATCCTCAAAAGGAGCTTAATAGAGTTATGACATTTTGATGGAAGTTCATCCAAAGGTGAGAGTATTAAGCTCTGGGTGCAGCTTGGAAGGGGACTTAGCAGAAAACACCACTTTTTGTTGGGACACTATGAGGTCTGAAGGCTGGTCCTTCAAAGCTTGCAGAGTTGGACAAGAGAGGTTAAATAATTGGATGGAACTTATCTAGATAGAGGCCAGAGGTTCCAAGAGAGAATGTTGATGATTAGTCCCACTGGCCACAGCAGATCAGGGAGAGCTGGAAAGCAGTAAGGATTTCTGGTAGCTAATTTAAGTGGGGACTTAACCTAACCAGGTTCAGAGGCCCCAAGAGAATGAACTTTTACTAAAGAGCCTAAAATTAGGTAGAGCGTAAAAAGTTTTTTAGTTTAGTGAAAGGAGCAGATAATTATAGCTGTGTTTTCATCCTAGTTCTTTCAGGGTAACGACGTCCTCCACTGGCAAAATCTTCAGCACCCTGACGTTGATCATGGTGGGAGTTTATGACAGTTTTTCCTTTGACAAGTTGATTTGGTGATGGAAGAAAAGCTCCGTTGAGGTGAGAGGAAATTTTGGAGAGGTATTGGAGGTAGAAAATTAGAGTGGGGCTGAGTGTAAGCGGGGCAATTCCCAACATGGTACAAGAAATTATGGGACTGTGACTGAGAAGACACTTGGGAAAGCATCACACAGGAAAATCTTAACTGGCCTATAGGATACCTTGCATTTGTGAGAAGCTACTCTGAAAATCTCCAGCCAAAATGAACCAAAAGAAGAAGCTAGCCAGGCTAATTTTTATCCTCTAGATAAAGTTAGAAGGTCAAACCAATCAAAGTGCTTGAATTTTGATAAAAATCAAGTATTTTATTAAAAATACTGATATTAATTTAGGCAATCAAAAATGAATTCCAGCTTTTATGTCATTTCTCACATTGCTGTCTCAGAGCAGAGAATGGAAATGAAGCACATTGGACGTTTGAACGCAAAAGTGTCAAACAACAAAATTTTGGCCAATGAACATTGACAGACTACTGAATAATTATATTGGGACAAGGCAAAAGCTGTTTTCCAATATCAATGATAAAATTGAACTTTGAGAACCCCATGGAAGCTCTGATTACCCCCAGTACATCAAAATGTCAAAAGCGCCGGGAAAAATACCTGGACTTACCTTTGCTCAAGAAGCATTAATCCTAATGATTCCTCACTGTCAAAACTTCCACCCATCAATTTAGGTGGCTCTTCTCCAAAAATGAGTCAAATATCATTGATTTGATGTTTCAAGCTTACCTGGTACTGCCCTTGGCTTGGGATAGAACCAAACCCAACAAACCAGAGCCCAAAATTAATCTGAGTGGCCTGCAATCTATGGCTAAGGGATTAATTAATATCAAAAGCTGAGAACTTACCTCAGAAGAGAAACCAGTTGTCCTGACAAGCAAGGCACCTCCTGAGGACCATTCACCTAAACAAGTAATATCCTCAACGTTGGTAACAATATTTTCATTCCAGATGAGCTTAGGCCTGACATGAACTGGTTAGGGTCTCTTCAGCTTAAAAAAGTTTCTAATCCAGCAAACATTATCCAGATTGAGCGTGACAAGTACCCAGAGATGAAAATGGCAAACAAAGCTAAGCAAAATGGACTGAAGTTGGGCCAAGCCTCCTTGAGCGAACTTATGTATGCTCACAAGTATGGACCCTCCCATTGCATTCTCATCTTGGAAAACATTCTCATGGGTACTAAGAAGGCTTACGCCAAAACCAAGAAGGAGCTCATTTGGTGAAACTTCAAGTTTGTCAATATTAAGAATATCTTAAAGATCTGTCACAATGAGATGCTGGAGGTTAAGACGAAATTTGGGAACCAAGATTTAAAATATTTTGCGAATCATTCCAAGGTTGCCAATGATCCATTGCCAAACTAGCCACCACACCCAAAGTCAAAATTTACCCTCTTGACGCTGAATCTTCTGTACTGAATTATAGTAAAGTTTTTAGAGAAACTTAAATATAGCAACAAGTCTCAGATTTCGCTAGCCCAGTACGTTGCAGCCTGGCAGCTTGTTATGACCAACTCCAAATGTGAGGTCGCCAAACGCTGGAAGAACTTTCAATACATGTGCCTCAAGCATGCCTTTGTTGTCCACTTACAGCTAGCTCCTAAATGGAAACTGCGGTATTGCAACACAGCTTCTTTGACAATCTACTTTCACTACTCCATCCTACATTGCCAGTTTAACCAAAAGCACCTGATTAGCCTCAGCATCAATATGAAAGCTTCTTCCAAAGACCCCGTTTCCTACTACAATTCAAGCAAGAGCACTAAGTAGTTTAAAAGTTCTGGGGCTACTAAATTATGTTCAATGAACCTGATGAAGCTGAACTCATCTAAATCAATTACCTTTTCAGCTCTCCTCAATGTGATAACCAAGAGTAGCCTCTTAACTCAAACTGAGCTGGCTCAAACCTTGAACAGCCATTATCTGATAAACATTTTTAAATCTTGAGATGAAATTCTAGTCAAAGGAACCTGATAAGATTAAACAGCCAATTCACAACAAAAATATATAGTGAATAACTTAACAATTAATTAGTTCATTATTTTAGAAGAGACCAAGACTTACTCCCCTTGGACAAAGCTTGAGGGGGACTATCTCAGAATATTTCCTTATCAAGGTGGATGTCTTGTCTTGGGGAGAAGTTCAGTAGAGAAGATCACACGGGACTTGACCTTTAAGCTATTCAAATATTTCAAAAAGTCCTAAATTGAGGCTTGAACCCACGTCATCAAGTTGTATTTTATATTTGTAGAATTACTTTAATTTACTCTAATTTTAAATAATAAGCAAATATTATTCTGAATATTTTACTTAATTCCCAGACCTCAATCACATGACTTATCAGCAGTGACCCAAAGAACCCAATATCTTAATAAGAGATTCATTCTGGAAGCTGACAATTTGGACATTTAAAACTAGACTATTGGAAGAGCTCCTTTTTAAGATTAATACCAACTTAACCTATGCTATGAAACTATCTCTAGGAGTTCAAGAAACCTAGCATACCTTCCAGGTGGGACGTGATGAGGGACAAACACTTAGAATTAATAATGACTGATGGATCACTCCTTGCAATTCTGATTTGCTTTTACTTTCAACATACTATATATAGTACTGTTTTATTTTTTAAAACATGTACTTTTTAATGAATAACAGTTTAATTATTTATTATTTAGTTATATTACATTATAATAGTCAAAGTCTCATCCATTGCTGCATCTTACAAAGCCCCTGTCCTCTCAGCTGACTGTAACCTTCTGCAATCAGCCACTATTTTAGGCTCTTCAACGTTAGCATCTGTGAGCACATCTAGCAGAGTTGCGACACCTTCTTTAACTAGGATCTTTTTCAGAATCCTTTGTCAACAGAGTCTAAAAGAAACCAAAATCTTGAGTGGCGCAAATGAAATGTTTGACTTTGATGCTTGTACTCATGCAAATGGCTCTCTAGCCCTAATATGACCCTCATCAAGCAATGATTTCAGAATTAGCTCCTTTGATTATATTATGTCAATTTTAGAAAACCTCAAGGTGTTTAGTACAACCTT
Organism: Massospora cicadina; assembly: GCA_022478985.1. Classification (NCBI taxonomy): domain Eukaryota; kingdom Fungi; phylum Entomophthoromycota; class Entomophthoromycetes; order Entomophthorales; family Entomophthoraceae; genus Massospora; species Massospora cicadina. The sequence continues at coordinate 174,404 of JAKSZP010014464.1, forward strand.
TTTTTCGCCTAATAAAACTTAAAGATTCTTTAACAAGATTAAACTAAATTTTTTGGGGAAATTTACTGAAAAGTTTAAAGATATTTTTAAATTGTGGGCAACAAGGAAAATAATACACAAAGGACATAAAAAGTTGTATTAGTATTGCTTAAACAGCTAAAAAGTATTCTTCTGAACCATTCTACCTGAAAGTGCTGGAGTAGAAAGGGCAGAAAACAAATGAGACTTAATTACTTCAGCATAAAAACACTTGCTGATGGGCGATAAAAGGCAATGAGGCTTGATGAGGAACTATCTATATCCTCATGCCACCCAAGTCTCCCAGAATATTAAACGATGACTTGGTTACTTTAAATTTATTTATTGAAATCTATCCAAAGTTCCTTTACATAAAATAGTTTCCAAAATGTAAATGCAATAACACAAAAAACCCTGGGAATCAGCCCCAAATTCTATAAAATAGGTCTCCTGACCCTAAACGTGGCAATTGATTGATAAAGCAAGAAATGTCAAAGACAAAAAGGAATTAATGAAAATTAAGTTAGACAACGTATGTCACTATTGCAATTAATACTAAAAAGAATCAATTTCATGAAATATTGGCCCAGATATTTACACCTTAGATTGGGCAACTGATGCTGTTACTTACTCAGTAAACAATATTTTCAATAATCTTTCTTTGATTCACTGCTATATTAGAGCCAAAGATTTGATTTATGGTTGACTGTGGTGTACAGTTTGGATTCTAGCTTCATTTGAGTTGACTTTAAATGGCGGAATATCTTCTGAAAGGTGATGACTAAGCACTTTCTCTTTCATTAGGACCCACAATTAACAATTATCCGTGGTCACAACTGCTATACTCTATAGTTTTGATCCTACAAAGGTACAATTAATTAAACACCTTTAAGACATAGGGTAGACATTAAGACACCTTTATTAAGTCACAAATTCTTAATAACTATAGGTTGAGTAAGGGCCATGTGACATAGAGAATACCTTGGTCCTATCTTAATCAGGATCGTACCTTCTCATCCAACATGATTGTTGAGCAGTGGTCGTCCTCATCCATCAACTTTAGTTTGTTGTGACTCTATTGTCCTAGGACTTATATATTGATGCTCTGGTTTTTAGATATAGTTTTACCCAGGTCGTCAATTGTTGGACCTAAACTAATTGTACCTTCTATAAATTCCTGAACCCGTTGAGTTGTTCTTATTCATACATGGTTATTAACTCATTAAGAAGAAATCAATTGGTTCATCAAGGCTAGATTATAGAAGTGGCGTTTAAACAATACACCACTTCTATCTTAATAAGTCTTTTTTCTCATCATTAGAAATTCCAATTATGCTATCTCAAGGTCCTGTCATAGGGGGAAATAGTCTTAAAGAAATTTACCGTGAGCATAATTGACCATGGTACCCTGGCTAACATCCCAATGAATTCTATGATGTACTGGGCCAAAGCCTTCTAAATTTGCCCTAAATGGGTTAATAGTATTAAAGCCAACGAAAGTAAAATTTTAAGTCAAGATATAAAAATAGTCCTATCAATAGAAATGAATGCAAAATGCAGATCAATAAATTTAATATAAAAATAGGTCTCTTTTGGAATTAGGGCTTTTTTTATTTAGGTTCAATGAAATGAGCCAAATGAGCCTATGGTTGGCGAAATTTTCTGCTGCACCATCAAATTAAAATTAATTAATATGATAAATGGTTGGGTATAACCTGTTTTTACAGCATCATGCACTAGTGGGAGTTAACCAAAATCTAAAGCGGTAGGTACTTAAGGTCAAGTCACGTTAAATGCAAATTCTGCAATCCAACATTATTAAGATCCTGAAATCACCTTCTTATAAGATGGAGGCTTCAGCATGTAGCAGCAGGGAGATAAGAGAGGGAAACAACAGGTAATGGCACAGGCTCCAGGTCCACAAACATGGCACTTTTGCTAGTACTTTGGAGGCTTAAGACACTGGCAATGGCAGCCTCTGAGAGCTATTCACTGCAAATGTGAACACTGTTGCATAGAACAAACAAGAGAGACAATGGAATGGCATGCGTTGAGGATACTAAAGGAGTGTGACATTATGTGTCTTGCGACCCAACTGAGTACAGTACAGTAGGTGATATAATAGGGGGCACCCTGGCGGCATGAAGACTTTGGACTTATTATTGGCTGGGTGGTGAAATGAAAGATCTTGGAATAATGTAATAGGCCAAAGCCCGCTACATCAGCCCAAAACTATTAGGAACTGTTGAAGCCAAAATGGCAAAATCATGAGTTGGAGCAAGTTTTTTATTTAAAGCTAAAAAATGAGCCACAAAAAGTGGCTAAAAAAGCTGATAGAAATCCAAGAAAAGATTTGCATGAAATTTTAGGGGAGGCTTTTATAATGAGTGTTGACAAAATTTGGATGCATGATGGAGGAAACATGCCAAGGCTGGCAAGGATCTAGCTACTAATTTTTATTGATAAAAATAAAAATCTAATATACAATCAGTTGTAACTGAAAAGCTAAGAGTTATACACCAATGGGAGTTCCGCTGAGCTTCAAGGGATAGCACCTAAAATTGATTCATGTTTTACCACACATGCCATAATATGAAAAATTAAATATGACATTCAGGGCACATAGGATGTGTAGGCACTGTCATCAGTTAACTAGCAAAGATTGATGTCTCCAAGTGTTTTTTCCACTTGATGGGCTTAAATCCAGGAATATCCAGACTTGAAGTTGAGGTTTCAGTTCCTCTATGTTCTTGTTAAAAGTATACAAATTAGAGTCATGTTGGTCCAATTATTCTCCATATTTATTAACGGTATGTATGTTCAACCATTTTTACTTTTAGGTTTATAATTCTCTTTAAGTACCTTCAAGTTAGAATCAATCTTTTTCTTACTTTAGGTTCCACAAACTATTAGTACTGTGGCACCGTGAGCCCTTCTATATGTCTCCTTAAATAAATCAAGCTGTGTTTGAAAAAATAAGACATGATGTTACAAAGTTCTAGCCTTGTCTTGAGGACATCCTTTTCCATCACCATATTTTAGTAGTATATTATGCTATGGTAAGCTTTTATATTATATAGATCACTCATTTTATATTAAAATGCACTCTATTTATATATTTTATTTGATAGTTGCAACCTTTTAGTAAGCACTAGAGTCAACAACTCAGCCTTTTCTCACTTATTTTATTTAGCTGGTTTAGTAAAAGTGATGTTTGGTGGTTTTAAAATATACAGATAGATACCAAATGTGGTTTTGATATGCTATAAAGGTGGATTAATCCATAGGGGTAGTTCTTCAATTGATTGACATTGTAGCCAATACCTCATGGTAAAAATACTTCCAGCTCCTTTGGTAAACTCTTCTGGTAACTCTTTGACTTCTTTGACAATAATACTGTACATTGGATACTAGACTGACTCGACAGACTTGACCAAACTCTTTCATGAAACGCTCAATCTTCACAAGGTGTACTCTTTGCAAGCTCTTTTTTTCAAATAGATCCTAGTATTAACTACTAAAATTGCTGCTATTTCAACTGGTCCCAGACTGGCTACTGGAGATCATTTTACTTAAAGAAAATTAAAGAGAAAATCATGAATAAAGTTAGATTGAATTGTAAATAATATTATTGAAGTAAATTTGAAGTATCTTTATACTTAACATAATTAAAGAGCTATTAATTAAGAATCAAAAATCTGTGTATAATCAATATATTACTTAATCATGACTTCTAGTAAGTGCTTCTTCATCTTTTCTCTCTTTGCAGAGCCCGCTTGCTCAAGCTCCCTGATGAGGGTGCTTCATCTCACTTTGGGTGTATCTTGACCAGGATGATAAACATCTTATTTATCTACATCCTGGTGAGGCTCGGATATACTGTTGATTTATAATTAATTGATGTATCTTTTTATACTCTTGAAACTGGGGTTTATTTAGTGGTACTTTAAGGTGTCTAGACTATGGGCTTGTTCAAAATCAGAAACAAAATGTTCACCAGATTTATTAATATCCAGTGGGTCAATGATGTTGGGATGGGGGATTGTCTTCATAATGAGTATTTGTCATTAATGTCAGGGCTGCAGTTAATTTAAGAGGACTATCAATCTTGAGAGGGTTTGACAGTGACCAGTTGATGGTACATAATGCCAGAGGCTCAGATGCTCTAATGACCTTTAAGAGGGGTTCCCTAAGGATTAAGTGAGTGGCAATATGTTTATATAACATACCAAAGGCCCCTACAACAAGCCAGAAGACTGTAATAGGGGCAACCATGGGTCTTACTGGGGCAACCCAAGGGTGAGAGAGGCAGGGAAGATGAAACTCCCACCCAGGTTTGCAGCAGTTTAGTAATATTAAATTATGGTGGATCATTTTATTATATTGTGAAACAGATCATTACCAAAATGGCGCAGATCACGCCCAAAATGGGTAGTATCTAAGAAAAATATGTTAGCAGCCTCCGTGGCATGTGTGATGGATTGGCAATGAATATTGTGGGGTAGTCATCCACTATCTCATGAAGGGTGAGGTGTGACAACTATCTGCAGATTGGAACGTCCACTTGACAATTTCTGATATTATTTCATGAAGAATGGAGTGCATTTTTGGAAAATCTAAGAAAAAATTAGTGAGGTGGAATAGAGGAAGATTCCATGAAAAAGGGTTTAGCATAAAAATTCTGTTAATTAAAATTAAAGGGAGGAAAGCTAAAGAATAAACTGGCAACCTGCCCTAAGGAGGGTGGTTGTCTATATCTTCTAAGGGGAATAGAGAGCGTGGAGAGTTTGCCATGACTAAACCTCTTGCTGGACACCCTAAACTGCATACTAGGATTCTTGCAATAGTCTAAGGGGGAGTATTAAAAGTCTCAGATGCATCATAGAAGATTTGGCTGCCTACCCACCAGATTGAGGAGAAATTGAGCGTATTAATACAAAGTTTGAACAAATATTACTGTATGGTAATTCAATAAAAACAGTTCTACCAAGACATGTCCTATCAATATACAAGTTGTTCTATTTTCTGTGTTGAATCTTGTGATCTGTAGGTTTTATTCACGATCTGAACTATTATTATAGCCCCAATCTGACTTAACATGTAGATTTGGGCTTATATGGAAATCTAGGTGGTGTGAGGAAATGTTTTAGTTAGATTCAGTTACTAGGTCTCTTTTGAAATGAGAATGATGGTTCTGCTGAAGGTCTTAAACTAACTACTTCTCTGCAAACCCCTTTAATCACTTTTACAGGATCATAAGAGGGAATGGGGGCAGATAGGGAGATTCTTTAGGAGCCAGAGCAGTAACCCACCTCTCATCTACTATATGAACTAGGTTACTTATCCTAGAGATGGGCTCTATTGGGGGCTTGGGCCCTTCCTGCTTCTGTGTGGTAATTGCTCACAATCCAGATGTAGTATCAGGTCATGTGGACTTACATTATCCTTTTATTTTGGAACAGGACACATGCCACTCTCTGGGACATGAACAGGGGCATAATTTCTATGTCTTGCAAGAAGTTTGATTGCAAGGAGGGCCACCACCTTTGGAGGATGGCGAGGAGCATTGATATTAGTTGTGGTAAGGCTTCCACAAGTTCCTAATAGTTAGTACAATCTCTTGTACTCTCCCAGTTATTTTCATAAGAATAAAAACCCATCCAAGCCACCAGGTACTGTATTTAGTGACATTATTTACGAGAGGCCAGATTTGCTCTACCTCTGCCTCCTGGAATCATCTACCATGATAACTTTGTGCAACACGGGCATAGAACCCATGCCTGGTGACAACAGGCATACATGAAACATGTTGTGCATTTTACACTGAGTTTCTTAATACTGAATGCATCATTTCCTAAGTCCTTCACCATCTCAAAAGTCCCTGAGTGTTTAATGCTAGTTTACAGGAAGAAACCCTCATGTTTAGTGACGCGTGTCCAACATGACTAGTGAGCCTTCCTTAATATCATGGCTTGAGTGGAAACTCCAGTCTGCAAATTTCTTTTAATCATCCACTGCTTTAGACTGGTGCTCACATGTGAGCTTGTGGGTTTTCGCATGTGATTCATGCGTTTTTCTGCAGCAGGAACAGTAAAAGTGAGACAATTGCAAATGTGGAATGAGAGTTTGTAACCCAAATTGGCTTAAAAGGGGTAGGGCTGGTGGAGTCATGGGGGCATTTCATATGAAAACTGCGCCATTGATGGTCTTACGCCCATGTATTATAACCTTCAGTAGCATAACAGTGAAAATATTGCTCCAGTGTTTGGTTCACCCTCTTAAAAGACCATCTGACTAGGGGTGATAAGCGATATATATGCGGATTTTATCTAAAGGAGGTCAAGGAGGGCACTCCATAATTTAGCAGTGAATTAAAGTTGCGGTCACTCGCTATCTCCTAGTGAATCCAAATATGGGTAATACATTAGTCACAAACAAGGGCCACCATCTCTTCAGAAAGTATCGTTGTGTTGCAGGGAATGAAGAGTGTAAACTTGGTATAGCAATCAACCACAACCATGATCACATCATACCCCTTGAAGGGTGCAACATTACAATTAAATCTACAGATACAGCGGTCCAGGGCTTTCTGCTTGTTACAATGGGCGTAAGAGACCATTTCTTCCTGATTTATCAAGTTTGAATTATTCACACACTAAACAACAAAAAATTTAGCAGGGATCTCCTGAAGATCCTAGTCAGTTGTAAATCCTTTTAACCAGTTCCCCACACTTTTTGGACCCAGAATTCCCACAGTTGGAGGCTTATGATGATCTCTAATCACCTGGTTATAAAATATGGGAGAAACAAAATTCAGTCTCTGAATAAGATCACCCTATCCTTGAGGGCATAGAAAGTACGCTTATGAGCTTTGGATTCCAAGTCCTCAAATAATTGATCCCTTCTGGGGAGGTCAACTGGGAAGCGAGTATGTGATCAAGAAGGGGAGCATCTTCTGATAAACTTTCAGAGGAGACAGAAAGGGCCATTGTCAAAATATGGAAGGCAGTGACAATAGCAGTGAGGTCAGAGAGCTCGTTTATGCTGGGGTTCATGGCGGGGTTCTACTCAATTATCTGGCAAGCTACAAGGCCCCTTCACAAATTAATACTCAAGGTTAATTTTGCATAGATTGTAGTATGTGCGGGCTTGATGTTGGTCAAGCTTCTGTGGTTTCCTATAGTACATCAGGAACTGGTGGTCCGTGAGTGCAGTAATCTCATTTTGGGCCCCTTGGAGGAGGTAGCGCCAATAATTTAGTGACCAAGGCACAGTCGCCAGCTCGTTGTCATTTATTGGCCAAGACTGATCAATAGCAGAGAAATTTCAAAAAAAATTATGAGACATAATGTTCAGCCCCATCATGCTCTTGGATAAGCATAGCACCTAGAGCAACTGAAGATTCATCAAAGCCATAATGAAAAGCCTGGAAAAGTCAACATGCCTGAGGACTGTCATGTTAAGAAAAAACTCCCCAATAAAATAAAACGCCTGTTGGAAATTGTGTGTCCACTTCTAGGGTGTGTTCTTGCCAGTCAGCGAATTCAGTGTAGCTTTTAATTGTTTAATAGAGGATTAGAGCTTTTTTGAGGGAAAAAGTGTCTCAATGAAGATCTGTAGATGCTTGTCGGGTCGTTGGGGTTGGCCAAGACTGAATGTCTTCTAACTTAAATAGGGCTAAAGCATACCCATCTTTTTAGAAACTAGTTTCTGAAGAAGTTTACCTCATCACAAAGTATATTTACAATTAGAGGGTTCCGAGATCCCAGCCCTGTGGATGTCAACCTAGACCACTCCAAATCTTTAATATGTTTCTCATGAGTGGGTGAATATATTTAAAATGCCATCAATTTAGGCAACCACGCATGAGAAGCGCAGATCACACAGGACATCATCTATGAGGCGCTTGAAGGTTGCTAACGCAATCTTCAACCCAAATGAATCAATTTGAACTGAAAGTTTATCTCTTTGTGCACATGGAGATAAGCCACTCCTGTCCCTCCTTGACTCTTACTTGATTAAAGGCACTTATCAAATCAAGCTTAAAGAAAACTCGCAACTTTGCATTTGACTAGGCTATACATTGTTTTATTGGGAGGGGATAGGGGTATAAACTGTCACAATATATAAAAGTCCATAATATACACATGGCCAAAGTGTTCAATCTGGCTTCTGCCAAAGATAACGGGGGAAGCGATATGGGGAGGACTTCTTCACAATTCAACATTTTCTCAGTATGTCATCTTGCAATTAATTTAAAGCTCTGTCCGCTTCCTCAGTGGAAGGGTATAATGGGCAATTTACTTTGACAAGGTGTACCATCTGTTGAAAGGCTAGACCATACTCTGAATGAGGTTAAAGCTTAGTAATTAGGCTCATGTCAAATAATCTTTGTATGAGGACAGAAAGGTTGAGAACTTCAGTGGAAGATCTTCATAGAGAGAAGCTGAAAGTAGGTTAGAACTTCAAGGAGGTTTCAAGAGGAAGAGCATCATATAGTTGAGGTCCCCTACTGAGCTCATTATTGGTTAAGGAGAGGGAGTTGCTACCCAACTGATATGACTGGTTGTTGACGCCACCACCCTACACAAAGATTACTGTTTATGATATTTCTTAACAGCTGAGAAATGATCACAGATACAGAAACTATGCACAAAGAATTGTACCAGTTGATGCATAGCATGGTACTTCATAGGTTGAGAGGATGCGCCCAGCATTGGAGGGCCCACATCAGTGTATAGATCTAATGCTTGTGTGATTTTAATGTCCATAAAATTGCTAGCTACCCCAGGATCCAGGAGCGCCTGAACAGTGACCTTGCTTGTCCAAGAACAAAAGGTGATAAGAAAGGTGAAGTAAGACTGATCCTAATGGGTGGAAGCTGAAAGTGAAAGTGCCAAAGAATAGAGATACAAGGTGAAACGTGGCCACTTGATAACTGAAACGCCCTTATGAGTTGACCTGATAGGATCCAAAGGTGAACCAACTCAGTTTCCAAAAAATTAAATTGGATTGCAAGTTAAAATCTAAATGAGGATTTTGACAAATAGTAGGTGAACGCCTCACCCAACCCAGAGAGAAGGGTGGATAAAACTTTGGATGTTGGCCAATTTATTATGTAAAGGTTACAGCTGTTTTGGAGAATACTGTTAGCCTTGAGAGGTTTTGACAGTACCAAGTTGATGATACAAAATGCCAGAGACTCAACAGCTTTAATAACCTTTAATTGGGGTTTCCTAAGTAATAAGTGAGGGTCAATCTGTTTAAATAACATACCAAATGCCCCTACAACAATCCAGAAGGCTGAAGTAGGGGCAACCATGGGTCTTACTGGGGTAACCCCTAGGATGGAAGAGGCAGGGAGGGTGACAACCTCCAAGGTTCGCAGCTGTTTAGTAATATTTAAATAGGTCAGATCATTTTATAATTACTGCTAACAGATCATGACTAAGATGGTGAGGATTGCACCCAAAAAGAGTGAATTGATTAAAAAAAGGTGGTGAACACCCTCCATGCCATGCACAACAATTTGGCAATCACTATTGCAGGGGTAGGCACACTATCTCAAGGAGGACCAGGATAAACAAAGGATCTGTATATCAGAATGTCCACTTGATGATTTCCAATATAATTTTGTGTATGGCATAGTGCATCTCCAGGGAATTTTAGCAGAAATCAGTGAGGTAGCACGAGACAGATTTTGTGACAAAGTGTTCAATGCAAAATTGGTGTTTATTTAGTAACATTAAAGGGAGGAAAGCTAATGAATAAACTGGCAACCTACCTTAAGGAGGGTGAGTGCCTATAAAGTGGAAGAGGGGATAAGGTAGCATGGATTTTTTTGATGACTAAGCCTCTTTCTGGACACAATAAACGTCATCATAGGCTTTTTGAAATAATTGAAGAGGAAGGTATCAGATGTCTCAGATGGCACCTGAGGAATTTTGGTTGACTGTCCATTAGATTTAAAAGTTAGCAAGTGGAATACTACCAAACTTGAACAGATTTCGCTGGACAGGTAGTTTATTAATAAGCATTACTGACAAGACTTATCATACTGATACTGCAAATCATGGATTTTCATATCAAATTTTGAGATTGGTGGTTCAATCCATGATCAGTTTAACGGTCAGGTTGAACCAATTGTTACATTTCAACTTTGAGATTTGGAAATCCGAATCTTGAGTTGAAACAATTTTTGGGCTTTTTTGCAGTTTATGTGGGGTCCAATGCTGGGCTATGCCCCTCCTGAGCTATTCTTTATGCTCTTAGGGATCTAAAGAATAGTGAGGAGGGGCACCCCGGAAGGGTGACCTTTATAGGTCAGACCCATGTGATTATGAACTCAGTTCAGAATAATTCTTGTTTCCCACTCTCATGTGGTCTCTCTGGTGGCCTCAGGGCCTCCCTTGCCAAGTCTCGCCGCCTTGGGTTCTGCTCGCTTAACTCTGGGGATTTTGAACTAGGGGCGTCAAAGGGGGTACTCTGTTAAATAGATCTGACACTAACCAGCTAGGCTTAAACTTCTTGAGAGAGCTTTAAATTTGACACTTGCACGCCAACTATGCGTCTTCTTTAGAAATAATCCTAGGTACGTTGGAATCTTCTCTTGACCCAACGGATTTTATCTCAACCTCTTTTCTTGCAAGCCTAACCTTACAAGGAGTCCTTCTCAAAACAAGTGTCTTCTTCAAAACAGGTAAAAAGCAGATTGGTTACTGTAGATTACTTTAGATAAAGGACAAACTTAGGATTCTGTGAAATAGACTGTTTATTTAAGTTAAAAACTTAGTATTTTTATACTAATACTAAAGAATCAGGATATAATTAAATTGAGTAAATAATTGAATAGTGGATTGAGAAGATATTGTATCTTCTTCAGGAACCTCGTAACAGTCTCTTCTTCCATTGATTTCTCTCTTTGGCTTTCATTTTCGTAAGTTCCTGAATTTGTGCACTGCAGCAGTGTGTGGAGCCTTTGGTATCAAAATTGTTGGTTCCGTGGCTCCTGTGCGCTTCAGTGGAGTCCAAATCTTCATTAACATCGGTGGACTTAATTTCCTGGTTGCTTGATGGCACCATTCTTCTTTCATTTCGATTGTTTTCCTTTTCAGTGCACCATTCAGCACCTAAATCGTTCTGTTCCTTATTAATGTTACTCGAACAAATATTGCCATTTTTGGAGCTAAACACATCTTAGTTTATTAATTCTTGCATTTCAATCAGTATCTCCTCAATTCTACCAGAGGTTGAGGATTTACCAATTTTGTGGTGTTCCAAATATGCGACACCAAGTCTTACCTAGTATCCTGCAGCAAGCATATTTTTTGTGCCTAAACAAAAATGTTGTCTCTGGGCATTAATTGGAGGTGCCAAATCCTCTGGGGTTTTTAATTTACTGAGTTTTTTGTCTGTGTCGCTTGCTGTGCCATCTTACCATGGTTTAAATTGTTTGTATGTTTATTTTGTTGATAAAGAAATCAAGGCTGACTTCAAGGCCATAATCCTCATTTAATTGTGTCATCTTTTCTCATTTTTGTTTTCCCTAAATCTAAGGTTAGATTGGTGAGTATGATGAGTCAAAACACTTACCTTGAGAGAACCTCATATTGAACAGTCATTTGGCGTCAATTTTTCTGCCACAGCGATATGGCAGTCAAAAACTGGGACATTTTTGACCATTATATTATTATGAACTCACTGTGATTTTAGCATGTCACCAGATACCCAGTTCAACCAACCTCAGTGGTTGCTTCAGGTCCAAGTTGTCAAGTAACCAGCACTGGGGGAGCTGGTGACTAATGGCCAACCCTGGATCTGAAGCTATTGTCATTCTGATTATCACAGTGAGGGCTTCATCCTCACTAGGGATCTGGCTGGCACTGAGGGTACATGTCCTAGAAGGGCCCCTCACCCCATGGTCAGCCCATCCTATGGGGGATAACCGCCCAGTCATGCGTTTGGTATGTTTCCCTTCTCCAAGTGGGCTGACTTTTTCAGTGTGGTTATGGCTCCATTTTTATCATTAAAGCCCTCGTGGTGGTACCTCCTGCTATGTGGCATCCTCTTTTTGGGGCTCCTTCTTAGTGAGGGGGTGATGTAATGTTCAGTATCAGGATTCCAACTGAAGGGAGATTTGAACAAGGTCAATGACAGGAATTAAACCCAAGATGGCCAAATAGATAAGCTCTTATTGGGGACAATTCCTGACGACATTCCACGACCTAGTATCAGGGTAAAACCTGATCTATGAGGCAAGAAAATCCTATTGGACCAAAATAACTAATATACCACTGAATCTTCAATTTGTTATGAGTCTATATCTTAGCTGGAGATTTACTAACAAAACTACCTTATAACGATGCTTTGACTAAAATAAAGACTATGCTTTTTTGTTTTCAATTTTAAGCAAAAATTGTTATATTTTTATTAGGAAATGCCTCTCCAGTTGAAGTACCAGAAAAAGACTTCTCAACCAATAAAAGCATAAACAGGCAATCCAACACCCTGAAACTTTGGGTCCCCTGGACTCATATTATTTGAGGGATATGAGGTATTACACCCATGGTCCCAACAGTCAGGTCAACCTTATTGTTAAATTTTGACTTGTGATTTAGAAATCCGAATCTCAAGTCAAAATGCTTTTTAAGGTTTTTGAGGTTTATGTGGGGCTTGGCGCTGGGCTGTGCCCCTCCTGAGCTATTCTTTATGCTCTTAGAAACCTAAAGAATAATTCAGGAGGGGCTCCCTGGAAAGGCGACCTAAAAAGGTTGGACCTGTGCAATTCTGAACTCAGTTCAGAATTCTTTCTCATTTCCTACTCTTGTGTGGGTCTCTCTGGTGCCTCAGGGCCACCCTTGCCTTGCCTTACCTTACCTGGTATCCCACAGCAACCTAGTTTTGTATCCTTAACAAATTTTTAGTATTTGGCGTCAAACTGATCCTCCACATACTCTGGTTTTCTTGTGTCATTTGCGGTGTTTTATGTTATGGGATTAAATTCATCTGTGTGTTTATTTTCATTAATAAACAAAACAAGGCTAAATTTGGGGCCAAAATTCTCGCTTACCTGTGTCATCTTTTCTAGCTTTTGAATTTTCCTAAATTCAAGGTTAAATTGGTGAGTATGAGGAGTCAAAACTCATACCTTGAGGGAACCTCATATCAGGCAATCTTTTGGTGTCAATTTTGTTTTGCTGATCCTAAGGCAAGATGGCGGTTGAAAACTGAGACTTTTTTTACCGTTACAGCCAAATACATTAGTATAGCCCCAATTTCTGACTTTACATGTGAATTTGGTCTTATATGTAAATTGGGTTGTGTGGGGCAATTTCTTGAAAATCTTCAGTGACCAGGTCACAGTTGGGGTGGGCCTTAGGGTCCTGCTGGAGGGCCCTAAACTGAACCACCTCTCTGCATACCTCTTTAATCATTTTTACAAGATCAGAAGTGGAAATGGGGGCAGATTTGGAGGTTCTTTAGGAGCCTGAGCAGTAACTCACCTCTCATCTAACACATGAACTAGGTTAATGATCCTAAAGAGGGACTCTACTGGGAGCTTGGCCCCTTCCTGCTTCTGTGTGGAAATTTCTCAAGATCCAGCTGGAGCGTCAGATCATCTGGACTACATTATCATTCCGTTTTGGAACAGGATACATGCCACCTCCTGGGACATGATCAAGGGCATAACTTTTATGCCTTGCAAGAAGTTTGATTGCAAGGAGAGCCACCACCTTTGGAGGATGTTGGGGAGCATTAATATTAGTTGTGATAAGGCTTCAACAAGTTCTTTATGGTTAACACAATCTCTTGTACTCACCCATTTAATTTCATAAGATGGGTAACCCATCAAGCTTTTAGGTGCTGGATTGAGTGAAGTGATTTTTTGAGAGGCAAGATTTGCTTAACCTCTGCCTCATGGGTGTCATCTACCATGATAGGTTCAGGCAACGGGGACATAGAACCCTTGTATGGTAACAACAGGTATACATGAAACACGTAATGCTTTTCTAGAGAGGAGGGAGCTTAATACAGAAGGCATCATTTACTAGATCCTTAAACACCTCAAAGGGCCCAGAGCGTTTTCATGCTAGTTTACAGAAAGGAACACTCATGTCTAGTTGACGCGTGTCCAACATGACTAGTGAGCCTTCCTTAATCTCATAGCTTGAGTGGAATTTACATACAAATTTTCTTGAAATCACCACTTCTTTGGACGGGTGCTCACATATAATATTATTGGGTTTTTGCATGTGATTCATGCGTTCCTCTGCAGCGGGAACAGTAAAGGTGAGTTAATTGACAACGTGAAATGAGGGGTTTTAACCCAAATTTGCCTCAAAATAAGAAAGGCTTGTGGAGGCGTTGGTGGCATTTTATATGCAAAATGCTCTAGGGGAAGGTTTGACGCCCGTGTGTCATAAATTGCAGAAGCATAGGTATGTGGAGATATTGCTACAGAGTTTAGTTCAACCTCTTTAGTTTTCCCATCTGACTGGGGGTGATAAGCGGTAGACCTGCAGAATTTGATCTTTAGGAGATCAAGGAGGGCACTCCAGAAATTAGCTTTGAATTAAATTCGTGGTCGCTCACTATCTCCTAGTGAGTCCAAAGATGGATAATACATTAGTCACAAACAAGGCCGCCATCTCTTTATAAGCGATCGTTGTTTTGCAGTGAATGAAGGGTGCAAACTTGGTGAAGCAATCAAATACCACCATGATCACATTATACCCATTGGAGGGTGGCAACATTACAATTAAATCTACAGATAGAGCGGTCCAGGGCTTTCTGCTTGTTACAATGGGCGTAAGAGACCATTTCTTCCTAATTTTTCAAGTTTGAATTATTCACACACTAAACAACGGAAAATTTTAGCGGGGATCTCCTGAAGATCCTGGTCAGTTGTAGGTTCTTTTAACCAGTTCCTCACACTTTTTGGACCCAGAATGTCCCATAGTTGGAGTCTCATGATGCTCTTGAATCACCTGTTCATGAAATGTGATGGAAATGAAACCAATCTCATTATAAGATCACCCTATCCTTGAGGTCATAGAGAGTACGCTTATAGATTTGGATTCCAAGTCCTCATATAAAGGATCCCTTCTGGGGAGGTCAACGGACAGCGAATATTTGATCAAGAAGGGGATCATCTGCTAAAGAACTGGCAGAGGATCCAGAAAGGGGAGCCAGCGTCAAGATTTTGAAGGCAGGGACAATAGTAGTGAGGTCAGAGAGCTCATCTATGATGGGGTTCATATTAGTGTTTCTACTCAAAATGTCTGGCAAGTTATTCAAGGCCTCTTCACAATTTAATAATTTTAATTAAATTTGCATAGATAACAGTATGTGCGGCCCTGATGGTTGGTAAGCTTCTGGGGTTTTCTATAGTACATCAGTAACTGGTGGTCCATGCGCATATTAATCTCATTTTGGGCCTCTTAGAGGGAGCGCCAGTGCCTTTATGACCAAGGCACAGTCGCCAGCTCCTTGTCATATATTGCCCAGGACTGCTCGACGGCAGAGAACTTCCAATAAAATTATGCAACAGGATGTTCAACACCATCATGCTATTGGATAAGTATAGCACCTATGGCAGTTGAAGATGCATCACAAGCCTCAATGAAGAGCCTAGAAAAGTCAGCATACCTGAGGATTGTCATGGTAAGGAAAACCTCCCCAACAAAGTCAAACGCCTGTTGGCAATTGGGTATCCACTTGAAGGGTGTGTTCTTTCCAGTCAGTGAATGCAGAGGAGCTGCTAGTTAGGCAAGAGCGGGGGAGAGCTTCCTGAGGAAGAACACTGTCCCCAGGAAGCTCTGGAGATGCTTTTTGGGTCGTTAGGGTTGACCAAGATTAAATGCTTCTAACTTGTTTAGGGATTTTGTATACCCATCCTTCAAAACTAGTTTTTTAAGAAGGTCACCTCCTCACAAAGTAAATTTACATTTAGAGGGCTTCACAATGATCCCAGCCCTGTGGATGGCAACCCTGACCACCTCCAGATCTTTGATATGTTGCTCAAATGTGGGTGAATAAATTAAGATGTCATCAATATAGCTAACCACGCAGGAGAAGCGCAGATTACCCAGAACATCATATATGAGGCGTTGGAAGATTGCTAACGCGTTCTTAAACTCAAGTGGCATCAATTTTATCTGAAAGATTCCCCTCTTTGTGCTATAACGATGAGACACTCCTGTTCCTCCTTGACTCTTGCTTGATTAAAGGCATTTATCAAACCAAATTTAGAGAAAACTCGTGCTTTGCAATTGACTAAGCTACCTATTGTTCCAATGGGAGAGGAAAGGGGGTTAGAACTACCATAACTTAAACATTTCATAATCAACGCTTGGTTAAAGGGTTCAATCTGCCTTCTTGCAAAGATAACGGTGGAAGCAATGGGGGGACCCCTTCACAATGCAACCTTTTGTCCGCATCTCATCCAGCCACTTATTTAAAGCTCTGTCCACTTCATCGGTGGAAGGGTTTAATGGGCAATTTATCTTGGCAAGGTGTACCATCTGTTGAAAGGCTAGACCATACTCTGAATGAGGTGGAAGCCTAGTAGCTAGGCTAATGTCAAACACTTCTTTTTATGAGGCTAGAAAGTATGGGAAGTCCAGTGGAAGATCTGAATAGAGAGGAGCAAGAAGTAGGATAGAGCTTCAAGGAGGTCTCAAGGGGAAGGGCATCATATAGTTGAGATCCCCTACTATGCTCATTATTGGTGAAGTAGAGGGAGTTGCTGACCAACTGAATATCAAATCGTTGTCACCGCCACCAACCTAAACCTATGATTACTGGGTATAATAAATCTGGAGCTACTGAGAAGCGATCATATATTCATAAACTATGCACAAAGAATTGTACCAGTTGATGCATAGCATGGTACTACTTAGGTGGAGAGGTTGC
The DNA here is from genome assembly GCA_022478985.1 of Massospora cicadina. Lineage (NCBI taxonomy): Eukaryota > Fungi > Entomophthoromycota > Entomophthoromycetes > Entomophthorales > Entomophthoraceae > Massospora > Massospora cicadina. Next base: position 191,336 of record JAKSZP010014464.1, read on the forward strand.
GTCCAAGATTGGAGGGGCCACATCAGCGTTTATATCTAATGCTTGTGCGATCCTAAGGTCCATAAAAGCGCTAGCTGCCCCTGTATCCAGGAGCGCCTGCGTGGTGACCTTGCATGTCCAAAAATAGAAGGTGATAGGAAAGGTGAAGTAAGCCTGATCCTTATGTATGGAAGTTGAGAGTGAAAGGGCTGTAGGAGAAGGATCCAAGGTGAGAAGTTGCCAATTGATAATTGACATGCACTGATGAGTTGAGCTGGTAGGATTCAAAGGTGAACCAACACGGTTTCCAAAAAAAGAGATAATTGGTTTACAAGTTGAATTTAAATGGGGATTATTGAGAAAATAGTTTGGTGAACGCCTCACCCAACCCAGAGAGAAGGGTGGAGAGAACTTTGGATCTAGGCCAGTTTATTATTTTAAAGCTGCAGCTAATTTGGAGAAGACTGTCCATCTTGAGAGGGTTTGACAGCTCAGTTGATGGTACAGGATGCCAGAGGCTCAGCTGCATTAATAACCTTTAAGAGGTGCTCTCTAAGGGTTAAGTGAGGGGCAATCTGTTTTGATTTATACCAAAGGCTCCTACAAAAAGCCAACTGGCTGCAGTAGGGGCAACCGTGGGTCTTGCTGGGGTAACTCCAAGGGTGGGGGAGGCAGGGAAGATGAAATTCCACCAAGGTTAGTGGCTTTTTAGTGATAGAATTAAATAGTTCGGATTATTTTATTATATTGTGAGACATAGCATTACAAAATGCCGTGGTTTATGCCCAAAATGGGTGGTATCTAAGAAAATGTGGTCACGGCATCCATGGAATGTGCAATGGATTGGCAAGCAATATTATAGAGGTGGTCATCCACTATCTCATGGACGGCTAGGATTGACAAAGGATCTGTAGATTTAAAGTCCACTTGATGATTTCAAATATTATTTGGTGCATGGTGTAGTGCATCGCCAGAGAATTTTAGCAGAAATCAGTGAGGCATCATTGAGGAATATTATATGACAAAAAATTTAACACATAATTGCTGTTTATTAAGTGTATTCTAAGGGAGGAGAGCTATAGAATAAACTGGTAACCTACCCTAAGGAGGGTGGTTGCTTATATCTTCTAAGGGGAAAAGGGAGCATGGATTTTTTTGATGGCTAAGCCTCCTGCTGATACCTCAAACATCATCCTAGGCTTCTCATGATAGTTGAGGGGGAAGTTAGTAGAGATCTCAGATGGCACCTTAGAAGATTTAGCTGCCTGTCCACCAGATTGAGGGATAGCAAGTGGAATACTACCAAACCTGAACAGATTTCGCTGGACAGGTAATTGATTAATAAAAATTACTGATAAGAACTAGATATTGATATTGAAAATCACATAAATTTTCAGAAAAATTTTGTGAGCAGTGGGTTGGATCTGCATTCTGAACCATTTGGATAGCCCCAATCTGACTTGATAGGTAAATTGGGCTTATATGTAAATCTGGGTGGAATGTGCAATTTGTTAGATATCTTCAGTGACCAGGTTAGTTGAGGTGGGCCTGAGGGTCCTTCCAAAGGGCCCTAAACTGAACCACCCCTCTTCATACCCCTTTAATCATTTTTACAAGATCAGAAAAAGAATTGGGGCAGAGAGGGAGGTTCATTAGGAGCTGGGGAAGTAATTTACCACTCATCTACTACATGAGCTAGGTCACTAATCCTAGAGAGGGGCACTATTGGGGGCTTGGGCCTCTTCCTGCTTATTTGTGGAAATTGCTAACAATAAGCTGGAGGTACAGGTCACCCCTTCTACAATTAAGCCATCGTCAGCGACACTGGGATGCGTTCTGCATCATTGGAAGGTACATCTTAATTTATTCACCCCAGGGTATAAAGAGCCTGATAGCTGCTATCATGGATTAAAAATCATTGTAGCCAAGGGGTTAAAAAGGACCTCAGCTATGTTGAAAACTAATTTAGTTGTCACGGGGTATATATGGGGCCTGACTGCTTCCATCTGTGACCCCTGAATCTTCATATCAATCCTACTTAATTGTTGATTGCAGTTTTTGTTCCTTCCTGAGGTTGGAAAATTAACTGATATCGTTGGGGTCTCATTTACAACAGTATGATCAACAGGAATGTTTATTGAATCATAAAACTTTATCCTTCTAAAGCATAGATACCTTTATCTTAAAAACTTGCAACTTTTTATACTTACTTGTCATCATTCTTAAAGGTTTCTCCATTTTTAGTAGTTTTTAAATCAACATCATAAGTTTATACTCAGTGGATATAGGAGTTTACCTTTGGTGACTTTAATCTAGTACTATGAACTTTATAATAATACATAGGTTTGACAGCAGTAGAGATTCAACTTTGGTTGATCTAGTCATCAAGAACAAAGTTGAAAGGGATAGCAATTGCAAACTAAACTTTAGGTCAGCAGTTAACTTAGTTTATCCTTTAACCAAGGTGTTGGGATTTTTGCCCATATTCCCAGCCTGCTAGATTACCTGGTATCACTAGGGGAAAATTACCTAAGGTGAAGTGAATCAGAAATCAGTTGGCCTAAGTTTTGGAGTAACTACATTTGGAGGATTTTGATATTCGCCTGGTCATATCCATCAGGGATCAATACAGACAAATACTTGAGATCTCATCGGGTGGAGTTGCCAATGAAATAGGGGCATCTGATAGTGATTAACTATCAGGTGTACCAATTGGGATTGGTCGGGTTTTATCACTGACTGATTGGGAATGAAAAGCAAGTTGCGAGGCAAGTGATGCCACCTGCAACTAGCGAATCAATCAGTTGGTGATTGACCTGCCATAATAGGTAATAAGTCACATTATCTAAGCAGGTTGCTAGCCAAATATGGTTGGTTCACTTGGATTGAGAGGAAAATGTTAGGGACATATTTTCTGACTCTTTCCGTTTTAGGTCTCAAGGATGTCCAATGACATAATCCTAGCCAGGATGGGGAAGACCATCACTGCTGAGAAGAGGATGGGTGATTCAATGGCAACAGCTGCCGTTTTATTGAAGAGGTGTCTACCAAGGGTTAGACAGCCAAATCCCACTATATATATTCCCTAGGATTTACTACAGTCAAAAACAAAGATAATAAGAGTTATTTAGTTCTAAGTTATCCATTGGTATATAATAGTTAAACTATCATCAGCTTCCATTGTGCTGTTCTGTCTCAAGGATATTATTGCCATGGGTAATAATTGGAAGACTCTTAGAGAGAAGAGTAAAGATCTGAGCGGGGATCTAGAGAAGAAGGAGCCATAATCAGGGATAACTGCCAACTGTGTGTTGGACTGAAGAGACTATCACTGGGGTATCTCAGCGAAGATTAGGTGGACAAAAGGAAGGGAAAAAATCCCTACAAGTATGACATCATGAGTATTTAATTTGGAATACTGGCTGAAGCGTTGGGCCAAAATATAATTTATACTCAACTACAGATAATAGTCTCCATACTATTATCAATTAATAATTTATTCTATATAACATGACAAAGTGCACAAGGAAACTGAACCTGTGCAGTAAAAAGGTTACTAGGTTGCTTGCTGATAACAACCACTTAAAATATTTACAAGTTGGTGCTCACTACAGGGGTAGTTGAGTGAAGAATCTATAAGAATGTCATACAAAGATGAGCTACGCAAACTGTGGACTGAGTTGGCCACTGTAAACCAGAATGCCTTAAACTCAGCGGACCATCAGGAGTTTGCGTCCTTGGAAGAATGAGTCACCAAGGTGGAGGAAGGAATAGAGAATGTAGCAAGCTTTGGGAATTAGTTACTAGGGATAGTAACTTAATTGAAGAAGAAAGAAGGGGACCTTGTTTGATAAGTCTTATACATGAAAATGGAGCGAGAAGCGGATTGCATTCATTTAAAAAATTTTGGTGCAGATATTGAGAGATTAATCAAACAAGTGGAGGAACTTAAAGCTCACAGATGTGCTTGTGAGCCTGATAGGTCAAGCGATGCTGAAGAAAGAAGTCCTCACACAATACTTGGGAAGTCAAATACCCCAAGGAACTTGCTGCCCGCTTTTACTGCCATTTTGGAGATGACGCCTGAATGTCACTCCTCAAGTTAGCCAAGTAGCTGAACCGATAGGATCAGCTAGAAATGACTTGGAGGAATTTAGGGCAACGCAGAAATTGCCAATGTTTCATCAGGATAACGCCCCAGCGTTTTTCCAACTGTTTGACATGACCATGAATGGCTATGGGGATCATCAAAAGGCATTGACGTTCATGAATTTCCTAGACACTGACTGTCAGAACTTAATGTTATCTCACCTAGAGAGGGACAGATGGTTGTATGCTGAGGCAAAAACAGCCATCATTAAAGAGTTCAGGAGTCCTACACACATGTCAAAATGCAAGTAAGAATTTATGGGAATCCAGTTCCATAAAGACGAGTCTCTAGCTAGCTTCGCGGATTGATTTTTCCAGGAGTCACAGATCCTGGCTGGAGCGAAAGTATTGGATGACGTTGATGCTAGAATTGCCTTTTAAGCAGTCCTTCATCCCTATTGTTATTTACATCACATGATGTCTTCTGTGTTTGCAATGGAAATAACTACCTCACAAATGGTAGATAACTTGAAGATGTTGGGAGCGACATTTGATGCCCCAAATAGAAGCTTAAATCCAATATGGTACAAAATCTGAATCCCACAAAGGGAAACGAAGGAGCTAAAGAGGTGAACAATTGAACTGTGCCAGGGAATAAGCCCAAAGAATTCAGACGGTTAAACAAGAAAAAAGGTCTGCTATCAGTGTGGTGGGAAAGGACATTTTGCCGTGCACTGTAAAAAGCCAAAGGATCAGATCAACGTGGTCCAGGCCAAAGAGTCAGCAGCCACCAAGGATTTAGGAAAAGGGCCCATGGCCTAGATGGGGAACAGTCTAGAGCTATGTAGAAGCCTGTTCCTCCTGACATTATGAATGAAGAAATTGATATCAGTGATTTGTTCATAGACGATGAACAGGATCAGCTGTATCAAGTGGTCAATATGGATGTAAATGCCATGACCAGAGCTGGGGTGAAGAGAATCGACCCTGAGATAATCAAGAAAGTTGCCTGGCCGTATGCCCAACAACTGGAAGATAATATTTGAACCACCAAGAATCCTGAAGAATTATCTGATGTCTGTTTAGATGAGGCTAATCTATCAATCCCCTTCAGTTTGATAAAGGAATTATTTCCTGATTTATTGGTGAAAATTATTCACACCCTAGATTCAGTTAACAACGCCACTATTCACTCAGTAAACACTATATTAAAAATACTCCAAGTGTACATATATAGACATACAAGTGAATCAAGTGGGGGTGAGGGCAATTGTCAACAGCGGAGCACCCATCATTATTGTCTCAACCAAGCTGGTAAAGAGGATGAAGATCTCTCTGGGCTTGGAACATAAGAAAGAATATGGGACAGCTGGGCTGAACACCACCATCTCCTGTGGAGTGTATAGTGCACTGCCATTATGATTTGGGTTGTTGGTGGTATCTGTTCCAGCAAAAGTTTTGGCAAACCAAAACTATGACATTCTGATCAGAACAGAATTTCTATGGAAATATGGAGTTAAGTGTAACTTTGAGGATAATACATTGACCATCTTGGGTCAGATGTTACCATTGGTATATCAGAAGATGGTGAAGCTCCGTTAAATCAGAGAAACAACTTCATCAATCTAATAAACAATGATGGCATTGTAACAAATTGAAAACATCCCAGTTTTTTGATTACCCACCAATTCAACATTGGATTTTTGGTAAATTCAAAAAATGAGAAAAGATGACACAGGTAAGTGAGGATCTGACCCCAAAATTAGCCTTGTTTTATTTATTATCAAAATTAAACATGTGGATGAGTTCAATCCTGATGACTTAGAGCACCACAAACGAGACATAAAAAACCAGGGTATTTGGCGGAATCTAGGTTCTTGATGCCAAATCCCATTATTTTGTTGAGGATACAAAATTTATATCGCCGCGGGATACCAGGTAAGACAAGGCAAGGATGGCCCTGAGGCCACCAGAGAATCCCATGTAAGAGCAGGAAACGAGGAAAAATTCTGAACTGAGTTCAGAATTGCGTGGGCTTGACCTTTTAAGGTCGTCCTTCCGGGGAGCCCCTCCTGCACTGTTCTTTAGGCCCCTAAGAGCCTAAAAATAGTGCGGGAGGGGCACAGCCTAGTGCTGGACCCCGCATAAACCTCAAAAAACCCAAAAAGTGATTTGACTCAAGACTTGGATTTCCAAATCTTGAGTCAAAATGTAATGATCAGTTTAACCTGACCGTTACAGGCATTATTTTAATTTGATATCAAGTAGTTGGTAGAAAGCAACACAAAATGCTGGCGGAAATCTGAGAACTGGGGAATTCCACTGAGGATCAAGAATGAGAGGACCATACTGCCAGGTTGGCAGATGATAGTTGACATGGGGTTGACATTGGAGATTCATGAGCTGTTGTATGGGGAGGTTGGAAGCCCCTTGGAAGAAGTCCAGAGTGGAGCCATAGGTGGCTCCTGGGATAATAATGCTGGGCCATTGAGAAATTCGAGTTCTCCTGGTGAATTTGAGTGAAAAATGATGAAGATCAAGAGGAATCAGATCATCACCTTTGTTCATCTGATACTGATGGCCGAATTGAGGAGATTCCACAATTTTGGGACTCTCAACAAGATGGGCTTACCAGCTGGGGTAACCAAAAGCATCAACCTATTGGTTGATCGAGAGCAGCTTGTTGATCTGTCAGAAGGCCAGCAAGATGAGGTGCTCAAACTATTCAAAAGTATTGGGAAGTGTTTGCTCAGGATGACCATGATATAGGATGTGCGCGAGATGTGATCCACAAGTTTGACACCGGGGAAAACTTGCCAATAAGGATGATACTAATCTGATGATCAAAAGCTGCTGAAGTGGTAGTGGAGGATGAAATCAGCAAACTAGTGAAGCATGGGTTTCTAGTTCCGTCATCAAATCCCTGAGTGAGTCCAATTCTGATCGTGAAGAAGAAGGATGGATCCAACCAGGTGGTGATTGACTACAGAAGTCTGAATAAAATTACAAAGGAGGATCCATATCCTCTACCAAGGATCAATTATGCGCTAGATCGTTTAGGAGAAGCAAAGTATTTCTCTGCAATTGATCTGATCTTGGGATATTGGCAGATTGACTTGCTAAAGGAAGACCAGGAAAAATGCATAATTATTACCGCGTAGGGGCTATACCAACCAACGAGGATGCCCCAGGGTCTATGTAATGCGCCTGCAACACTTCAGAGAGCCATGTATGTGATACTAAGCAACTTGAAGTTGTCATGCATCCTGGTACATCTGGACAATATAAACATGTTCAGTAAGACGTTTACTGATCACCTACACCACTTGAAAGAAGTATTTAAGTGACTGTCCGCAACTAACCTGAAGATCAAGCCAAGAAAGTGCCAATTCTTTAAGAAAGAGTTGGAATACCTGGGATTCATAATCAACTCCAGTGGATTGTAGCCGCAAACCCAGAAGATAGCAGCTAAAGAACGTATGGCTGTTCTAAAGAGTGTCCAAGACATCCAAGTGTTCCTTATGTATGGTTGAATTCTATAGAAGATTTATTTGGGACCTCATCCAAATAGCCAAGCCTATATTCCATTTATTGAAAAATCTGAAAAAAGGATTCATATAGAATGAAGAGGCCCAGGACTCCTTTGATGAGCTACGCCGGTATTTGATAGATTTGCCAATTCTGAAATATCTGAATTTTGATCTGGAGTTTATTATTCAAACTAATACTTTGTTGACAGTGATCAGCGCCATACTGAGCCAAGTAGACAAACTTGGGGATGAGCATCCAGTGGCATATGTGAGCTGGACACTCTCAGCCACTGAGAGGAACTACACTGTGAATGAGCGTGAATGCCTTATGGTCATTTACGCATGCAATCAGTGTCAGGTGTACATCTACAGAACGCACTTTAAGGTAATAACAGACCTCTCTTTGCTGCATTGGCTACACAATTTAAGAGAACCAGAAGGACGACTGGCCTGATGGGCACTTAAACTCCAGGATTATGATTATGAGATCGTCCACTGAGTGGAAGGTTCTCACCAGAATGCAGATGGCTTATCACAGTTTCCAATGGTCCAGATGGTATACCCGCAGGTGGATGAGCTATTCCAGAGAATGGTTGATGGAAAAATTGGTGACGAGCCCTGAGAAATCCAAGGTGCACTTTGGAAAGCAATGGAAAACTTGAGACCATGGATGGACAAGTATTCAAGATGATCAATGGGAAGTGGTTATTATTCCTGAAACCATTAGAAAGAGCAGCGATAGTGCAAGCCACTCACAAGGTTGTCAGGCATGGAGGCCTGAGGAAAACAACTGACCATATTTGCCCATACTATTACTGGGAATTGATCAACTATAATGTCGCGGATCATCTAGCTTGTTGTGTGGAGTGCCAGCTTCACAAACAACATAAGAATACAACTGGATACTGACTGGTCCGCCCTGGATTTGCCTGGAACATGGTGTCCATTAACGTGATGGGACTGCTGATGATGAGCACAGGGGGATTCAAGTACATTATAGTTGCTATCGACCATCTGATGAGATGGGTCAAGATGAAGGCCATAATGAGAGTAGATGCTACCAATACCATGAGGTTCAACCTGGATCAAGTAGTATACCAGCATGGATGTCTGCAGGTCCTGCTTAGTGACAATGGGACCAACTTCACATCTCATGTGATCCTGAGATTAAATGAGATAATGGGGATCTGAGGAGTCATGTCAGTACCTTACCAACTGGAGATGAAAGGACTGGTAGAATGGGTGAATGGAACACTGGCCGCGATGCAGAGGAAGCTAGTCACAGGGAGAATTTCTGTGTGGGTAATGTACCTGAGTTCAGTGACGTTTGCCTACAATATTAGTCATCATACAGCAACAGGAAAGATGCCGTTTGAATTGTTATGCGGGAGAAAGGCTGCGTTGCCACCAATTTTATATTTGGTGGTGGAACCTACATTGAGATGAGTACTGTGCAATACCTGAACCAACTGATGAGTATCCTGATTGATATGCAATTGCAAGCATTTGATACAACCTTGAAGAAAATGATATGAGTAAAATTGATGGATGACAAGAACTGACTGGCCTTAGTTGAATATTGAATAGGGGAAAGAGTTGCTTATTGCAATATGCATGGTTTCAGATGAAGAAACAAAATAGATGCGTTGTGGTCAAATCCGTTCAAAGTGATCACCAAGATGGCAACTGATGCCTACTCCATCAAGAATCTCTTGGATGAAAGAGTTGTGAATCAAGTACACGCTAAATATCTAAAGTATTGGATCAATGAAAAAATAAAAGAGTTCCCAAAGGACCAATGAACCATTAAGTTGGTCATGTCCTGATGATTAGATCAAGTCCAAAAAAAGGACCTCTAAACCATAGAAAACTGGCATGTTTAAGTACCCAGGACCCAGTTTGGGGGAAAAAATAAAAAATATGGACCGCTGAACCAAAACAAGGTCAAGTCCCATAGGAAAAAGAAGAATAAAGATAAAAAATTGATAAAAGATATTGGAAAAAAGATTATAAACCGCATAGAGAAAAATCGATATAATTTTATACCTTTTATTTTTATTAATTGTCCTCAGTATGGGGAAGATTCTGCTTATGTCATCTCTTGGGGGAGGGAGGATGGATTGCGTTAGGAATGAACAGCCTATCGAAATTGATATGAGATCAGATGCTAGCAAGGGCTAGACCTACATGAAACCACATTCTTTGAGCAGACGCAGAGCCCTGTGAGAAAGTGACTAGGGGAAGGGAAATTGAGATGTCAGATGAAGCCAATCACAAAACCCCAGAGTGGGGAGAAAAGCAACAGTATAAGAAGAGGCAATTGGTGAATAACCCCGAGTAATACTGATATGGTACCAGAGCCAGAAGATTAGTTCTGAGCGCCTGACAATGGGCTTCATCAAGGACACCGGACATGTGGGCTGGCAACAAAGAAGGGATGCTTGATGGGGGTTGCCAAATGATGTCCCCTATCAATGTCATTAGTGGAAGATACCAATGGAAAGTGCCAGAGAAGAGATAATCATACAGGGAGTGGATTGCATCCTGCAAGCAATGACTATGGGCTTCTCGGAAGCTAAAGCTGAATGAATGGTGGAACCCAGGTGAGGCTGGAAGCTTTGTAGACCAACTTTGAAGAACTTGGCCAGCAAAGAGAAGAGCATAAGTGGCGGTATCCTGATCTAGAAGGTTGTCAAGATCAGAGGGATTCAGCGCTAATGTCAACGCCTCAGTGACTTGGGCCTGGAGTTCAGCGTAGGGGAGCTCAAAGTGAATACTGTTACCAATATTGAGCTCAGAGACCAGAACAGCGGGTTTGTAAAATTGACTGAGTCAGAAGAGGAACTCAGAGAGCAGGTCTGACCTGGAAAGAAATGAACGGTCAAGAGCAACTGGCATAATCTCTGGAGCATCTACAACAATGGTCAGAGCATCAGAAAAAGGAGCTGAATCCAGAAAAGTTTTGAAGTCCAGCCTGGGGATCGACTGCAAGGGAAGAGTCAGCTGAGAGTTGTTCAAAACAATGGCTGGCCTGGTTTCAGAGGGATTAGTTACCATTTCTGGTAATTTGATTGAAGGACTAGCCGCTTGCACCAGACTAGGCATATGAGTCCTATAAGGACCATAAAAGAGGTTCTGTTGAGCATCCTGACTCATCTGCTGGAAGAGATGGAGGTCTGGATCAAACAAACTATTCAGGAGCTGCTGGTATCATGACTCAGAATTTGATATATGAGCTGGACAAGAGGGGGGATATTAGACTTATATAGAAGTTGATATTATGTACTCTACAATCCATTAGGCTCCAATTTTGGAGAAAATAATCTCAAAATTAATGGGATAAGCTCTCCAAGGAAAGAATTAGGAATGACTTGAGCCAGGAGGTTATGAGAGAAATAACCAGGGCAAACTGAAATAAGTATTCTTAATTGGGCCACAAAAAATATTGACAGCAAGACTCTCCTATCTAGGATGAGGAGAAAATTAGGAAATCAAGGATGGCAGACCAAGAATACTGAATATGACAGCAGGTCATATACCCTGACAGGGTAAAACTGGATCCCAGGACTAATATTGTCATGAGTAAATTGATCAGCCTGGCATGACAGTAGATTGTGGGGACTGCACTTTGAGAAGGTGGTAGTGAGGAGGAAGAGGAAGAATGCTATATGCTGAAGTTTGTCCTGAGCAGCATTGAGTATTGATGAGTGTATTCCACTTGAACCAATGAAGTATTTGACCAAGTGTCTGAAGTGGTGTTCTCATGCCCTGGTCCTTTTCTTGCTGGAAATCTAGGTAAGAGGGGGGATGTGTTAGGATTTTTGCCCATATTCCCAGCCTGCTAGATTACCTGGTATCACTAGGGGAAAATTACCTAAGGTGAAGTGAATCAGAAATCAGTTGGCCTAATTTTTGGAGTAACTACATTTGGAGGATTTTGATATTTGCCTGGTCATATTTATCAGGGATTGATCTGGATAAATACTTAAGATCTCATTGGACAGAGCTATCAATAAAATAGGGGTATCTGATAGTGGATAACTACCAGATGTAGGACCATCTAGTACTAAAAAAAATAACTACCAGATGTACCAATTTGGATTGGTTAGGTTTTATCACTGAATGATTAGGAATGAAAAGCAAGTTGTGAGGCAAGTGATACCACCTGCAACTAGTGAATCAATCAGTTGGTGAGTGAACTGCCATAATAGGTAATAAGTCCCATTATCTAAGCAGGTTGCTAGCCAAATATGGTTGGTTCACTTGGATTGAGAGGAAAATGTTAGGGACATATTTTCTGACTATTTCCATTTTAGGTCTCAAGGATATCCAATGATAGATTCCTAGACAGGATAGGGAAGACCATCACCGCTGAGAAGAGGATGGGTGATTCAATGGCAACAGCTGCCATTTCATTGAAGAGGTGTCTACCAAGGGTTAGACAGCCAAATCCCACTATATATATTCCCTAGGATTTACTACAGTCAAAAACAAAGATAATAAGAGTTATTTAGTTCTAAGTTATCCATTTGGTATATAATAGTTAAACTATCATCAGCTTCCATTGTGCTGTTCTGTCTCAAGGATATTATTGCTATAGGCAATAATTAGAAGACTCATAGTGAGAAGAGTAAAGATCTGAGCAGGGATCTAGAGATGAAGGAACCACAATTAGGGATAGCTGCCAACTGTGTGTTGGGCCAAAAGAGACTGTCACCAGGGTATCTTAACAAAGATTGGGTGGACAGAAATATAAGGAACAAATCCCTATGAGTACAACTTACAGAGTACTTAATCAGAAGTACTGGCTGAAGCGTTGGGCCAAAATATAATTCATACTCAACTATGGATAATAGTCTCCATACTATTATCAATTAATACTTTATTTTATATAACATGACAAAGTGCACAAGGAAACCGAACCTGTGCAGTAAAAAAGTTACTAGGTTGCTTGCTGATAACAACCACTTAAGTAAATTTTTACACAAGAGTAACATTATTGATATCATAATCAACCATAAACATTTAAAAATTGAAGATTCGAGGGGTAACTGGGAGGCTAGAATTAATATCTATACAAGCCTAGTTTAAAAGCAGCAGCAAGCTGCACCTGAATTCCGAATACGATTTTTAGTTTGGTACTGGGAGTTATCAATAGTTTTATAACGTTGGCTTACAAAGAAGCTTTGGATGGGAAAACAATTGATTTTGGATAGATGATGCGCCACCCGATAAACCAAGATGTAGGTGAGGATTATCGATTGGAACCTTGAATATTGAAACGTGGCGAACGGGATGGGGGATAATAGAGTTATGATGCAATCAGGATGAAGGGGGCGTAATTCCAGAACTGGCACTTTAGTGGGCTACCCTTGGTTTTTAACGATCGGTTTGGAATTCATACCCTTGGCTCAGTTGATCTAAACCCGTAAGTTTATCTTTCCATCAACCTACTTTAAACCCTCACCCGCTACCCTTTATTTCAGTGGCATTTAGTTATTAACCTTTCCTAAGCTTTTAAAATGGGAAAGGAAAAGGATCATAAATCGGAAAGTTCGCAAGATGGGTTAATTGAGGTTGCTGAGATGAAGCGTGAGCCCGAGATTCCTACTTCTCCTTCCCCTATGGCTGAAGAAGAGATTAATACTTTTGATAAGGTGAGTGCTGACTCTAAACCACGGGTAGTACAGCAGGAACCGGGGTTCGAAATTAAAGGATCCGAGCCTGCGAACGGTTTAGAGCTAGCGGGTTCGAACACTTCGAATTCAAGCGTAAATTTGTTCGCGATCCCACCTTCATCTCAAGACGCGGAAACCTTTAAAGGAGGGGGCAGCTCCCATAAACCGCCCAACGCTAAGCCGGACGTGGCTGGAAGCTTGGCCGGCGACAATTTGGACCCGGGTTCAAACTCGCTAGGTGGAGACAATAATCCGCAACTGGAGATAAATTTTAGCTGTAATGAGGAGATTAAAGACGGAAATACTTCTTCAAACGAGATAACCATCACCGACAAGTTTGCTGCCGTCTCTTCAGAGATCGACGAGTGGTTCGAATCGCTAGGCGCCCAATCTTCGGAACCCCCTTCGGGGTTTGAGGGTAAAGGGTCACCCGGTTCTACCGAGTTCAGTCCCATAGAGCTGGACCTCGGTTCAATATCCTCAGATTTTCCCCGAGCGACAGGGTCGGGCGCGGATAAACTTGAGCTCACCAAGGGTAGCGACCATTTATTAGGAGGCTCTAGCGCAGATGGGATTCGGCATGCGGTTGAGGAGCGTGACGGTAAAAACTTGTCTTTTAAGCAATTTTTTACCCTTTATCGTCTATTTAATCCTATCGAACTTTTATTGGTCATTTTTATTGGCTTTTTGGAATAGGTTGTATTGCCAGCTTATTTTTGAGGGTTGAAGCTTTAGTTTATTTTTTGAAACGGTGGGCTGATAATTTGGTTGGGGACAGATTTGGATGCCACGGATATGCCAGCGCCAAGTTTACCAGCGGCGTCGGGTACAACCGATTCGGCTTATGCGCAAGTTGCGGATGATAGTTCGAAGCCGTTGCAGAATTCGGAACCTCGGCCCGAAGCGATAAACGATACGGTCGGCCTCCAATCAGAAGTCTTTGGGGAGGACGATACTTCCTTCAGCCGAGCTTCGGATGCCTCATCCTTGGAAGAAGCTACCCATAACCAAGGTGGCGAAATCGAGCAAATAAATTTTGCCTTTTTTGACCAAACGTCTGGCACGGAGGATGCGTCGGTCAGCTTCTTTGACTCCTTGGGCGATGTCGGTACCAGCCCCTTCCAGTCCCACATGCCAACGCTCGCCAACCTGCCGTACACCACGGGTCAAACCTTGTATGCTGGGTACACTCAGGACGATGCTGACACGCCTCAGCCTACTGAAGCAAATTACTTGGGCTTACCATTTGGGGATGGAAGGCGGGATGCGCCGGGTAGCCGGGCCAGCGGCTACGTAGCGTATGAAGAGCAGCGGAACCTATTCTCCTTCTCGGCGCTGCCATCTCAAAGGAGTGTTGTGGAAGCCGAGCCTCCCAGCCATGGTGGCTTGCCTGAACTTACTTCCCAACCCCAACTTGAATTTGCCTCAACGCCTCGAGACGAACATCAGGCTGGGGACCAAGCCTTCCAGCACCGACAAGGTTCAACCGTCTATCAGGAAGAATCAGCCGACCAGTACAGTTACCCAACGGGGTACCAGAACGGGTATCCGTTCGGCCAAGCTGGATACCACACCCCTTACCCAACCGCAGGCCAGGGTGACTCCCAAGCTGAATATCAGGAAACCTACCCAACCCACTATCAGGAAGCCTACCCTTACCCAACTGGATACTCGCATCCCTATCAAGAGGCATACCCCCCAGAGTATCCAGGCGACTACCCAAATGAATACCAATTTGATTACTCGCCCCAATATGCAAGCGGATATCATGATGACCCAACCGGGCACTCGGATGGCTACCAAACTGGATATCAAGGGGAATATCCAGGCGAGAACCCGCTCGCTTATCAGGACCTCCAGCCGACTGTCCATCCAAGCTTAACGAGCGATTATCTAGGAGGGCCAAGCGGCTACCCATCGCACGCGGGCTATCAAGCCCAGCCTACCCATCAGGAGGTTCAAACCCAATATCAGGCGAACCAATATTTAACTGAACAACAGGGCTATCACCTTCTACCCCATGGGCTTAACCAAACTGAGGAGAACCTCCAATTTCATGGGCTTAACCAGCCAGAGGAGAACCTCCAATTTCATGGGCTTGACCAGCCAGAGGAGAACCCTGCAGCTTACGGCATCGAACCTCAGCCGACTGAACACTCTATCCTGGGTCCCCCTTCTGACCCAAGCCGGGAGGGGGCGCCTCAGCTCAGTGTCACCCAAGAGGGTTCTAGCCTCGATCCCCAAGGTGTTTGCCGAGCCAACGCACACCATCCAACCCACGATAGTACGGTGGTCTATGACGCCGTGGATCAAGATTTGACGCTGACTCAGCGTGACCACCCTCAGGAATCTATCGCCCTCTCCCATCCAAAGCTTGAACCCTTGGACCTTGAGTCTAGCCTCCAATCACCCCCTAAGCTGGGCTCGGTACCAACCTTTGAGAGCGTAGCGCAGTTGGAAGGCGCCCATTGGGATCCTATGGGCGACGTCACTGGGCTACAAGCAAGCGCCTTCCAGAGCATCGGGTTGGATGATTTGATCCCTGCGGCCGAGGTGGCGGCGCAAGCGGCTTCCGTGCCATTACCGGCGTCCCCCGAAAAGCTGTGCGAGGAACAACATGGGCGCCCGCCCTGCGGGCTCTTTCACCTTGGGTTTGGCGGCCAAACCGTGGCGATGATGCCTAAAGTCGTGATGCGTTTCGGGGCTGAGGGCGCCGGAAGCGCTAAGGTGTATCCTAGCAACGTAACTTTACTTAACCTTGGCTCGGTTGCCGACGCTTACGGGGGCCCCCTTTCCGCTTCGAATAAGGAGTCTGAGAAGCTGGCGATCGAGTTCCTCCAAGCCTTTGCCCGCCGATGCCCCGGCGAGGGGGCTTCGGTGCTGGCGAGTCTCCTGGAGCTCCTTCTGCGGCGGGGCGGCCGGTGGGAGGGGGCCAATGACACCATCTGCGATCTCCTGCGCCCCGGCCTGGCGACCCCGCCCTCCCTCCCGTCGCCGCCCCCCGCGACCACCCCTAGCAACCTCGTGCCCCAGCTTTACCAGCTTCTCCTCCTTGGGAAGCGCCAGGAGGCTGCCCGCCTGGCCGGTTCCCAGAGGGCGTGGGGGCATGCCCTCATCATTGCCAGCTGCGCCGGCAAAGAGCTATGGCAGGAGACGGTTCAGGCATTCACGCGCCAGGAGGTCGCCCAATGTGATGGGTTAGCCCTAGCCTATGGGTTGTTTGCCGGCCTCGGCAGGCATGCCGTCAACGACGTGGTGGGGCGTGGTAACTGGCGGGAGAAGCTTGCCTTCATCTTTGCGAACCGCACGCCGGGTGACGGGGCCGCAATTTGCGCCTTGGGGGATGAACTGGTTGCCGGGGATGTCTCGGCCGCCCACGCATGCTATCTGCTCTCCAGCGGCGCCGCCATCCATGGCCCTCCGGACGCGGTGGGCGTGCGCCTCGTGTTGGTGGGTGCACCGCTTACCGCCAACCTTGCGAGGGCGGACGACGCCCTCCGGCTCACGGAGTGCTACGAGTTGGCCCTCGCCAAGTCGGGCAACCCCGGTATGAACTTTCTGCAGGCTTATAAGCTGCACCGCGCGTGGCAGTTGGCGGGAACTGGACGCCTTGAAGAGGCCCTCAACTACTGCCGTGACATCTCCGCCATCGTCACCCCTCACCCGCCAACCGCTCCGCACTACCATCACGCCCTGCGCACGGCGCTGGATGGCCTTGTCGAGCGCATCAAGCACGCCAACGGCTTTAAGCCTGCTGACGCCACTTGGACCCGAGTGCGCCCAACCTTGGGTTCCCTGATGAATGCCATGGAGGGCCGCATCAACCAGCTGGTGATGGGGGACGAAGCCCCCGCCCCCGCCTCCCAGCCCACGTTGGAGCTCCAGCCCGGCCCCACCGTGTTCCGCGACAACTCCCCGCACCAGTTAGGTACCTTTAATGATGGCCTCTATCGCTCCATGTCCAACGATCCGCTCGGCCCCCACCCGCGTTCAATTTTGGGGTCGCCTCCTGCCGGCCGCAGATCCGCCTCGCCCCACCTGATGTCCTCCCCCTTTGGCCACGCCCGGCATCCGAGCTCCCCCTTTGGCCTTCAACCCAACGCTTCCCCCGAAGGTCTCTTTTCTCCGCTGGCGCCCCCTTCGGTTCCAACCCTTCCCACATCCTCCCCCCAAACCCGGGAGCCCACGGCCGGCGTCAACGACGAGTTTGGCTTTGGCAACGCCCCGCCGAAGCCCAAATCGCCTCCCGTCTCGGCAGTAGAACCCGCCAAGGGCCAGCCCCCATCCGGCGCGCAAGGTAAAGAGACATGGTATTCTTAAAGCTCGCTAGCCAAGGCCACCGGTGGGCTGTTGGGTGGCCTTTGGAGCACCCTGTTTGGCGGCAAATCCGGGGACCCGAAGACCGTCTACAAGGCCCAGCTCGGGGAGGCGAACTCGTTCTACTACGACCCAACCGAACGGCGGTGGATCAACAAGGTAGGTTGCCGCCCCCAACGCCACTAACAGCGCTAGGCGGCGGGTGACGTTGCGCCTCCCCCGCCGCAGGCCCCCCCACCCCGGGCCCACTCGACCCCCGCCAACGCCCCACCCGGTAGCCCCCGGTCGCCCGGCCCGCCCAGTGGGGCCAGCACCCCCGCGCCGGGGCCCGGGCGGGCCAGAAGGGGGACCCGCGGCCGATACGTGGACATCTTTAGTACCCCGAACTAACTTTAAACCAAATGTTCATTTAGCGCCCCAAACTAACCATTTTGATCGAATGCTCGCTTTGCCTGAACTCCCCATCTTCGCAAACTGAATACGCCCTATACCTTTAAACTTGACATCTATACCTTTGCCCAAAGCTTTGCTGGATGTTTAAACCCGCTAGAATTTAGGCCGCGGCTACCGGCCGATGGCGGACCTTTATACCAAGCCTCCCAACTCTTCTACGCGGTAAGAGGACCAAAATATAACTCAAATGTCGGAAGCCGTTATCCACATCTCATTTCCCTATGCTGGTTGGATGGGCTTAAAGGGGTCTGTTTTGGTTACGCGTAGGCGATTTGAACTATTTGCACCGTAGTAGCATCAGACTAAACAGCAAACCCTTCTGCCTAGCAACACACTTGTCAGATGGGTGGGAATACCCCTATAAACGCTTTAAGTTTGTCACCTGACCGTAGGCATCTCATAGTCGGGTTTTTTCTATCCAAATTAAACATGGATTGAGATGTGGAGGATGGGGTTTTAACTGAGGTGGAAGGTTAAGGCATTTTGGATATACGCTCAAGCTAGAAATGGTGGCGTCCTGTGCGTATAATCTTGGGTTTGGGGTTACTGACAAGTCTCAGCGAGTTTAGGTACACCGAGTTGGATGGATATAAAACGATAACCTCCCCACATTAGACTCCAATATGCACCTATGGACTTTAAACTCCTGAAGCTGGGGTTTAACACCTTATGACCCATCAGTGGCATCCTTTGGTTTAGGGGTCCAATTTATTACTCTATACAGGGGATTATCTTTAATGGTTACAGCGAACCTATAAATCTCAACTCTAAGGGCCGTACTCGGCAATTGAATTTAATAAATGGGGGTCAAAGGTACAGCTACCATGCTATAATAACGAGTAGGACCGAACGGTAGATTTATCCCCGTATCAGTATCCGGGGGTTAAGTGGTAAGGACCTATTAAATTAACTCCACCTGCTAATGTCTTTACCGAGTTTGGTTTATTATAGGGTGACGGTGATCTCCCCGGTCTAGGTAATATCCACATGTACACGCCTTTGGAACTGGCGATGAATTAAGGTTCTAACCTCTGGGGATGTAGAATGGTTTTTGGGCGATGATTAGATTTGGGTTTACAATCGATTGAAGTGCCACCCTCAACCATGGGGCTATAATCTGGTGGGCGGTTAATGACCTGTGGGTTCAAAAAAGGTAAAATGGTTATCCGTAAAGGGCTACTGGCTATGATTCAACCTATGGTGGGTTGCCAGTTTATGAGGTTTGTAAGTTGCAATACCTAGATTAAATTTCAAACCGGATAGCCTTTTGGTGGTGGGTTCTTTTAACCTTTGGAGGGGATCCGATCCGCAATGGCATTTTGGGTATAGTTAAAGTAAGTTGTGAAAGGTTAATTTTAGCTCTAGGTATCAGGTTTTACCAATCTCACCTAGGGCTATCAATCCCAGGAAGCCATATCTAAAGAGATTACCACAAAGGGTAATAGAGTCCTTTTAATTTATCCGCCCCGAGTTTGCCCCAAATGTTAAGTGGCTAGCCTAAAATGGAAGAACGGTAACTGGTACTGTAGGGTGCGTCTATGAGTTGCAGCTATGAAACTATCAGTTACATCTAAGGTTGAAAAGAAAATCCAGGTAAAATTTTTCATTCGGGTGGGAAATGCGCTTCATCTGATAGGATTGCACCCTTAATTAGAATTTATATAACTAAACCTGATAATTTAGTTTCGGGCCAAAACTTATTTTTTTCAACCTTTAACCTTGATGGCTACTTGATATCTATAAAATATTTGGACCACTATCTGATAGCTTCTAGATGATATGTATCTACCCAGATATGAACCTAGTTAGTCAATGGCCTCCAATGCAATATCTAGTAAGTGGGATCTTTATACTTTTCTAATCTTCTGGATAGCTAATTGGGCACATGGATGACCCTTACCTCATGTTCTACGTTTATCCAGCCATCTACCATCTTCTTCAGATGACACTAATCCATCTCTAGGATTTAGTATGGCAGCTTATGATGGCTTAAAACTTTTATCCCGGTGTTCTAAATTCTAAAGGGCCACTTTACAGCTTTCCTCAGATAATTGTGATGTCACTGTGGACTTTGCCATCTCAGATAAGATCCACCGCTAGCTATCCTAACCTTGATGCTAAAGTGTCAGGTTTCATAAATAAACAATTGTTATATAGGTTCTAGAGATTGTGACAGATTAAGTAAATATTAAACTATCAATTTGAGCTTAAAGCCTTCTTTAAACCCTATAGTATAACGAAGCATGATGTCTAATACACCTTGAGACTTTATTTTAAAAAGTTTTAACTTCACCCTACCTATTGAGGTATAGGTCTATGTGAGTATATAAAAGGCTCATCTAGATTGGTAGTTCTAGATGGATCCTTTGGAGCTCCCAGACCAATAGAAATCCCTCTAAAAGCCCAACAATAGTGCATAATGAAAGGATATATTACATATTGTGATTCTACTATGAAAAACTATCTAAACGCTGTAGCAAGAGGCTGTGGTGTCCATAATGCTAATGTCCTAATAACCTATATCTACCTTAGAGGCATATGAAGAGCCCAAAATTTTTTATGCCTTATACTAAGGTTACTAATTTTAGTTAGCCCTCCTCAAAGTGAAATATCATACCTTGCAGATGAGGTTAGCATTTGACTACCTACAGCATTTAGGGCAAAATGATTTTCTTTACAGATTATATTAGATTAAAGCACACAGTTGGCGCATAAGGCAATTTAGATACTATTTATCATCATTTTGAGTAAGTTTTAGGAAGTATGTAGAATAGCTATAGCCAACTTAAAGGAAGGGAGTTAATATCTTATGAGGAGATAGATTACCCTAATTAAATTATCAATCACATCTGGGGCTATTGTTTCATCTATAACTAAGGGTCTACTTATAAGGCCTCAATTAGATATATATGCAACCCTGGTGAAGGAAGCTTTTAAAAATTAATAAAAAGTCGTTTTAAAGTTATATAGTTGAAGCTTTAAAATTTAAAAGTATATCATCTACCAACTACTTTGACCAAAAAATATACAAGAATAATGGGCCCACAACCGCCATTTTTCCATGCTTGTTATAATTTAAGCTTTACATTTCCCACAAAGTTACTCATTTTAGTACCAGTTAATCTCAACCTGATAGTGAGTTATTGATGTTCATTATATTATATAAGGAACC
Source organism: Massospora cicadina (assembly GCA_022478985.1). Taxonomy (NCBI): domain Eukaryota; kingdom Fungi; phylum Entomophthoromycota; class Entomophthoromycetes; order Entomophthorales; family Entomophthoraceae; genus Massospora; species Massospora cicadina. Next base: position 212,554 of record JAKSZP010014464.1, read on the forward strand.
TAAGAGCTGGAGTCAATAGAAGGGAAGTGGTACACGTCTTTAGAAAAGGAGGGGGATGTGCACACTAGAGCATGCTTCAGTTTGTACTGAGCAAGATAAGGCTGATGTCATGGTGCAGATCTTCAGTGCCATATTCAGGTAAACAATCAAGTGTTTTAGAATAAAAATACCTGTACAAACTTGAGTTTTAAAGGTGGCACAGAGAAAGGAGGAGTGGATGGACCAAACTGCAGTGGCATACTCTAGGACCTGACACGATTAATTATATCCATTATGGATGTTAAAAATTGCATATGGGCGTAGGTAAAATTTTATCTGTCACAGGCTCTCTTGTACTAAATGCGGTATCTCTGTACAAGGGCACAATACCCAGTTAAAAATAAATTATTTGTAGCGGGAATAAAGTTTAATTAATGTTCAATTCCATGATTCACTGACTCAACTGTACTGCCAGTGATGTAGCTCACTATTTAGCTGTTTAATTTTAGTATTTCCTGCAATCATAGGTGTGTTACCAGGATAAATGTAGCCTTGTAATATTCATTAATCTGATGGAATCAGTTGTAAGATAAAAACTCTTTATGTCTATTTTTCACGCATGGATTGGTAGTTGACTAATTACACCCCAAGGAGCTCCAAAAGGTCTTTACAGTTCTCATAAATAGGACTGGACTTTCAGTTCAGTCTGGTCAGTCCCACAGCCACAATAATCATTAATTACTTCTGGTGCATCATACTATTAACCCTGAATTGAATATAATCATTTAGAAAAACTCTTAAGTGGTCTAAGGAACCCCAATCACTTCATTTTTAATAGAATCATTGACAGGTTTACATTTGGCAAATTCAATTAAGATAATAACGCTGTGTTATAGTGTACATATAGTTCTTCTTACGGTCAATCCAGCGGTGATGGGGAGTTTGTCTATAGCTAAGTTATTGATATGATCTGTCATCAGTGTGGCAATGGATACTAATCAATAGCTTCCATAGTGATTGAATAGTAAAAAGTAGCGTGATGATTTTTATGCTGATCCCTCATGATTGGTTAATATTGAGATCCTAATATTCCACCACTTGAACAAGAATATGGGATTGGAAGTTGAAATAGCAATTAGGGAGGGGATAAATCATTAGGCGTTTGTCACTATAAGCCCAGCGCCCTGCCAGAATGGCTTGATGACTTGGCATATATCAATTTATGATGTGTACTTTTGTAGGGTCCTTTAGGATGTAAGCATCATTGACATCCACTTTATAGTCTTAAAGGTCCCATTCCAGATGTGTTCCAGTTTTTTGTTCTTCTGAAACTTTAGTTATCATAGTATAATACCATCTCTTTCATATTAAAACTAGGAAATGTGCATTCCTGTTTTGCTGCTCCCTGTATCTTATATTCTTCAGCATTGAGTAATAATAGACCACACTTTGTAACTGGTTAAGGCTTTTGCACGTTTCTCCAAGTATCTGATAAGGCTCATTTTCTCATTATGGACACAATAGTATAAAATGGGGGCAGCTCAGGGTGCCTTCAATATATTAGTTGGAATGGATATCTCCCTGTAGAACTATGAAATGAACGATTTTGTGCAAAAAATGGGGTAGGATAGTAGAGTTTCCAGCCTTAAGTGGTATTTACTATTTTAGCAGGATGTTCAGAAGGGTTATATTTACTGTTCCACATTTTTTTTCTCAGGGTGAAATAGAGTTGATAAACTATTTAAATTCTTTTAGAATATCTAGTTTCAGTATTATGTAGAAGTGAAGTCATATTTTGTTGTCAGTTAGGATGAATTGGGGATATTTTTGTTAATAGATAAACCGCTCTAGGATAAACTTGGCTGCCATCATAGCGCCCAAGTTTTTGATTGGCTTAACCTTCACCCACTTTGTCAAATGGTTGATGGCAACATGATATATTTAAATTGTCTTCTACTTGTGGCTAGGTGCCTGACCATATGAATAGAAATGGTATGCTACGTGAAGTTGGGCTTGACCAGGTGGTAAGCGATGGTCTTCTTGTAGAGTGCCTCTGTTTGACACTACTTGCAGCAGCTGATGGTTTCCTGAACATCAAAGTGTATAGATTAACAGGAGTAATGTTGTTTCAGATGCTTGTAAACTTTCTTTAAATCCCATGTACAGTCACCTTGTGGGCCCAATAATTAATTCTATTTTTGTTCAGCAGACATATTACTAAACACTTCCGCTTGTTCATTAGTTTGTAGAGCTTCCCATACTTGATTATGCATTTCTTTATCAGCTTGATCAGCACATGTTAGATCTCCTCTGGTTTGTCTTTATATTGTCTGTTAATTATCTTGGCAATATAATTTCCAGATTGGCAGCCAGCTCTACAATATAGAGTCTGAAACATTTTTTTACAATAATCCCATATAATGGAAAGAAATAATGGAAGTAAATGATTTTGATGCTTGTGTTGTTATTATCCATTAGGATTCTTGAGTATGTTTGAAGATATGGAAAATAAAATTTTGTTTTGCTTAGGTTCTTGGATACCATTAATTCTAGGATTAATAAGGCTCCCACGCCTAAACTACTCGATTCTATAAACTATCTGATTTACATTATATGGAAAAGAAATTTCATTTTTCAAATTTTAATTATATCATGCTGCATCACCCACTTCTCAAAAAACGAACTTATTTGCACCTTATATTTATAATTTATATACAATTTGGTATCAATTTTAAAAGTTTAGAATGAAAATATTTTTGTGATAATGACCTCAAACCTCCTCAACATCTTTTCCCAGCTTCTGTTGTAATGAAAAAAGTGCTATAAACTCTATTAAGCCCAGAGACTTCAGATGTCAATTTGGGCGTGCAATGGCCCCACACCTCAACCTGAAAGTTGGACACTATTTATATTCTAGTAAGAGCATGAAGTCAGTAAGAGCATGCTTCTTAGTTCTGCACTGGTGATTAGAGGCCAGGTAAAGCTTTCTGTAAACATCAACCTCAGTTTAATATGGAGCTATCTCTAATTCACCATTGAGAAAACATTGGAATTCCCCACAGGTTTCTGGAGGACAGGCATCGCTGAGGTGGCTTCACCACACATTAACCTGGTGTGATGCAACTTGCAACTTAAGCAGAGTTTCTTAAAATTGCATTTCCTATCTCACTGATTAATTATAGGAACTCACCTTTGGAATGGGTTTGTATTTTGCTGATGTAGTGATAAGGTTTTTGGGTGGCCTGAATGTTACAGAGTCAAGGTAGTCAATTTAAAATTCTAGTGCTTTGCACCATGTAATCATATTACTTTAAATTCATGGGTTTTTATTTACAAAGCTCATATCGCCAGCTGCCCCTCTGGATCCTTATGGTTCTACAGACACCAGGTGGATTGTGGTCTGAGATTATTTTGAAGTGCACCTCATGAACATACACTTAATATTATATGAAGGTGAGATCACCTCCAGACACTCTTTTCAGCCCTTCTATATTTCTCTCATGTACATTGAGAATTTAATTAAAATAAGCCGCAGATTTTTCTACATCTTTTGTTAGGGGTCAAAACCCTGTAAAATCAACTAGACTTGAATTGGAACCATCCAGCCTCATATAAAGCACCAGTTATGCAAAAGTGACTTATCTATTACTAGTAAATGAGTTTCAGCCATCAGACAATCTGATTTTTGGTACCAAACAAGTGGGATTAATTCCCCCTCATTTTAATATTACCTCATTATAAACTCATTCATAAGCATAAAGAAGATCCTGTACTACAAAGGTCATAGTATACAAAGCATGATCACGCCCCAATAGCTTACTATAAATATAAAAGATCAAAGAAAGGTATAGGGTCTTATTTGATTTATGATATTATATCAAGCTAATAAAATTCTTGATATATTGTATTTGAAAAGGTCAATCAGCTGGAATTGCCATTAAACTATACCTCAGAACACTCTGTCAACGTCACGTGCTTTTTATAACTTCTTAAGATGTACAACAGAATTACTAGTGCTCACTACAAGGCCCATTTCCATGTTTTTAAAAAATAAGTATCACCATGTAAAAAGACTCCAGCCAAGAATACCATAAGACGTGTAGTATTTCTGATGAATGATAATACTGGCTTGAGGTGATGCCTATTAATCTTAAATTATTCGATTTAACTAAATAAGGACGCTTTTCTCTTGGCCAGAGACCCAGCCGCTTACCAAATTCAGATTGCAAATGTGAACACCTAATCAATTGTTTGATAGAAGTGGTATATATCCCAGGGAACAATATATTTATGATTTTGAGCCTTGGCTGTGCCCTTGTTTAATAGGAACCAATACACCCACCTAAGCTACCCCCCAAACTGAAGAAGAAATAAAGACAGACCATTACTTAAGACACTTCTTTTAGCCTCCCATCTACTACTTACTACAAATTTTGGGGCTACAATATCAAGAGATATTGCACCTACTAGAGCTCCATTGGGAGCTAAATTCTAACATTATCCACTTTTACCACTCTTCCTCAGCTTTTGGTCAAGCTAGTCAGGAGGCAATATTGGATAACCTTTATCTCCTCAATGGGGCTTGACAACACCTCACCCAGTTAAACTATAGTGTGGATGCCTTTATGCTAATAGTTTACAGAAAAATTGTTAGGAGTGGTAGATAAGGCATATATTGGTCAATTCAGGTAATTATTGAATTTTAAAAAAACAAATGTTGCAATTGGAGATGAAATGAATGATTGTATGTTGATAATGGAGAAGACTTTTTGTCATATGTCCTATCAAGTGGAGGAAATGAACGTGGTTCCTAGTCCTCTTGGGTCAATTGGACCACAAGGGCGAGATGGAGACTAAGGCCCCAAAGGGCCTCAAGTGTGTCTAGGATCATTTAGGGTAGATGATCATCAGGGAATCTAAGGATGGTAAGAACCTTCTGGCCATCCTGTCCCTTCTGGGACTATATGAACCTCTGGGGTTAATGGTTCACAAGGACCACACAGACAACTGGGGCCCCCTGTTCTTCCCAGCCCCTAGATCTCTTGGGCCTCAACTTACCTTCCTGATAACAATTCCAACCTTATTGGGCATCAAACTTACGGAGCCTCTTGGAAAAATTGGATCACTGAGTCAAATCTATTGCATCAAAGTGTTGAATGGATGACCATGGGAACCCCCGTGATCCTGACTTGAAAATCAATTCTTTGGGTAAGAATTTAAATTATAATAGAAGAGTACATCCGCCACAATTATATTCAATTTGATCAACTAAAAGAGCAACATTTCCAAATGCAATATAAAATATGCAACCTGAAGGGACAATTAGCATGAAAGGCAGCCGCAGAACAGTATCTGATCACTATACCTCCCTACAGGATGATGTAAGCAATTCAATACAACAGATAGGTAACCTTCAAGACCAATTTACCTGGAAAATGATCCATCCAAAATTGTTTTCAGTAAAAATCCTACTATAAAAGTACTAACCACGCCTACAGTTGCAGTGAACCCTATCACTACCTTTTAAGCCTGAATTTGAGAAAGAGTTACTCCTGGCGAAGGACTGTTACCACTTTACTTTATTTTTATGGAAGTGCTATGGGGGTGATGACTGTAATGAAAACTGCAGATAATGTTTAGACTGACCTGCCAGCATGGATGCAAAAACACCCAAAAGGCAAGCCCATATGCCAGGGGCGCTGCTTCATGTATAATGTTTAAATGTGCTGAAGTAGATTTAACCAACGAGCGCCAATAGGCCGTGATTGTAGATAGCAACCTGGCAACAAACCAGGCTGTCGCAGCTCCAGGGCCTGCGGGTTTGGGTGCTGGGAGGGGTGGGATCATATTGGGTGGTTTAATTTTTGTCATAAGGGGAAAATCAAATTTTGGGATATGGAAGTTTTATTGGATTCAAAAATAGAAAATCAACCACAAATTTTTCTCAGAGTGTTATGACTGCTTAAATAGACGATTATTTTAAGGAATAGCATAGAAAAGTTCAGGATTGGGGCCCTCAAAATTTGCCTAAACTGGAAATCACTGAGCGAGGGGATAGGAACAAATTAGTTTATACTGATTTCGAAAATGTTGGCATTGGGCCAAGTTGATGTCAGTTTGTCTCTGGACGCCTGATTTGTGTTTTGCCACATTTCTGATGATTGGCGCAATGGAAACTCACCTGATGGGCGAAGTGAACCTCCTAAGGCCACCTATGTAGGGGCAGTCCCAAGAGGTTGAAATGGGTTCAGGGCTCCCAACCTATTCATACCTGGTCACTTTGGCATCTGTTTGACTATGCAGGATTCATTTTAAGGGGATTCTTTTTTTGGGAAAGGTTTTAAACTGACAGCAACTTTTTGATAAAGGCCCCATGCTTTCAGTAAGTTCCACTAAAGATTCAATCTTGGACACATTTTCATCAAAGGTATGCGCCCATCAGGCCCTGTTTCAAATATTTTTGGTGAGGGTTCCAAACTAGTGGCAACATTTCATCATGGCCCAATGCCATTGGAAAAAATTACTAAGTCTTTTGATATGTACCGCTTTTCCACTGGAAGTACTTGCCCATTGGGCTTTGTTACCGGAGTTTTGCAATTGTCAACTATTAATGTCAAAGTTTTGCCGCTGTTAATTGTTTTTGACCCCTTTGATTCAAGCGGGTTCCAATTCATTGCCAACTCACTACAGATTCCCTTAATTTGCCCCATTAATTCTTCAGATGTAAGAATTGGGGTTTGGGCGGAATCTTCAAAGGGTTTGCCATAACCCACCACTCATCCACCACATGAGCAAGGTCACCCTGAGAGATGAGGGGGGCCTTTGGTCTTCTTGGCCCCTTCTTAGATGGGAAAGAGAACACCACCAAATCCAAACAGAGTGGGCGCTACTCAGGACTTACAGTGACAGACCAACCTAAAGTTAAGCATCTTGCCTCCTTCCTCAGATGATGGGCTTAAGATATTATGATACACCACCTTATGGTTATCAAACTTGAGCTCACATTTTGGGAGCTATAATCAAGGAGTTTGGATTTTTAACAGATCCCATTAAATTAGAAACAGGATTATGGCAGCCCATCTGAAGTAATGCAATAACCCATATGGTTTGCCAACCATTATATCTAGCTGCTAAAACTCTAGTTGACTTTCAGAAATTTGCACTTAAGATGCTGTAAAAGCTGTGTTGTCTGCAATTAGCTTAAACTACATATTTAGCTCCATCCAAAGAGATGATTTTAAAATAATCCAAATGGACCCCAGGAGTTAATAGAACTTCTGAGGGAATCAGGAAAATTAAAATTAATTTTGTGGTTTATATGGACCACTTTGATGGCCAACGCTTAAAGCAAAATGTTTTTTTATAAATTTTACATTATGTATAAAAATGATTTACCTACCTTTTATTTTTACGTCACCAAACCATTCAAGACATCAAAGTTGAAATTATAGCTTTGTTATTATGCAGTTTTGTAGAGTTACTTGACTTGTGGATTTGTTAGCAAGTTTTAAATGAAGTGAGAAGGGGTACCATGGCAAAATAGAAGTAGGAACTGTTGATCTAAAGGGCCAATATCAAAATCTCAACTATTCTTTACATCAAAGAAGCTATATACAAGTAACCAAGGGTTTTCATATATAGGGTGCTACTGCTCTCCTGGTCTCTCTCATATCCATGCTTTAAATTATAACAAATATGCAAAGGAGAAAGTTTTGCGATGTTCATATCAAATCATAAAATTTCATACCGTTAGATCCTGATATAAGCGCCAGTTGGAAGAGACGTAAAAAGACAAGTCAATATGGAATAAAAGTTTTTTCATGGTGATCATCTTCTTGTGCCTCAAATTACTACTGCTTTCACCAGTAAATCTTATCCTGAACTTAGAAATGACAAGTCTCTTCAATTTAAACTTAAATTATTCTTACTTTTATTGTACTTGATAGCCAAATCTTATTCTTTCACTAATGACACTTTTAACACATTATAAAGCCTCATTGTCTAAGTATATGTGTGCTTTTATAAGTTAAAATTATGGCTCTCTGTGATGAGGAGCCACTTGTTTATGTTTGAGTCAATTATCTAGTTGAAGCAAGGTCAATACTAATTTACCACACGTTACAGATTATGGGATCTCCAGTCTGGATAGCACTTAGCAATAGGAGCTTATTCTCCCTCCCTCTTCAGACTCGAAATTAACAACTACATCATCTATTATTTTTTTTAATCCAAAGTTACGCCTTACTGTTAGATACTAAGTTCCTATTTTAATGTGGTATTTTAAAGTATCAAGAAACTTACATACAGTTGTTGGTACATTAGTTACCCATGAGCAGACCTTGGGATAAACTGAGCACAAAGGACCCATGACTTTGATCTGCCTTCTGGAAGGTTTAGACATGGTTGTTCATTTCAATTTTAGGCACTAGTACCTCAGGTATAATTGCACCCATTGAGTTTTACACAGAAGAGGGGATTCCTATAAACCCTTTATATAAGATCAATATACTTAAAGCCTTAAATAATAGTAGATACTTATATCAAAATTAAGATACCCCTGGACAGCTTCTAGAGATATTAGGGTTGGCAACTCTACATACAAAGAGGCGTTGACTTGCCCCAGCTTATTAAATCATGTGTAATTTGGCTTGATTATTGTCTTACTAGGTAATCTGACTCCCCAAAGGCTTCACTATATGACATAAGACTTTAATGTACATGATTGAGTGTAGAAGATATGTAAAATGATCATTATCTACAATTTTGGTTATAAGTAAATATAGACTGAAGGATCCCCATTAATTGCCATCATGAAACTAAAGCAAGGAGAAGAGTCAACTTAAAAGCAAGGGAAAAAAGACAAGATGTTAAATGAATATGTTGGCCTGTTCTGGATGGGCCTACGATTTAAATGAGATAAAAGGAGGTTCCTACTGGATTGGAACTGGTGAAGCATCTTTGATCTGTGCAAGACCCTAAAAATAGAAGATCAAGGTGCAGTGAAACACAAGCAGCTGCTAAAGTCTGGCTTGTCAACCCCATCACAGAGATCCTGGGCCTATCTACTTCTGTTGGTTATAAAAAAGACGGGAGTCATTGGGTAATCATGGACTACCATAAAGTAATCTTTAATACCTGTAAAGATAGCCATCCATTACCCAGGATTGATGAACCCTTAATATTATATATGGATCGTAATATCTCTTGGTTATGTATCTGTCCATAGGCTACTAGAAGATCAAACTAGCTTCTGAATAATGGGCCAAGTGTGCGCTTATTGCAAAGGAGTGGTTGTTTAAGTTAACTTGAATTCCCCAAGGAATCATTTAAATCTCTAGCCACTTTTCAAAGAGCCATAGATGGAGAGTTCAGTTATAAAACTATAATGTGTACTAGTTTACTTAGATGATGTTACTTTATTCTCACAAACCTTCATATTTTATCTTAAAAAAACTACATGAAGTGACCAATTAAGGAAGGCCTTCCATTAACTATCAATTTAAAGGTTCATTTAGTAAAGTTAAATGAGATTTTAAGCCATCAAGTGACTTTGGAAGGAATTAAACTAGTGAAGACAAGGTTAACATTATACAATAAGTTTCCCACGTAACTTGAGGGACATAAAAGTGCTTCTGGGAATGGTAAGTTATTACACCCAGTCATACCCCACTTCACTGAGCTCACTGAACCTTTCAGTATATATGTTGCAAAAAAGTGTGCCTTTCAATGGAAAACCCTTAGAAGAAGTAAGTATTAAATTTCTCAAGACGGCCCTGATAAATATCATGTTTTAGTCCACCCTCAGTTTGATAACACTTTTTTCTCTTTACAAATGACAGCAACGTTTCAGTAGGTCGCACTTGCTTAGCATTACAAGAATAAAGTGGACCATATGATTGCAGATTATATCAAGACTCCTATCAAGGGTGAAAGATACCTCGGTGTTTCCAAATGAAGATTCCTTGTTATGATATTGGCTATTAAACATTTTAACTCTAAGTATAAATTCCATTTTTCCATTATCATTGATCATGCCAACTAAGGTGGCTACAGCAAATGAATGACCCAAATGGGATGTTGGAGAGGTTTTATTGGCTTCAGGACAATTTTTAAGTTATTCACTGACCAGAAGCCAACCACTAGAAAGCTGACAGGTTTCCTTGAATACACATTTTAGCCTTAGTAATAGTGAGAGAAGACTGATTATATGTTCTTTTGGGGCGATCTGAGCTGTTTTCATGAGAATCTCCCAAGATCCAAAATGAGCTCAAACGTCAGTCCCTTTACATACAAATACAAAAATGGTGACTACAAAAAGGTAAAGAACTCAGCTCCCATACCTCCAATCTTCTGCACAAGAAGTGGTTTAGAAGGACATACCCAGATAGGACACAGGGCATCTGTAAAAATACATCACTGGTGAGCAACACAATACTACTGGGAGAAAATGATCAAAGATATTTATGAGAAGGCTGAAGGCTGTTTTACCTGCAAAAACAATAATGGGCATATCTAAGGTTCAAAAATCAAGTTGTTGTGCCATCATTGGCGTTTGAAGTCATGAGCTTCAAAGCGGTGAATCTCCTACTTAAAGTGACTTATGCACATCAGTATATCATGTCCTATTGGCCTTTATTAAAAAATGGGTTAAGGATATTGCTCTCCTAATGGCTTTAGCTTAGAATTGCAGATATATTTTTGAGTTGATACATATTAAGCAACATGAAGCCCTCAAATTCTTTAACCTGACAATACTTTAATCTTACTTTTCAGAATATGTTTAGTTAACCACCTTTAAACAATACTGGACAATACTAAGCCTCTTTAAAATTCATCTACATTTGGGACGGAGAAGAGGGCCAATGTTACTCTCAACTTGATTTTGAAGAAAACGGCCAAACCCCATGAAGTAAAATCTCTATTTGCCTTCCACATTGCTGGCTGACCATGTCATTAAAGTTGATATATAAAGATGTGCATTTTAAAACCTGTATGGGTGTTAACCCAGTCAACTCTAGTATCCAACCCTTATTGGATTCTGCTACCCCAGAAATGGAGTAGTTAACCATTAAGGCTATGGCAAATGTGATATCTTAACTACAGTCTTTAGTAGAGTGTCAATTGTTTGCACAGATTATTAAAAAACATCTCAAAATATTTTACAAAGGCCCAATTTATATGAACAAAAAAATGAACTGGTATTGTATTTTCACCATGACTTGGTGGTCAGAAATATAAATTAACTATTATCTGCTCTGGACACTATAACATCATAGAATAACAAAGCTATAAGCACTCTATTTATAGCATTAAATCTAATTTTGGTTTTAATAGGATCCATGCTTTCATGAAACCAATTTATAAAGTTAAGACCAGCCTTCCAGTCTGGGTGAGTGGACACCCAGAATAAAAGCTGGAGTACCACTGGTATAAACATCCATACAACTTAATATAGCTGGGAGGGAGACAAAAGAGGGTTGAAATTAACAATCACAAACACTAGCATGCCCGCTAGTCACCAGAAGGTAATATAGTAGCCGCAGAGTCCGCCTGTAGTAATTTTTTAGGCATCTAAGGGCCCTGAATCTTTTTGGACAACTCAGGATGTAAAACGTGCAGAGTGATTGCGGAAGCTCACCCACCAGAAAGGAAGTGCATCTAAGAGCAGGCCACATCCTGACGCCATAAAACTTCCAAAATGGGGGTTAAACCCTGGTGACCACCAAAACGATATCCTTACTCAAGTAGGGAGGGCAACAACGTAGCAATTATGGCCACTAAAGCCAAGTCCTTATTATAACTATGAAACATGGCACCTACCAAGAACGTGGTGAACAGTGAGCTAATGTAATAAAAGAATTTAAACATTTTGTGCGGAGATTTTTTAGTGAAACAAAAAGGAAATTGACTGTTAACAGTACCTGTGGGGGACTGTTATCTTAAATGTTAATGGTTTTTAAGAATAATGAAAATTTTCATTAACTAATAGCAAGAAATCACATTTGATTCTAAAGGATTGATATTCCAAAATCCTTATGACACCAGACTGGCCTCATCCTGGACATCTGACTTAGGCTCATATTTGCCACTTAATTTTACCTCCTGGAGCGATTCCACTTGGTGGATTGGTGATGCTTTGTACGGCGGGTGACTGAGTGCTTATAGCCAGGCCAATAATGGGAGGTACCATTTTGTATTGTAGTGATTTATTGCACCAACTCTGTTGGGGTGGGATTTCATTTTCAGTGAAAAAATGCATTATGTTTCTCAAACTTGAGCGTACAGTGGATGATTCAATTACGCTTGGAATTAAAATATCAATTTAAAACCCCCAGTGGGGCTTAAGAATATTGAGAGAGAGAAATAACTGCAACCTATCCACTGTTGTTGTCTTTTTACTGCCGCAAATCCTTAGACACATACTCATATTCTCTGCACTAACTCTTGGGTGGTGGGATATGGAGGTAAGAGGGCAATCTTGAGGAGATAGGCCGTCACCCACTTCCCAATCACCACATTGGCTAAATCTCCCTGGAAAACGAGATGGAAAGCTTATTCCTTCATCCCTTTTTTATTTGGAATGGAAATTTCCCATAGTTGAGGCGCAGGGGGTGCTCCATAAGGCTTACAGACATCAACAAAAGAAAATAAAACAAATATAAAATAAACCAAAACTATTAAACAAGAAAAAACACTAAAAGTAAAAAATTAATACCAACCATGCTGGAAACGGAAGAAATTAGCTGATAATAGCTGAGGGGGAGGGGATATCAGAGGGCACGTTGTCAGCTTCATCTTGATGAAGCAAGGTATGAGCCTAGGAATAAAGCAAAGGGGATGGGGCATCAACAGGAAGGGGTACAATATCACCCAGGGGAGAACCTGAGAAGAGATTGTGCATCACAACAAAGGAGCTGATATAGTTTGCCAGATTGTGCTTATCTTGGATACAGGCGTTTAGGAGCTTGACAAAAGTAATATACTTGTACAAGAATTTTTTGCCTCAGTGTTACAGGCCACTCCACAACATTCAGGATTAATTGTGGTCATTTTAGTGGAATTAAGAAAGTTACTTGCAGCAATAAGGGTTGCTGGGACAGCAGGAGGAGCGAGGCCCTCTTCAAAAATCGCAACAGACTTAGCTGCACCTTGTGGAAAGGATGAAAGTCTGACAAGCAGATACATCAACACAAAGCTGATGATCAGAGCAGAAGAGTGTGGCGTTCATTTGGGGGGAATAAAAGTGAGTAGGATTGAGCATCATAATTTGTGTTTAAATACTGATTTGAATTAAGGTTTAACAGTTCCATGAAATACCTCAATTGTGTATTCTCATCCAATAAGGCTCAAGGACTTTGATTGAATATGATTAAGCTTTTAGCTTAAGGGCAAGGTTGAAAGACAAATGGGAAGGAACTAGGAAGCAAATGGGGTTTAAGCCTCCGCCTGATTAGCTGGAGCTTGAACTGATGGCGGAGGCTGGTTGAGAGATGGTGGATAAAGTGGTATTTGGTGCTTTCCTGATCACCGATTAGATGGTGGGGTACTGGCAGCAAGGTCCAAAGGTATATTCCATCAGATTGAGTTTGGTATCAGATTTGACATAAGAAGAATTTGCAGCAGAATGTTGACAAGATATTGAAAGTCTAAAATTTAAACAAACAGGACAAATTTGATATCCATTGTCAACAAACGCCCAGAAGAAATGGTCAGTTGGTATGTAACGTGGGACCGCGGGGATATGTTTGGTGATATCTGAGTGGAAAGGGGCAATAGTAGCAGTAGTATGGAAAACCAAAGTACTTGGAACAAATAGGGATAGTGAAGAGCAGGATGGGGTTCAATCCATAGGCTGAAAGCCCTGCCATTGTTCCTTATATGACACTTGGAGTGGGAGGTGCAAAGGGAGGGGATGGAGAAAAACACCACAATTGCGGTGTCAGTGGGTAGGCGAGTACAAGTTTTGTGGATGGATATCTTTCTAAAAAGAATTTTGGTTTCTGCCACTGTGGCAGCATCCTTTTTAGAGGGAAAACTAATGTAAAAGTAGCCTTTAAAAAGTTTGAAGTCAATGAAGCTAACCAATGCAAAAGCGGTGGTGTCAAGATCAATTATTGCCTTGTAAACATATGGTGTTGGAATCCTGGCACTTTGGTGCTCTCAGGTGCTTTTAGTGTCAGGAGAGTGTTTATAACTCTCCAGTTCCCACCGTGGTGGTGAACGGAGCACTGGACCATCGCAAAGGAACTAGTCATCAGGGTTAAAATAAAAATAGCCCAGCAGAGGGAGATGGAGCTAAAGTGACATATGGAGAGGTTGGTTAGCATGGTATAAGTAATTAGGGATCGAGAAATCAGCAAAGCTTGGCTGTGCCTCAAAGGGCAGTTCATAACCAAGCTTTTTAAAGGGCTAGAGTGCACGGGTGACCAGGTTTGGGTGGAACCTGTGAGGCCCAGAGGTATACCTGAGGCTGTAATAATTTTAAAAGAAATAAATTAGCCAATGTGACATAAAACCTCCTTGAAGAGGTCTGCACAGGTTTGATTAAGTCACCATATGGAAAAACATAAAACTGACTAGGGGTTTGTTGAAAGAAAGGTGACCAACGAGAAGAGTTGGTCTCAAGCAAACATAATTAAGCTAACTTGGGGAAATAATCAATTGGAGAAAGTGGTACTAATCCTTGGTGCACCAATAAGAACATGCTTCCATCTGACAGGGCTTACTTTGAAATTGATCTTACTTGAGAGATTAATTGAAGTTGATCCCAACCTGAGTTAGTAATTTAATAAACTGAACAGTTTTTAACCCCCATTTAATAATTAACCATATTGAGCTATTGTCATTTAATAAAAAACTTGTCCATTAAAACACAAGAGCCAAAACAAGGGGCTGGGCATTATGCACCTCACTTGTACCAACCTGGGAATATCTAGCCTGTACCTAGCGTAGATCCAAGGCGTGCTTTAGGTCAGTAAGGTCCTACAACTTGACCCTTTGGACCTACTGCCTCCCAGCCTTGTCCTTGCTGTTTTCCCTCAATTAGGTCATGTAATCATAACATTTAGTACAGGATTTTAACAATATCTCGGATACTAGAGAATTACACTCTTAGCCGCTATTAAAAATTGCCAGGGGAAAATAACCACAAATTAAGCTTAGTATTTTATAATAGTTTTATTGATAACAAAATTGGGGTAAAAGCAATCCCTTACTATAATTTCAACTTCTAGTATCTAAGGTACTTTGGGGCTAAAATGTGAAGGGCGGTGGAATTAAGAATAGGTGAAAGTTTTCTCAGTTTAGATAAATGATAATTAAGCCAATCAAGACTCTTGAGAATTTTTCTGCCATGACATGGCTCCATTGTGGACGTTAAATCATTAACTGAGATGATTAACCATGAGGTAAAATTTTAAATCTAATCTCGCCAATCAGCCATCTGGAAAATATTTTCAGTTAGGCAGATTAATGGGTTTCTTGGTGACCGATTGACTAAAAATATTTGCACCTCCCAGAACCCCTTCATATCTATAAAAAGGGGTGGCTTTCTCTTAGGCGATAGCACTGAATTGACAGAAGTGCTTGGGCGGACTTCTCAGATATTTGGACTATTTCGTTGGAGGGTTGGAGAAGTTGGAGAATTAAAATCTATGTTATTTAGCCGGAAATTAGGAGTAGTACTACTCCAACATGAAGGATCCTCCAAAAATCAAACTGAGGATTTTTCATAGCAGCTTAATTATTCACCACCAAACATTCAAATCGAATTTAGTCAAATGGCTAACTGTCTGATATAACCCCCTTCAAGAATGTTGGGGGGGAGAATAGGGAGAAAGAAGCGTCCATGACTCTGTTAATGGTAGCTTTAGAAGAAAGGGACTTTATAGAGTATTAATCACCACTCTTATAGTGGTAACAAAATATCCTTCTCAAGTAGAGCCAAGCTTCTCACTTCTGGATAGAATGAGGTTATGGTAGTATAGTACAAAATCAGAAATTTGAAAGTTGGGCAAAGGTGGTCTGAGATCATTAAATGCCTGGCCCTCTTTAGTAACTGTTTTAACTAGGTTAACCATAGCTTCAGATTGTCACTAAATGATGTGTTGAGAAAACTTCGTCGCGCCTTGTCAGGATCATCCATCTTACCAGAGAAGTCATTTTTGGTTAAAAGAGCGGGCATACCAAGTTTGTGACTATATAAAACTTGGAAGGGAGATATTTTGAGTACTGTTGATAACTAACGTGATAGTCCATAAGAGCACTAGGCAGAAACTTATCTCAGTGTAGAGGGTCAGAAGTATAATTTTTTGCAGTTTTGATAGCAAGGCTTCACCTGCTATTTTAACTTTGCCATTTGTGGAAGGATTATAGGGGGCAAAAAACTGTTTTTCCCCATGGAGGAAGCTAGAATCTTGACCAATATAGAGGTGAAACTTTTCCCATTGTTGCAGAGGTTGACTTGGGAACATTTAAAGGCGAGTGAACTATTCTAATAAAGTAAAGTTGTGGTAGCTTTTGCAGTTTGGGCAGGAAGAAATACAGCTTTGAACCATTTTGTAAAATGCTAAACCTACTAAGATATATCTATTTCCATAGTGTCTTGGGTAGTGGGCCAACCACATCTAGGCTTATTGTGTGGAAGGTCTTTTGAGGCTTAGTAGGTTGCTATTGATACTTGGTCTTAAAGATAGGCTGCTTTTTTCAGGGTTTAAAGGCATCCAGGACTTCAATGATGGATCCCATGATTTCATACCAATACTACGTCACTTAATCTACTCTTAAGTTTTTCATAAACCGCCATGCCCTAGGACAGTATGAGCCTTTAGGATCACAAGCACTCGCTCTGACGGTCTAAGATAAGGCAACCAATGGACCCCTACCTTTTTTTATAACTTTCTGCTCTCCAACTTGGTGTTGTGAGGATGTCAATCTAACAGCTTCAGGATGGGTTCATCCTCTTCTTCCCAAGCATCAGGGTCATTAGAAAGTCATCCGTTCTCTCAGCTTCACTATTATCTAAGTGTAGGACAGGCAACCAAGTCAACCCATCGAAATTCATGTGGCGTTTTCCAGCTCAGTGCTCAATGGTCATATCATAGTGCTAGAGCTTCAAAGCCCGACAAACCAACCATCCAAGAGGATCCTTTATATTTAGTAACCACTTTAAAGAGGCATAGTCAGTAACCACTTTAAATGTTGTCCCATATAAAAAAGGGCGGTAGTATCTGATAGAAAGCAATACTGAAAGACACACCTTTTCTGTGATGCTGTAGTTGCGTTCAGCCTTTGAAAGCATTATGGTGAAGTAGGAAAAATGATGATCAATACACCTGTTCATCCAGTTAAGCCAAGATGGCTCCAATGCTTAGTCTGAAGCGTTGGTAAACATAATGAAGGGTTTACCATAGTCTGAGTGGCGATGGGAAGTCCTCCGCTGTAGTAACTTTTTTAGCATCTCAAACGCGGCCTATTTTTCAGCACCCCAATAGAAAGAAATGTTTTTGGCAAAGAGGCGCATGAGGGGCTCACTGAGCTGGGTGAACCTGGAGATAGATTGAGGGTAATAACCCATTATGACCAGAAACACCTGGATATCATGAGGGATTTGTAGCGCAGGAATTAAGGATATAGTTTCAACCTTATCTTGTAGGGGTTGAAGCTCTTCTTGTGAGATGGCGTGGTCAAGAAAATCCAATTTCTTAAACAAAAGTACATTTTGAGGGCTTCAGCTTATTGGTAACGCACACAGGCATTAATAACTACTTTTAACATATGAGATGTTCATTAGAAGTTTTGAAAAGACTGTGATATCATCAAGATAGACGATCACAAAACTCAGATTAAGTCCTGAATGATGTGATCAATTGCCCACTGAAAGGTTGTGGGTGCATTGTACAACCTATGAGGTAGCCGAGTGGATTGAAACAGGCCTTCACTGAAAATAAGGCGCATTTCTCCTGGCCTTGAAGAATAAGGTATTTTTCCAGTATCCGCTAGAAAATTCCATAGTGGAAAAGAACTTTGACTTGGAAAATTGGGCCAGAGCATCATTGATATGAGAGTTAGGGTAACTGTCCTTTTTCATAATGTTGTTCAATTTGAAGTATTCATAACTACCCGATGACCTCCATTTTTCTTTTTTATAAACAGAAGGGTTGTCAGGATTCTCCCTTTATTATAGGAAGCCCCAGCTAGAAGCTGCAACCTGGCTACAGCGCGGATGCCAGATTGGACTCACCATTAACTTGGGTTAGGTCCAATCTGAAGTGTTAGAGATTAACCCTAATATTAACTTATTAATTAATTCAACATCAGCAAGTAATGCCGAGGATGGTCCCACTCCCCAAGTATTTAATAAGTATATATAGGACATGCACTGTCAGCAAATGATGCTGAGCATTCACCTATCCTGATCTATCCTATCTTTAATTTATTACCCTTGATCTAAGATACTTCCCTAGTACAATAAATAGTACTAGTTTATATTTCAAATAAAGTAACTTTTCTTGCAGTAAATTTACTTTTTGAAGTTCAATTAGCATATTCATATTTTGATTTCAGTGTGAAATTCAACAATCTTTATTTTCAGCATGCAGGAACCTCTGAATCATCGCCAATTCGTTAAGTTCAAACAATAGGGAATTTATTTGGACCTCTGAATCTCTAATAAAGGTTAGTCCTATACTATTTATATATTTGTTTTCAGTGTAATATCCACATCTGTCCAACTACTTACTTTTGCCTCATGAAGCTATATCCAAGGATTACTAGTTTCTATCTTATAACTAATTTAGTAAATTCATCTTATATGTTGACCTACAAAGCGATCTCTATAGGCCTTCCTTCTGAAAAAGGGTCAAATCTCAACAAGGGTAGACCAAGGGCTTTAGGAAGCACCAGCAATCCAGAATCAAGTAGCTGCTTAAGCTCCTTCATCATATGAAACTCCTCAATTTTTAGCTCACAATAGGGTTTGGATCAGATGGGATGTGCATCACCAACACTAATGGTGTGGCTCCAATCCTTATTTGCACATAATAGGTATCAGATTTGGAGATGTCACTATAGTCTTACAACAAAAAGTGGACTTTTGTGAGCTTAGCTGGGGTTAGTTTATTAGAAATATGAACGCTAGGCAAAGTACATAACAATTACTCATCAGGTAACCCCATATCCACATAGACCCATTACAGTGAACTCATTTTTTGTCCTCAATCAAGATCACAAGCCCTTTTAAATCTCCTGATGTTTATTGAAGATAATGTCCTTGATGGTAAATTTCCCAGTAGGATGTTGATAGGTCATTAGTATGCGGGGTCTAGTATGCTTGGTAATATGCAATGCTCTAATGGACTTACTTCATCAATGGTTGTTAAGTGCATTTAGAAGTTGTGGGGAAACAAGAATATCTTGGTGTCAATCACTCTTTTTTCACCAGCCTTAACTATCCCTTCTCTGATGCATAGAATGGAATATCCTCTAGGGCGTCCACAGATTTGGACACCTTCTTTGTATTTAGGCCCATGGTTGTATAATGTAAAGATGATGTGGAGGAGGGGTACTCAACGGAGCAAGAGTACTCTTTTTTTATTAAAATTTTATATTAGATAAAACCAGGGGAACCTCATAGTCAAGCAGGGAGAGATAGCCTTGTTCCAGGTTGATAATCTAGTCATACTTGAGCATATTTTGGTATAATAAGCATATGATACATATTATTAGCCAAGGCCACATATGGGGCCAACAGGATACGCTTCCAAAATCTTATGGATAAAGTAAAGTATGTCCCAATATCTCAAGGACTATTTGACCTGCTGTTCCAAACTTTTTGGCGTATTCCAGGTCAGGGTCAGAGTAATATTCTTATTAAGTCTGAAGGAAATGACGTTCGCTGGGGATCCAGTGTTGAGGATAGCCAAAACCCATACTTTGTTCATGAAGACCTCCTCCTTGGTTTAGTCCTGACAAATTTAGGGGATAGAGATAGAACCTCTTTAGGATGAAAAGTGGAATCAAGTGTTTTTTAGTCTCAGGATGATTATCTGTGATAGATTATAGCATATGAATACATTGAGTAGAGCGGATAATAGAGGCAAGAATCTGGTCAGCATCACGGTGGTATTGATAAACTCAAAACATCTCAGCAGTTGACGGAGATAGGTTACGCCAGGTATCATGGCCTTATCTACTCTTCTAGGATTCAACCAATCCAGTATCCCCACCTAACTGGGCTCCTAGTACATGTTTTACAGAGTCCTCACAACTACCTCAGAAACTTTATTAGAGAGTTATCTACACACATCAAACGTTTGATAGGAGGGGGTGAGAAACAGGCTTTTCCTTGTCACAGGAGATGTCCTTTTGGCATTCAACTACCATTTGGACTTTTGGATAAAGCGTCTTAGCTTTGAAGACCTTGGTCTTCACCTGGAGAGAAGATTTCAGTATGCGTGCAGCCTGAGGCGATTCCAGGGAGCTGATAGCCAGTAGCTTGTAGGGACGTGTTAGTGTAGCCCCGGTACTAAACCCCTAGGGGAGAGTGGGTGAGGCAAAGTCTCAACTGACTTCACAGGACCAACTTAGGGATCAGGTGATGTAAAGGAGCATACCTTATTACCTATGGTTCACTCTTGCCAATCCCTCGTGGTATAGTGAATTAAGTTTTGATTGCTCCATAGGAGCAAGCTTTGTAATGGAACAAGCACAGGAGGGAACAGGAGAGTCGCCGTGGACTTCTTCTGCCAAGAGATGGTGGAAAATTCTTAATAGGTGAAAATTGGGTTGTCAGCATAACTCCTTGGGTAGTCTCAGCTTCATGGAGATATGCAACCTCTATAAAGCCTCTTTTATATTGCAAACATTCTTCAGGGAGCGTTTCACTGTGACAATATTTCTGGCTAAAAAAGGGTCATGAGGCTAAGCCATCCAGACTTCAGCAACAGTTTCATGAAGAGAAAGTATTTTTGAAAGTAACAGAGGCTAAGCTTTACTGTAAAACGGTCAAAAAAGGTGGCAACTAATTCTCCTTAATGCATGATTAGCCACTGTCAGGAATTATGAGACTCCGATGGACCTGAGCAGGATTAAAACTTGACCCAAATTGCAACTTGGTCTTAGAAGCTCCATCAATTCAATGAGAATTGAGACTTACGCAAACAATGAAATATCAAACAAGAAAAAGGAATACCAAATTCTGGAAAGGATCCACTGATTCTACTCACAAAGGCACAAAATTACCTTGTGAAGATCTTGCCATTTGGAGGTCCCTGTAATTGGCTGCCCTGGCAAAATAGAGTAAAGTCAAAGAAAGCCTACTCCACTGCCACATCATCAAAGAGGTCTCCTTACCCTACTTGTTCCCAGTTATCACGCCAAGTTTCCCCTATGCAAACCCGAATATTATGGCAGTCTAAAAAATCTCCAATTTTAATTGATAAAGATACTTTCTGTTCTTTTAGTTATCTTAACTAGTAATTATTTTGACTGTTTTTTTACTGAAGAACTTACCTTCATAAGCAAACAGATTAGACTCAACAAAGAATTTCCGTTGAGTGATTGCATTATAGAATTCAATCACTAAGAGATTCCGCTGGAACTTCGTTCACCTAATAATCAAACAGCCTTTGAAAGCCCTGAACTTCAGAGAGGACGACGAAATCCTAAAAACTGGTGCTCTCTTCCAATTCTTTCCAAGGCTCCTAGTGAAGAATTAACTTCCAAATGAACAACTTCAGCGAAGAATGCTCTCTAAATATGGAGGAGAATATGAGTTTGACCAGATTAGTTACCCTCGTTAATCAAGGTGTGACGCTACCTCAACCACAGGAACTTGAGTTCAACATGACCATGACTTTAACCATCTCGGTGCCCAATAAAGCCACCTACCAATTAAGGCTACCAATGTCGCTCAAACGATTTAAGGTCCTTTAGGCGAAGTTTTAACCTCTGGTGGAAGAACTAGTCGTAGCAGCTCTACCCAGACTAGTCAAATGCGCCAATTCTATTCCTCTGAAGAGCTTTTGAGCAGTGATATATGGCCAAAATGTATGGATTTATACCTCCAACGATTTGTGCATCCTGCCTTACACCAACGCATGCAGTTGCTTGCACTCCAACACATGAAGATGCAGCGACAGTTAGAGTAAACCCATCATAATTACTCCCAGCTCCTTGAGTTACATGATGCCGCCTCTAAA
Organism: Massospora cicadina; assembly: GCA_022478985.1. Classification (NCBI taxonomy): domain Eukaryota; kingdom Fungi; phylum Entomophthoromycota; class Entomophthoromycetes; order Entomophthorales; family Entomophthoraceae; genus Massospora; species Massospora cicadina. The sequence continues at coordinate 234,732 of JAKSZP010014464.1, forward strand.
TTACTTCTTGAGATAATTGGGAAACCATTTTGAGTAGCCGTTAGGAGATAAAAGACATACAACGCCACCTTGTGAAAATTGACACTGGAGTCATTCAATACTTGCAGAATGAATTCGCCCAGAGGACGGTCCAATTAATTATTGGCATGAATTAAAGAGTGGAACGTACTTCATCCAACCCTTCCTAACTGAATTTCCAAAGATCGCAAAATGACTGACTCTTGACTCATTAGATAGTTTAGTCATATTAGCAATTAAGCGAATGATTTGCAATGATGACAACTCCAGAAGCTATGATGCAACATGAGAACCTTAGCGGATCAGGACTTAGTGGGAGAGAAAGATAACATAGGCCCCCTGGGCCTGGAAGTTCCCAGGGTCATCCAGGAGCCTCCTCCCCTACTGGACCCTTTTTCAATGAAGACCATGAAGCCTAACTTAAATCCCTTAAACAGCAACTGTTACTGGTGGCCAAAGGAGCTTAAATGACTATTTAGGGGGAACATCTGGATGTTGATTTGACCTTCCCCTCTTTGTACAACCACCAAGCGATGATTAATGTTTCTGCGCCATTCTGGTCGCTTCCCAAAACCAAGCTAATTTTCACATCAAACGGATAATTACCCAACTAAAAACAAATGAAGCTAAACAGGATGCTCTATAAACTTTTAGCCCAACAATCCGAAGAGATCCAGAGTATACACCAACTTTTGGATTCTAAGGCCCCCTTAAGCACATAAATAAATGCTACGCCACCATTCAGGATGACATGGACAAGATCCGCCTTCAGTTTAATAGGGCTATTCCAATACTGATATAAGCACTATGGAGCCCACTGACTCAGTATGCCCACTCTCTCATGAAGTTAATATCCTCTCTGAACCCGTCAGATATTTCAAAACTAACTTTAAGGAGAAGTATATCCCTGGGGCGGAGAAAATTCTGTCATATCACTTTGTATATGAGGGCGCGTGATTCCAGCCACTAATTGACAAAGACGCCAATATATAAAAACCTGTTCAGATGGTAAGGCATAAGAAATAATGATGACTTATTTAATACATGCATCACGTGGGCATCATTAAGGAAGCCCTTGTCAAATAAATTGGCTGTAACGTAACCCTCTCTAACCATAAGCAGGCTTTCATTAGTATCTCTGAGACAAGGGGAGACTGATATTTATTTGTGGAGCGCTTTTACTATGAAGCACAGGTGTTAGCTTCCCATGACCAAGTTACCCTGGATGATGCCATCTCAGTTATTCTCTCCGCTTTCCAACACAGTACTGACCTGGTGCGCTATTTCCATGATGCCAAAGATGTTTAAATCCATCCTTGACATTAAGGATTCAATAATGGAGTTTACTAAGCCCAAAGTATGCAAAGCTCCAAATAAAGTGAATTGATCCAATATCCATTCAGTTGGCCACTTTCAGAGATCAAAATCACGCATGACCCAAGTTTTTATTTCAGAATATTTGGCCATCAAGAAAGTTATTGTTGGAAGAAGCAAGCAGATGAGTCAGGAAAAGTGGAGTCAGCTTAGGGAGCGAGGCACCCTCTGCTGATGACACAACGCCTTAACTCCAACCTTCTCTCACTCCACGTGCTGAGTGTTATGTTTTGGAGAAACCTGACAAATTGGACATCCCAGATTCCATGATTCTGAAAAAAGACTTATTTTCCTATTACACTGCCTTTTCCAGACTGCTCCCTCCAGGCAACTCCATTTACTAAATCACCCAATTTGACACCAAATTTACCTGAGTAGAAGTCATTGTCCACAAGGTGAAGATCTTGGTCGTCATCAACATTGGCTCCCCTATCAACGTCATTTCCTCTCAGCTGGTTAAATGAATAAAGGTTTCACAAGACCTGGAACACTCCCTTAACTATAGAACGACTGAGACCTCATTGTACACACTCCTTGAGAGCCTACTCCTCCTTGCCTCTTTGAAATGCTCTTTAGTTATTCTGACTCCTGCCATCATGTTGTATAATGATGAATACGACTTGCTTATTAGCACCCATTTCCTAGTTTATTTGATACTCTGATAAGCCACAAGGATTTGTACTTTTCTATTTTAGGGTAACGCGTTCCTTTGGTTGTGAAGGACGTTCCTAAAAAGAAAGGGAAGAGGAAACCCAAATGTTGCTTACTTGAATAAATGGAATACATCAAATGGCTAGAGTATTAGGTTATTGGACCAAAGATCAATTTGCCACCTTCCCACGCAGAGGCTAAAGAAAGAATGCCTGTATATGTTCCTGGCCGCGTAGCCATGCAATCTATATCGCAGATCCTAGTGGAGACTGGTTTACAAGTTACCATACCAATGGTCCACTTATTGATAATTCAAAGAGAAAGTAATCTGGCCATTTGTGGACCAATTCCTGTCATGGAGTGCTTCACCCTCTTAACAGGGTTCGTTGACTGTTCTAATGGCCAACTTTACTGATTGACCAATGCAGATAACTCAGAACTGACCCGTCGCATATGTATGGATATTGCTTGATGACCAGATTTAGTCTGTATGAGGATGTGGAGACTTGCAAGACTTAGAAATAAACAAAAATGTAACTAACCTGAGTTGAGGTGTGCTAGCAATTGCAAATCCATTTTTGTGATAAGAGTGATTTAGAGGATAATAAGGATAAATAAGGCAAAAGGCCCTGGCCAGTTCTCGGTGGAACCTCTTGAATCAAAGTAATAATTCTATTTACACTCCTCGACCATATACCTTGATTCTCCATCATCAGGTTGCACCAAACATGTGGCAAAATCAGGGAAGTCATTCCATGGTTCATCCCCTTCCCACCTCTATTTTACTACAAAACCTAAGCATAAACTACCCCTTTTATAGGTTGGAGGAGTTCCAACAAGGTGCAAATATTTTCCCACCAGGTGATTGGCTGAAATACATTTGATCCATGCCTCACGGGTTTATTATACTAGTTGATGACCATCCATTAGCCAACCTGTTGAAGCGAGGTGAAGTTTGTGAGCTCCAATAGGTTTGAACCCCATATTCCCTAATTCAGCTATTTGTGGCCTAATAAGAATCTCGTACCTCCCTCAATTCAAGCCTCACATGGTTAAATGTTAAGCCACAAAATAAAAGAGGGTTTATATCTACCCCCTTACCTCCACTAATAGAATACTATAAAATATCCAACACTTTATCAATTTTAAGGGTTTTATATTTCAATTTAAATACTATAAAATTCCCCAGATAAGTATATTCTCGCAGTTGATGAGTAACATCTCCTGCAGGTAAAATTGTTGAAATCCAGGGCTCAAAGCACCTGCGAGCATATTACCTGCCCTGGAAACCAACAAGTGGTGCTCACTAAAGGGTATCTGAACACCACAATATTATAAAAAAAGGAAGGCGGTTAAGTTGGTACCCCTCTTCACCCTCCCACTGACAATGAAACAAGGATAGTTGCCCTATGACTGCAACTAGCTAGAACGCTGTCCCATTTTAAAAATCTCAAACAGTGCCCCCTTTCCACTTTACATGAGGATAACTCTTTTAAACCCCCATAATGGATAAATTTACCCCAAGGGAAGGGTAGCATTGCCTCATTTATATTGTCTATTGTTGAGTAGTTGACTGGACTTAATAGTTGGACATTTTTTAGAAACATAATTATTTTAACATGCTTAATTTATTATGGATCATATCGGATATCAGTGATTTTGGATCAAGAATATCCTAATCTTATGTGAAGCTTGGGATCCACGGCCTGGTGATTCCATTTAATATTAATTGACTATGAAGACATGAGCCCAAGGGCTTTATGGTAAGGTTGTATTTAATAATAGTCACCTTGATGACACGGACATGTAGGCTTTGTTGAACTATGTCAAAATTAGTTTTATTATCAATTGATTTTCTGATTGAATTAATTACTAATTAGTGTTACAAATCGCCTTGGTATGTGCTTCTAATTGCTTTAGAAGAGAATTAGTTCAGCTATTTGCAGATGCATCAGAAACGCTGACTTGAGAATATAATTATGAAATTGACACTGACCCTGAAGCTGTTTGATACACCCTGAATTGAAAGGATTATAGACCATCAAACAAACTTATTACGTGTTCCTCTGGCCAAGTGCCATTAAATGAGGAGTCATGGGTAAGATGTGGTGAACATCAAACTCTATAATTATCTCTTAGATAATTACAATAAAGCACAATCAACTATTACTACAAGTTCATAGTTTATTTATAAGATTTTTGTATATAGTACTTTATGTTGTATTAAGTTAAGAAATTAATTAGGATAAGAAGGATCAGGACAGCATGCCATTGTCCAAGTAACAATTGAATACGACTTAAAAGTCTATTACCAAAAGTTATATCATAACTGTAGTCACCATCTGGTCTATTGTCACCATACAATAAAGTTTGAAGCTCTACCATACCGCAGAAGAAGAACCAGCCATCAGAAGTAGGCCATAAACTTCAACAAGTGGCACTCATGGATGGGAATGCAGATGGGGACCACGCCAAGCAGTGGGCCAATCCCAATAAATTATTCAGAACCATTACTGGGCCCAATGGGAATACTGAAATGACTGTGTCCCAAATTAATTGGAATGATATACCCATCATTACCTACCCTGATGATCCCATTTCACCTGAAGAGCTGTAACGTCTTGAACTTCAATTTTTAAGAGGGTATCAAATGGGACAAGGGCCCTTTGACAATAATAGCAATTCTTTTTATCATCAATGACAGCAAGATGTGTTGTGGATGAGATATCTAGCTTATCATTAACGGAGTGTAGTTCAAATCTGAAACAATTTAATTGGGATAGAGAATATTTCCCAATACTTAATTAAATTTGTAAACACTACCTTTAGAAATTCTCAAATGACAATTGCCTGCCATCATGAGGCCATTACAGAGTTTGTAAACTTCTCATGCAACTCCAGCCATTCAGGCCAAATCTTAAATGAGCTATTAGAAGCGAATTTTGTTGAGGCCCTTCTAGTTTGGAGGCAAATTATAATCTAGTCACTTGGGCTAATGATTGGGTAGCAGAATTAGCAAAAGAGCTAAATAACAGATTGAATCCCATTTTTGACAATTTCTTAGAGGAAAGAGGACTTACCAAATCTTGGGTTAGCAATATCATTCAGACTTCCATTAATGCTTCAGAGTCCATGAGGCCTAATCATGGATCCCAAGAGGCGCAATTAAACCATAAAAATGAGTTTTGTGATCAATATTGATGACTGAGTGCCCAAATTTCGCAGACAAAGGACGAATACACCAAAAAAATCAAATACTGGCACACACAATTTTAAGGTTAATGGGCGGAGAATTAAGATTAAAAACTCTATTAATTGACTTAGTTGACAGATCAATATCTTAATGAGGATGTTACTACTATTAATGAGTCAAACAATATTCATCATGGAGAAGTAAACCAGTGCAAGAAGGCAATTAGGGAAAAGTACTATTAATTCTCTGCGTTTGTGATCGATTCTACCAAGTTGGTTCTGCACAGGGTATGAGCCACTGAGCAACCAGATTGTATGATATGAGGATCACCAATTTATAATAATACTTAATAAAATATGTATGGAGCTATCGTCCCTTATTTTGACCTTTATCTTAATATTAATCATAGACTTATCTGCGCGCTTCCTTCTCTTGTAAAAACCTCTAAACCCTTTTATCTTCCATCAGACTCTTTATACCTTGGTTTCCCCAGCTGGATGCATCCTCGGCTTGGTACTCTTCTATTCTGCTTCCATTTTCAAATTAATCTCATTTGTATCAAATATCAGCATAAATCCTTTCAATTCGTTATATGCCTCATATCAAAGCACTTAAATTACCAGTACCAGTTCAATTACAGAGGATTCCATCCATTCTGCCATATTGACTTAGGACTTATCATCCAGTCATATTGGAATCGTGACAAGGACCAAGTGATTTCCACCTTGCAACTACAAACTACTAGATTGAATGTAGAAAAAGTGAAATTAAAGTTATAAAATCAAGATTATGTCAATTAAGAAAATAAAATCAAAGTCCAAATCTGAGCTTTGGATGCTGGGCGTTGTCAGTGTCACAAACCACTTGACTGAAAACTCTTCCATATATTATGAGGACGAAGCTTCAGAAATAGCTACTGAATGGACGCTGGGCCACGTCAACAAATTCCTAGCAACAAAGTTTCTTTGGCCAACCCCAACACCTCAACCCATGGTGCAGTGCCTCAGCGCCTTAGTACGCCTGGCTCAAGCCAACAAAGAAGTAATAGTGATAACCATGTACGCGAAAATGATAATTACAAACCAGCGAACCTGTCTGCCTTTGACAAGAATAGAAGTATAACCACATTTATCAAGCGCTTTAAAATGGCCATGTATGGGGCAAGTGACCGTAACAAAGCGGCAACTATAATCAACTGCTTGGATGAGTGTAGCATTGAGTTGATTATGCCTAACATTGATAAAAACCCAACCTACGCCAGGGTCAAAGAGGCTGTGCTTCATGAATTTGGAGGTCCATAACAAATGTCAACTAGGAAATCTAAGTTTATGAACATTTGCTTTAAGAAAGATGAAGCAATTGATGTTTTGTGGATCAATTCTATTGTAAAGCTCACATTCTCCTAGGCACAAATGCTATGGTCAATTTTGCCGCTAAGATTGCACTACAACATACAGTACAACCTTACCAAAATATGTCAAACACTTTATTTCCTGCTTTTGTGCAAAACCTTGCAACAAGTAAATTAATTGATTATTTTGTGCAGATGTTCACAAAATTATGGCCTTCCTAATACCGGGTACATATCATGACCTGCTGCCTCTTCTGGAAAGCCCTTTGAAACTAATAAGAAAATTGACAGTGGTTTTTCTGTAAAAATGAGCAAAGCTCAAATACAAGGGCCTTATTCTCAATGATAATATTAATTGTTATAACTGCAATTAAAAAGGACACTTTGCTTCCTGGTGCCATCAGTGAAATGTCAATGTAGTCCTTTCTGATCACGCGCAGGAGGAGGGAAAAGAACAAGCACAATAGATGCAAGAGGCTCTATTGTGCCAGAAACATTAGTCCCACCCGATCAACCAAAAAACGCAGGCCATGGGGCCTTATTTAACAATGATACATATTCCTACTTAGTATTGATGAAGATTCTATGAATGTACATGCGGTAACTTGCTATCATAGTAAGGTTGTCATACCTGAAGCCTCTGAAGTAGTTGCTAAACTGTATGTGCAATAAATACTTGAGCATATTCCAGACAAAGGCTGAGATATGAAGCAGATACCCCAACCTTGAAAGGTTATGTATAACTATGCCAATTGAAACATTCATCAATGGATGCCCTAGTATTGGAAACATTCTGAAGCACACTCTTAACTCCCTGGATTATTCCCATATTCACTTAGTAAACTATTGATTCTTTCTACTCTGAGTGCACTTACATGGACATTCTGGTCAACAAGATTAAAGTTGTAGCTATTGTTGATAGAGGAGCACCTGTAAACATCGTTTCCACAAAGTTGGTAGAGAAATTGAAAATTGCTCTGGACATTGACCACCATTGGGAATATGAGACTTCCAGCCTTACCAGTACTAATAGTGAAGGAGCTTACAGCCCCTTGCCACTGCGATTTGGAGCTTTGGTAGTAGCTGCACCTGCAATAGTGCTTCCAAATGCCAATTATGACATATTAATTGGAATTAGCTTTTAAGGACCTATGGGATCTCATGCGATTTTAAAGAGAACATCTTGACTATATTGGGCCAATCACTTCCAATTTATTCCTCTCATGACAAAACAAAGCCCACAAGCCGTCGCAGAAACTTTATCAATATATCTTATGCTGATGGGATAATACCAGTAGAATATATTCAAAGGAAAATTTAAGCAGCCCCATACCAACTTCCATAAACAAAAATTAAGGAATACCTCTACATGTGAATAGGGATTTGACAATAGCTTTAGGCCATCAATTGGTTATGAGGACTGGGACCACGCTGGATATTCCAGAAGGACTATATAGGGAAGTTGTATCACCGTGGCATCGTTAACAAATGGAACATAGTGTGGAGCCTGGTATAATTATACCAGTGCATGGGGAAATTGATGTCCTATTAGCAAATTTGACCAGCTGAAGTATTTAGTCAAGAAATATCAAGTAGTCTTATTTGTGCATCTGTTTCTGAGGGACTAGTTAAAATCAGCTGTCAAATTTTTGACTAATCTGAGCTCAGTTAAATGACTAAAACCCTTAAGCACATAATGTAATTCCTCAAGAATCAATTACCAGATTATCAGAACAAGAGAAGGATGAAGCACTAGTGTTGTTTGAACGATACTCAGAAATTTTCGCCAAAGATGACCAAGATTTAGGTTGTGCAAAAGGAGTACAGCATTTTGTTGACACCAAGGACAATGCGCGTATTAGAATGCTGCCAACCTGGCGCCCCAGGGCTAGCGACGAAATAGTTGAAGAATAGATATACAGATTGATGAAAGTGGAATGATTGTGTTATCTATAAGCCCGTGGGCAGCCCAGTTTTAACTGTAGATAATAGATGGCAGCAATCAAGTTGTGATTACTTATTAACACCCTATTACATTATGAAAAAATATTTGTATCTGTTGTCCAGAATTGATGATGCTCTTGACCATCTGGGAGGGGCGAAGTATTTTACCACAATGGATCTTATCTCAGGATATTGGCAAATTGACTGCCTCAAGAAGAGCAGGAGAAGTTCTTAATGATTGCTGGTCAAGGGCTGTTTCAACTGACATGCATGTCACAGGGGCTGTGAAATGCGCCAGCAACCTTTCAGCGCGCAATAGACACAATTCTGGGGGGCCTTAAATTATCCTGCGTACTGGTGTACCTGAATGATATCAGTGTCTTTTCAAAAACGTTTTCTGAACATGTGGAGCACCTAGAAAAAGTGTTTGAACAGCTGTTGAAGGCTAATATGAAGATAAAACCTAGAAAATGTTTTTAAAGAACAATTGTAATACCTAAGGTTTGTCATTGATTCCAAGGGCTTGCGGCCTCAACCTCAAAAGGTGGAGGCAATTAACAAAATGCAACCTCCAATGAGTATGAGGGATGTTCAAGTACTCTTAGGCATTGTAGGATACTATCAAAGATTCATAGAAGGGTTCACAAGGATTGCTGAGCATCAATTTCATTTACTACAAGGAGGAGTTCGTTTTTTCTGAGTAAATGAATGCCATTAAGCTTTTGAGGCTTTGAAACCCAAAATGAGCACGGCGCTTGTCCTCCAATATCCAGATTTCAGCAGGTCTTTTATCATACAAACCAACACCTCGTTGACTGCAATTAAAGATGTGCTATCTCAGAATGGGATGATGGCAAGGAGCATCCAGTTGCTTATTGCAGCAGAACGCTGAATAAGCATGAGCGCAATTATACAGTGACTGAAAGAGAGTGTTTCGCTGTCATTTACGCTTGTAAACAGCTTTGGGTTTACATTCATGGCACTAATTTTTAAGTAGTGGCGGATCACAGCTCATTAGATAGCTCCACAACCTCAAGGAACCTGAGGGACAATTAGCTCTCTGGGCTCTGAAATTACAAGCGTACAATTATAAAAAATTTTCATATAGCAGGAGCGGCCCATCAAAATGCAGATATACTATCACGTCTTCCTATTGTAGCTGTCCTGAGAATTTTGGCCAATGAGCTTCATGAAAAAAAAATGATTACTCAAAAGTATGAAGATGAGCTACCTGAAGTTCAAAAAGCAATCAAAAAGCATTAATTGACACCAGATATCAGAATGGTGTTTTATACAAGCTCAAGCCAAAGAGGCAGCGTCAAATTTTACCCAAAGCCTTCTGACTGAATGAAGATTATTACACAAGCTTAAAAGCCATCAGGCACAGAGGATTGACTAAAACGCTAGAACTAATTTAATCAAATTAATATTTGATTCCATGAGATTTTATATATAAGACATCTCAATAAATGTCATTCATGCCAAATTGTAAAGCCTATGAAGTCAGATGTGAAATATCAGTTGATCAAACTAACTGGAACTGGCATACTGTGTCAATTGATTTATTTGACCCTTCACCTGCGAGTAGCCTAGAAAACAAATACATAATTGTTGCTATTGACCATCTAACGAAATGGGTGGAAGTGAAAGCAATTTGAGACGTCAGGGCTTTAACTACTGCCAAGTCATTATTAGAACAAATTTATTTATAAGCACGGATTCCCCCAGAAGATATTGACAGATAATGGCATGAATGTTGCACAGATGGTACAACGTTTAAATGAGTTGAAGTCTATCAAAGGAGTGTTACCAAAACTGTACCATCCTGAGACTAATGGTATAGTAGAACGAGTGAATGACGCTCTAGTTGGCATATTAAACAAAAACACAGCCTCAGTGCTATTGCAATGGGATACTTCCATTAGTGCTACCATGTTTGCGTACAATATCAGATACCACAGCAGCACAGGCACTCTTCATTTAGACTTCTGTATGATAGACAGTCCTCTCTTCCTCCATTATTATATTCATTAATAATGCCTAACGAAGCAAGTAGCCCAAAATTATGTTGAGCAACTAGCGAAGACCCTAATCAAGTTGCTCTCTGAATCTTAAAAACGAAATTAGTTAAAACTAGTCAGAAGAGCTAGGATGACGCTAAATGAGCTGTGGTGACTAAGTTCAAGGAAAGAGACAGTAGTATATTGTGACACTCATAGCACAGGCTGCGCGTACAAGCTGGTCTCACTTTGGAAAGGTCCGTTTATTATATTGGAGAAATCTTTCAAAGATGCATATACCATTAAAGATCAAGGCAGCTGGGTTGTGAATTGAGTACATGATAGGTTCCTTTATCCATAACACAAAGCATAATAATAACACAAAAAAAGAAAAATAAAAAGAAAAAAGAGATACAAAATAATTAATTATAAATAATTATTATAATAATAAAAATAATAAAAGATAAAAAAGACAAAAAAATTAAAACATAAGGATTTGATTCAGAGATTTGATGCCTTGTCATCATTGGAACTAGGTAACCCTTCTTTGAGAGGGGGGAAAAGTGGGATTGAACCGGGGAAGCCTGTAACGGAATTATAAAAATGTAAATCTCATCCAAGTCTTGACTATCCAGGCCCTGTCAGAGATGAGATAAACCCAAAAAGGCTCAGCACCAGGAACGCTGGCCTTGTCAGCTTAAGGGAGGCAATTGAACTGAAGGGAAATATTAATGGAAAGGAATTCAGAACTGGAAAGAAAAGTTTGACTTGGGAGTAAATGATTCAGAAAGGAATATCATTTGGAAAGAAGGCTTTCAAGGCAGGGGTAAACTGGGGGGAGGAACACTATCTTGCAAAACATTTGTAAACGGGCCTCATATGAAACCATGCACATGTTGGGCACAGTATCAGTGGGGAGCAAGGAAGAAGAGAAGTGAACGAACGTGCCCAGAAGAGCCAGCAGTGGACATACCTTTCAGGAAGCCCTTTCACAAGGCTTTTGCAAAGGGCTCAGTATAACACCAGGATGCGCCAATCTTTTAAAATCTGAGTCCCGAGGCTCAATGGGAAGTGTAAATTGGTATGTACCAAAGTGGGTTTGCACCAAAGCCTAGGAACAAAAGTTAGCGAAAACAAGGGCCTTTTTGGCCTCAAAAATATTGTATACGGCAACCTCAGGGCAATTAGCAAGTGTAGATGACAAGTAGGCATTTATGAGCTCCAACATCAAATCAAGCTCAGACCAATGAAGCCACACTGCATGCGCGTAAGGGTTAAACAAGATTGTTGGAAGTTAAGATATAAAAAAGGGAAAACAAGAAGTCAGTAAGGAGATCCCCATTTGAAGTGAATTGATGCTGGATAAAGGTTTCTTGTGGCTGAACAGCTTCAGAAGCACTAAGAGTTAAAGAGAGAGTCGAAGGAAGATCCTTCTCAACCCATTGGGATGTTTGATGGACAGTACTTGAAGCCAAAGGGCCTGCTCAGGTTCATAAATGATTGGTGAAGTCACAGTGGGATGCAAAGCCGAACTCTCAAGTACTGTGGAAGCGTAGCTGGTTAATCCAGCTTAAGAAATTGTGGGCAACAAGCCTGAGTTGACCATAGAGCACCACATGGACTTGCTCAATCTTAAGAAGACTTGACTTCCTGAGTCAGAAAAGGCTTTCAATATATTGTTCATATTTATGATGAGCTCAAAATGTTAGACATTGTGACCCAGGAAGAAGGTTAACTGCTATTTATATCCAGTCAAGGTGGGGGAAATGTTGAGTAGTTGACTGGACTAATCGTCAGATATTCAATAGGGACATAATAATGTTAACATTCTTAATTTATTATAGATCATATTAGATATTAGTGATTATGGTTCAGGGATATTTTAAGCTTATGCAAGGCTTGGGATCCGTGGCATAGCAATTCCATTTAATAATATTTGACTATGATGACATGCGCCCAAGGGATTTTTCTGGTTAGGTCAGACTTAATAACAATATTTGAAATGATGATTCAGGCATGTGTGATTTGTTGGTCTATGTCAAAATTAGTTTTTAATGTCAATTGAGTTTTTGATTGAATTAATTACTTATTAGTGGTATAAATCGCCTTGCTATGTGCTGCCAATTGCTTGAGAAGAGCATTGGTTCATCTATTTGCAGATGCACCAGAAACGCTGCTAAGGAATATTTTCTGAGTTTGACACTGACCTTGAGTCCATGTGAGATGCACCTGAGCCAAAAGGGTTGTTGATCTTTAACAAATTTATTACATGTTTATGGCCAAGTGCCATTTGAAAATGAGGCGTCATGGGTATGATGTGGTGAACATCAAACCCTATAAATTATCTCCAAGCTGATACTAATAAAGCACAATCAACTATTACCATAAGTTCATAGTTTAATATATAAGTAAATTTTTGTATCTAGTACACTATGTTGTATTAGGTTGAGAAATTACTTGGTATAAGAAGGATCAGGGCAGCGTGCCATTTTTCAAGTAACAACAGAATACTACTTCAAAGTGTTATTACCAAGGAGTTATATCTTAACTATAGTCACCATCTGGTCTATTGTCACCATACAATAGACGTTTGAAACTCCACCTTACCGCAGAAGAAGAACCAGCCATCCAAAGTAAGATAAAAAATTCAACATCTATGAATCTGCCATGGAAGGCGCAACTGAACAACAAAAAGTCAAGCACATCCTACCTCTCCTGAGTCCCATGGCTCAAGAGGTGGTGGTCCCTCATATGGACACTCTGAGTACATGGGCAGAGGTTAAGGATGCGCTGACTGCTGAATTTGTCTCAGCGCAACGTTTGAAGAGGAGGACGCAGGCCTTTATTCGCCTCATTATGAAAAAAATAGAATCGCTCAGCACCTTTGTTAATCAATTTTATGGTGAAACTCAGCCTCTTACTTGCAAAAATGTTATATTATGATGATGTCCTCGCTGCCATTATAACTGGCTTAGCTTCTCAGCCTTCTTTGACGTGACATCCTGTCTCCATTAAACGCACATCTGTACTTTTTGTGATAACAAGGAGGCGCTACCAGAGGTTGAATATATCTATAACGATGAGGCTACTTCAGAAGTTGTGCCAAATTCACAAGTCTTAACAATTGAGGACTTTTCAAATATAGTCCCTCAAAAGGGATCCCAGATTATCTCTATGGCCCCACCTGTGCTTTGTTAATACCCTGAGACCAGCACCTGAGGTGCAGCTCAAACCTGGTCTACCTCCACACTTGCAAGCGTGAAGTTACTAAGCCAGTGAGTCAGAGTGCGCTACCATCAGTGGGGCCGAGTTCTCTGCCTCTAACTGCGGGTAAAGTTCATTGTTTACCAACTATTGAGCCTCTACTCCGCCCCAAGCCCACTGCGGAGAGGTCTGTCCCAGTGGCCCTAAAGGATGCTCTAAAACACAAACCTCTCCCCTAGGAGGCAGTTACTCCCACCAACCACGATCCAAGTACAAGGCCGCTCAAGCTAAGCTGCCTGCTCCTCCAATGATCATAGCTGCGGGTGGCCCACCAGCTATCAAAGTTATGGTTTACACCATCACCCCCTTCTAGCATCCACCCAATGTGTGTGAGCAACCCTTCTGATGACAAGTCTGGAGGGGGTTATAAGTAATCTGGTTATTATGTCCTAGGAGCCCCTGCCAAAGTAGCTATACCAGATTGGCTGAACCCTGAATAAGTAGATAAAGTCCTGATCTCATAAGAAGCCTACCTCATCAAAGTTCTGGGGTGCCCTGTGTTATTGATACTGCTAGAAACGCAGACCATGTTATTGTTTCGATGATCCAACCAATTCATCATGTTCACACACTACAGTCCAAAAAATAACTATTTCAAGACAGCTAGAAAGCTTGCCTCTACTCTCCAACTTAAGGAAGTATTAGCTCTCACCCCTAACTTTAGTGGGACCATAACTAAGGTTGAAGTCATTATCCAAAAATTTTGGGTTAGGGCGATCTTTGACACTGGATCTCATGAACATTCTATCTTCCAAGCTGATCAAGAAAATTAAGCTGGCTTCTGATCTTGAGTAAACGTAGGACATTAGACTGACAGGTCCCAACAACACCCGTGCTGTTGGTGCTTTTTCTCCTTGCCTATTTGGGTTAGAAAAGCTCATCTTGTCAGCTCCCACCGTGGCCTTGGACAATAACACTTACAACATGCTTATTGGAACGCAGTTTATGATTGAGTATGAATGTATAAATGGCATGAAACAGGGTCATTTTTCACTACTACGTTATGAAGTCCCTCTAATTTTTAACAATGAAGAACCCAATTAAAAGGAATATCCTGCTTAGTTGAGTACCCTCCTATGCCTTACTTTTATTTTACACGACTTCTGAACGCAACATAAGTTTCCTGATTTGGTGGATGCTTTGGAGGGCATTACTTTTTTCGCTTAATAGGAAACAGTAATCAAGGCTGGTAAACAACAGGTGTTGCTACCAACATTATGCTACAGATCATCAGAGCCTGTCTGCTGCACATAACAAGCATTGATGGAGTAAGCTCCTTAGAACCCCTGGTGTTGCTAGGTATACTAGACCCTACCTATCAATGACCCATTTATATCTTATTGGGAATACTAATAACCCATCATAGTCAAAAAACATCAAGAGTTAGGGAAAGATCTGCTATTTTCTCAATGAGATTTAGCGTCCACTTTATAGGGTCAATGTTTGATAAGGGTTTACCCACTGACCAGTTGGTGTGTACTCTGCCTAACGTCCACAACTCAGAAGATTTAACCCCAAATGAGCTTGAAAAAGTTCACTCTAATTTGGATACCTATGGTGATATTTTCTCCCAGACTAACACAGATTATGAGAACATGAAGTGATGGAGCCACAACATTTATGTTGGTGATGAAAAATCTATTCAATCTAAACCTAACAATAAGTACAAGGTTGAAGAGCGGCAAATGAGGGTTGAACTCAAGAATCTAAAAGACGCTGGGCTATTAGTACCGTCTCAAAGACCTTGGGCGTCTCCTCTCTTGCTGATCTAAAAAATTGATGTCATTGGGTAGTGATGGACTTATATAAATTGAAAACTTCACTACTAAAGACAGCTATCCTATCCCCTCACATGGATGATGCCCTTGCACAACTCTCTGACACAAAATTCTTCTCAGCCATGTACTTTGACAGGGGTTAATGGAAAATGGATTTTTCTCTCAAAGACTAGGAGAAATGTGCTCTCATTTGCAGTGAAGGCTATTTCAGCCTACCCGCCTACCTCAAGGGTGTGCAATGCGCTGGCATCCTTCCAACGTGAAATGGACCACATTTTGCGGGAACTCAAGCTAAGATGTGTTATCATTTATCTTGATGACATCACCATCTTTTCTGCAACGTTCACCAATCATCTTGCTCAATTAAAAGAAGTCTTTCAACGACAGCAGACTTCTAACATCAAGTTGAAATCTTCAAAATTAACCTTCCAAAAGAATTTAGATTTCTTAGGACATGT
The DNA here is from genome assembly GCA_022478985.1 of Massospora cicadina. Taxonomy (NCBI): domain Eukaryota; kingdom Fungi; phylum Entomophthoromycota; class Entomophthoromycetes; order Entomophthorales; family Entomophthoraceae; genus Massospora; species Massospora cicadina. Next base: position 250,763 of record JAKSZP010014464.1, read on the forward strand.
TATTTACCAAGAGGGATCCAGCCGTTACAGGATAAGGTTGAAGCTATCTACAAAATGCCTGCCCCTAAGAGCCTCTGGGACATCCAGATACTTCTGGGTATGATAAGGCATTACCATTAATTTATCCCCAAGTTTTCCCAGCTCAGTGAGCCTCTCGTCTGACTATTAGCTAAAAACACCAATTTTTAATGGGGTATAGAACAAGTAGCCACGTTTAAGAATTTAAAGAGTATGATTAAGAAACGCCCTATTCTACGCCACCCCAACTATGGGAAATCCTTCATATTGTTCACCAATGCCTCAGACTATGCCGTTGGAGTCATCCTGGCCCAATTGGACAGTAATGACGTAGATCATCCAGTATCCTAATTCAGTAAGATGTTGTCAAAAGCTGAAAGTAACTACAGTGTCACTGATAAGGAGAGACTAGCGGTCTTCTTTGCTGTTAAACTTTACTGCCCTTTCCTATATGGCACTTTCTTCACTGCGGTTACTGACCATGCTTCATTATAATGGCTACAAAACATAAAGGATCCCAACAAGGTTGCGTTGGGTTCTCAAACTTCTCCATTATGATATGAACATTGAGCACCGAGCTTAGACTCATCATATGAATGTGGATGGTTTGACTCGGCTGCCTATCCTTCATCTGAACAACAATGAAGCGGAGAAATTCCATGATCTCCTTATGATGCCCGAGTCCTGGGACAATGACGATGACCCCATCCAGAAAATGCTAGCTAGACACTCCTGAGACACTAAGGTGGAGAGCAGAAAGTTATAAGAGAGTAGGAGTAAATTAGCTTTAGCATCTATGACCTTCAGAACAGGTACCTGTGACATGGGATGCCCACTCTATTTTTGGGAATAATGGTGTGAGTAAGATGTATGTTTGGATCAAGGAAGGGTACTGTTGGGAGGGCATCATGGAATACATTATTGATTTCATGGATGCATGGCTAAAATGTAAAAACAATGCTAACTTAAGACCAAATACCAGTATCAGATTATTACTACTCAAAAAACCTTCCACACAATGAGACTAGATCTGGTTGACCCTCTAACCTAAACTACGGTTGGAAATCAATATAACCCATGGTAGGGATTGATCAATTTACCAAATGGGTCGAGGCTGTGGCCCTTCCATCTTAGATGGCCAAAGCCACTTCAACTTTCCTTACCAGTGTATCTTCACTCGCCATGGTTGCCCCACAGGTTATCTTTGTGATAATATAAAAAATCTTCACCTCCAGAGTAATTAAGGTTCTAGCCACCACTATAGGAGCCAGCAACTCTTCTCGGCCCCTAACAACCTTTCCACTAATGGTACAGTTGAAAGAGCTAATGGAACCTTGGTCTCTTTCTTGAGGAAGTTGGCTACTTCAGACCAACTTTACTGGGATCTATATCTGCCCAGTGCTCTCATGGCCTACCGTATCAGCATCACAGATCCTCAATATGTCTACAATCCATGTGCTTTATGGCTGGAATCTGGGGTGCTGCTTTACTAGCCAAAGATGTTTTCTTAGCTAAGATCAATGATCCATATCAAGCCATGAGGAAGTTGGCGCAGCACGTCATCCAGTTACAGTTTGAGGCTATAACTAATTTAGAAAAAACTATCATTAAAGAGGGTCAAGTTGCTAGTGAGCTCCAGCCACCTCTCCCTTTTTCCAAATGTCAGACTTGGTACTCTACTATCACAACCGTATCATGACTAATAGGAAAAGCTTTGGTCCATCTGGTAGGACTTTTGTCATCACCTACAAGAGAGGGGATGAGTACTCCATTAAATCCATTGCTTTTGGAGTTACCATTAATCAAGTGTATGGACAGTCCTTGCAGCCTTATTCTCCCCTACCATTCTTAAAGGGGGTGATGTCAGAAAATTACAAGTTTGATTTTGTAACAAGACTTATTTAGAGGTCAGTAAAGGATATATTGGCCAAAAACCATGGCCAAATTTCTTTGGAACCCCTCTAATTGGGTTAATCTTCTATCTACACTCCTCGACCAAGTACCATAATTCCTCCTCATTGGGCTGCACCAAACATGTAGCAAAATCAGGGGAGTTAGTCCATGGTTACTCACCTTCCTACTTCTAGAATACTACAAACACTTAAGCGGAGACCATCCCCTTTTATAGGATTGAAGGAGGTCCCACAAGGTGAAAATATTTTCCCACCAGGTGATTAGCTAAAATACATTAAATTCTTGCTTCATGGGTTTAATACCAGTTAATGACCATCCATCAGCCAACCCATTAAAGCTAGGAAAATTATAAGAGCTTCAATAGGTCAAACCCCTTATTCCCAATTTGACTATTTGAAGCCTAATATGAATTTTGTACCTCCCTCACTTTGAGCCTCAACGTGTTTAAATGCTAAGCCACATAATATTAAGAGAGTTCACTTTCTACCCCCCACCTCCATAAATATAATATTATAAAAAAACAACTCTATTAATTTGAAGGGTTTTTATATTTTTAGTTTATATAATATAAAAACTCCAGATAGTATATTACTGACCTTGAAAAGTAACCTCTCCTGAAAATAAAATTGTTGAAATCAGGTCTTGAAAGTACCTGCAATTATAGTTTGCCCTGAAAACCAACAAGGTGAAAATGGTGAAACACTTACCTGTGAACAACAACAGGTTGACGCCCTACTTAAAGGTTTAGCTGTTATTTTCCACTGTGCTAGATAATTTTGGGATGAAGGAGGTCCAACATCAAGTTCTTACTGGCGATGACCCTTCAATTCGCGCCCAACCCTATTGTTATTCAGAAGTTGAGAGAGATCAGGTCGCAAAAATTGAAGCTTTATCGGACGCTGGGTTAGTAGAACCATCCCAGAGTCCCTGGGCCTCGTTGTTGTTACATGTGTGTGTGAGATTCTGGTGGTTGACCCAAAATTAACCCTTTGAAAACCATCAGATTGGGAAAATATACTCCAAGTACTCAAACTAATACTGTAACTCTCAACTTCAAGCCTATTGTAACTATTTAGACTCAAGCTGATTATCCCAATGACAATTTGATCAAAAACTATATTAAAAGCTTGGGTCAAATCCACTTTTGCAGTATGGCCAATTATCACTGCACTAGAACTCAGTAATTGGTCCTAAATATTGAAAATAATATCAAATATCTGAATAAGAAATCATTCAGGATTGACCTGAAGTAATTCCTAAAAGTCTCATGGACATATAACGTTTTAACATAATTGATTTCCTGCCCTAAGGCAAAATTCATATGTCAATCCTCATAATTGGCATGATAACACTTGCACATGGACCCTTAAGTTGTAAGTATCTAGTGCTATCAAGAGAGAGTCCTTCCAATGTCCTGATTAGGGGCACATCATCTACTTCAATTGATGCAGAAATCTCCCAGATGATGTATTTTGTCAGCAGTATGAAAATTCAAATCAAGAGGATCATAGGACAATTTTGCATGTATTAATTGCGATTTTTGTCCCTGAAATCATCCCAATTTTTGGAGTATTTTGCCACCAATAAACCTAGCAATAGGTCTCAGTCATATCAGTTCAAGGGCCGAACTAGGTGGAAAATAATCTGTAGAAATTGTTGCTCAAATGTGGCTAGGAGATGCCCTAGAGGTATTAATACTGGTGCATGGCCTAATGATTATTATTAAATAAATATCCTCTAATAAAGATACTTTATTTTATCTTTTCCTGGTTTTTATCAGAATCCTTTCTTTGAAAAGTGTTGACAAGCTGGGAGAGCCAAATCCACAGATTGTATATCTGCCTGCCTTGGAAGAAGTTCCCAAATATGAAGGGAAAATTAAGCCCAAAATCGGTAAGAAGAGTCAGGGCTATTCAAATATGCCTAGTGAGTTTCCAAATGGTGAAAATACTATAATCCACTGGCAATATTGAGTACAATTCATCAGAACTTCGTCCCAATTAAGCATACAGGCTCTTAATTTCAAGTGAGTGATCCTCAGATTTTAACAACTGGTGCTAACTCAAAGTTGGTGACACTCTCTGGGATGGATTCACATAACCAGTTTCTTGCAGATTCAGACAGACGAGAAAGTGAAAACGAGATGAAAATCTAGCGACTTAAATCTCAGATAATTTTAGTCCCAGCTGTCAAGGCTCCAAAGCGGGTACCTCCTACTCCTTAGATAGTATCAAAGTCAGGAGCTCATTTAGATACAACAAGCCCAATTGATCTTACATCTGCAAGCGTAAAAACTATGCTGGAAACCCTATATCAGGGTTTTAGGATTGGTACTTTACAAAACGATACTTCTTTTGTCCTTTTTACTATCTTGAGAATTGGGCGCTCAAGATGGAGATATACATGAAGTACCACAACGCAACCATGACATACTTTGCTAAACATCTCACAGACAGTCAAGAAGCTAATAAATCCCTGGTTAACTTTGTTCAACCCTTAATTATGAATACCCAGCGAATCATTTCTATACTAATCTGGAAACCATGGAAATCTACTGTGTGCAAGGGGAGGTCAGTCTTCATGAAATTTGCTAATGAAGTAATTTAATTCAGTTTTAATGAAGTCTGAAAAGCAATTGTGGATAATATGGGACCTGCCAATGAAGCTTATGGTAGATTAAACACACTTAAGGGGCTATTGAATAAAGGAGTCCTGAAGATAGCTAAGAAGTCTTTGCTCGCCATGGGATATAACACGAATGGGTACAAAACATGAATAACCACTGTCAAAAACTTGAAACTCATTCTGATTTCCTATTATCTCAGTCAGAACGACTTACCATACATGTCACTTTGGGTTAAAGAAATCACCTGGAGTTAAATGCAAAACACGCTGATTTTTAAATTATATTCAGGCCAAACTGGATACTTTAAACAAAAACATAAAAGACCTTGCAGCAAAACCAGCCATCCCAAATAGGGATGAAGAGGATGCCCAGATCAAAGATGAAATTTCAAAACTTAGGAATGTGATGTCGAGATTTCAGGCCAGAATTGATGAAATTACTCAGGAGAATTGGGAACTCAGAATGATATTTTCAACTGTGTTATAATTTTTTGTGATATTGTTGTGATACACCATAAGGGTTGCACAGGTCAAACCCACTGAGCAATGGACAGATGATGTGAGGATCATTGGTCCCCCAAACAGAATAAATATAAATATATAGGAGTATTATCCCTGACAGCACTTTATTTATTTTGTATAAATACAGTGACTCTTTGCTGTTCCTCTCTCTACTACTCAATGCCTCTCTTTCAATCGCCTATCTCACTTATATACCAGTGACTTCATATAATACCATTCTCATAGCTTAGGCTATTTTATTCCGCCAATTCTCTTTGGTTTTGGCTTGCTATTCCTCAACTCTCTATTGCCCTAATTCGAGGCAATCTAATTGTATTGTCAAATGTCAACATCACCTTATTGCTTTATTTGAAGGTGATCCAATAACAACCCATTATAACCCAATATCGCCTCTTATCAAGACTCTAAAATAATCGTAACTAGTATCATAGTCAGCAGATTCTTCCCAATCAGCCATAGCTATTTCAGGCTTATCATCCAGTCATATCAGAATCATGACATTACCACTCCTTGACTGGACAACACGGATCCTATTGCTTATATGGTCAGAGGAACTATTGCATGCGCTCAGTTAATGATCTGACCGCTTGTAGGGTCCTTAATGGTATAGGCATCGACCTTGGTTTTCTCTATAACTTCAAATGGACCAATCCAAATACTGGCCAGCTTGTATTTCTGCCTGAACCCATGTTTGTCATGGAAGAGAACCATATCACCCTCTTTGAACTGAGCCAACCCGGTACGCCATACCTGCTCAGCATCCTGATTTTTGATATTCTTGGCTAAACTGAAGGAATATGATTTAGTTTGCAAATCTATCAATGTGTTCTCAAGGTTAGTCATATAGTGGTGAGGTTCCATTATGCCGGTGTCTTCTACACATGAATAAAGCAATGCCATAAGAAACAGGAGTCACCTATAGAGTAGCTGAAAGGGGCTCTTCCACGTGGCGGAATTTTAGCTAATATTATAAGCAAAAATGATAGTGGAAAGGAGGGAACTCCAATTGGAAGGTCAATCTGTTACTAATTTCCGTAGTATGTTCACTAAGGTCCCATTCACCCATTTGACCATTCCATTGGACTTGGTGTGATATGGAGTCATCAGAACCCCACAGATGCCCAAAAGCTCGTTCAGTTTGGGGAATATGTGCGAGGTGAAGTTGGTTCCATTATTGGTATGAATAAACTGAGTACAGCCATGTCGCTGGATGATACTCCATTACAAACTTGGGCACTGTGACTGCCCTCAGATCCCTATCACCCACTCTTCAACCCACATGTTCAAGTGGTTGATCACCACCAGAAAGTACTTTGATTAGTTAATTCCCATCGGTAGAGGACCACAACATCAAGGAAGCCGTATGTCAAGCAAAATGTGGTTTCACTAACCGGTACAAAGGCTTTTGGTAGAATGGCTTCTCCGCTTAGCACTGGTGGCAACAGGAAATAGTTTCAAGCACGTCAAAGTTCATGCTTTGCCAATAGCACCAAGGGAGCAACAACTTCATTGACTTGCATATGCCACCATGTCCAACTGCATTGTGGGAGCTCATATTAATCCTGGGCCATGTTGAGGGTTGTGGAAAGTTCACCGCCAAATTACCAATCCACTTATATAGTTACCTAATCCATTGGAAGATTTTTTCACATCTCATTTAACACTTTGATCACTTGGGGTGGTTAATCTTCATATTTTCTGCTAAGCATCTTATTTTACATCACATCATTGAAATCCACCCTCATAGCGATGGTCAACCATTGAGATAGAAAGTCAGCGTTCTGATGCTTTACTCCTGGGAGATGAAGGATCTCAAAGTTATAAGCCTGCAGCTTGAGAGCCATCGAGCTAAACGCCCTTCAGGCTCCTTGAGGTTCTGTAACCAACGTAATGACGCGTGATCTGTTATGCCCTTAAACTTTACCCCATGTAAGTAAACTCTAAATTGCTTATACATGTAGGTCACCTTTAAGCACTCTCACTCAGTCACAGTATAATTACGCTCATGGAAGTTCAGACTTTAACTGCAGTATGCAACAGGATGCTCCTCTCCCTCGTCATCTTTTTGAGAAAGGAATTCCCCAACAGTGGAAAGGGACGCTATCAAAATACAAGGATTGCTCGCTTGATTAATTAAATCCTGCACGATAAATCAGGCTAAATTTGGCTGTGTATCCTCGATTTGGCCAGTTGCTTACAGTTTTAGAACCGTTTGAAAATGCAATAAGCATATGAAAATGGCTCCAACCTTTCTGGCTGATTTTGGGTTTACTTTTCCCACTGTAATAGGGAACTTCAGCTGAGGCAGGCAAATTGGTAAGCTGGGGATTCTGAGATCCTAGCTTGCTGATACTCTCCATAAGCAACTTTATATACAAATAAAATGAAGATAAAATAAATAGATTTTATTTTAGACTAAGTTATTTGATGAGAATTCATTAGGCCAGCGCTGGTATTTATACCTCTAGGGCATCTCCTGGCCACATCAGAGTACAAAATTTCAACAGATATTTTACCACCTCAGTTCAATCCTTGAACTGATACAACTGAAAACTTTTCATAGGTTTATTGGTGGCAAAATACTCTCAAAATTTGGAGGTTTTCAGGTACAAAAATTGTGATATAAGCATGAAAGATTGTCCTAAGATCTTCTTGATATGAGTTTCGTCATACTGCTGACAAAATACACCTTCTGTGAAATTCTTGCCTCCATTTAAGTAAATGAAGCTAACCTAATCAGGACGTTGGCAGGCCTCTTCCTTGATAGCACTAGGTAACCCCTTTTGGGCGGTCCACGCAAGTGCTATTGTGCCAATTATGTAGATTGACATACAATTTTCGCCCTAGGGCGGAAATTTGATTATGTTGTTCATTCGTTTGATTGTCCATGGGACTTTTTAATGTAACTTCAGGTCATCCCTAAATTTTTTGTATAAAAACTTTCTTAATATTGGTCTTAACTAATTGGGACTTTTTTGCCAAGGATTGAGGCAGAGATAAGTGGCTTAACTGTGCAAATGTATTCAGCCCAAGCTGCTGATAGAATAAATATTTAAATTGACATTGAGTTTATTAACCCAGCCAAGTAGTTGCAGAGAAGGTTAAACTAAATGTGCAGGGATATTCAACATGAGCTTTAGTAATATAATTATATCTACATAGCAATAATTGGCCCAAGCCATGTTATTGTACTAAGGTTTAATTAGAATTTTAGTTTAAGCATTAGGTGGGAAAATTTGCCCAATCTGTAGGGTGTCAAAGGGTTTATTTTTAAGTCAACCACAGAATTTGACATATCCCCCCACTTGACTTGAACATAAGCCCTATAATTCCCAATTAACCTTCACTTATCATTGTCATTGTTAATTTCAGCTCAACCAGTGCAAATCTCAAGTTGAATTCACATTACTGTTAATTTCAGCCTGACTGGCTGACAAATCTTGAGTTTAATCTTTTTCAGCCTGACCAACTGACAAATCAGGAGTGGAATCCTCTTATTGTTAATTTTGGCCTGAACTGCCGACAAATTTAGTGTAGGATCCTCTCCCCACCCCAAGTGCAAACTAAAGTAGTTATTAAGTAATATTAATTTTTTACCTTTTTAGTTATCTACTTTTTTTATTATATATATATAAATATATATATATGTTTGTTTTATTTTATTTTTTATGCAATGCTAATATTTTAAATATTACATTTTTTTTCTTTTTCTTATTTTCTATTTTTTCTTTATAGATTGGCCAGCTTATTAGCCTTTTTATAAATTTAAGTGGACATAGTTGTATATAAAATTGGCCCTAACTTCTCTGTTAACAGGTGTTGTTTTCTCCATGTTGGTCAAGGTATGCAATTCACTTATTATAACAACATTGTTAAGGCTGATTAGGTCAATCAGGCTTGTTTCCACATTAACTCCCCTCCATGATAAGATCCAGGGAGCTGGAGGCACTCATATCAGAGCTAATTTCCATCCTAATGTTGATTTCTCATCTAGCTGAATTTACCAGGAATTGTCTATTTAAATTCATCTTGGAGAGTGTTAATGATTTTGAGTGAGCACCAATTGTCCAAATATGAGGATTGCTTTCTTGATTAATTAAATCCTGCATGGTAAATCAGAAAGAAATTTGGCCAGTGGATCCTCAATTTGGCCAGTTGCTTACAGTTTTAAAACCGTTTGAAAATGCAATAAGCATATGAAAATGGCTCCAACCTTTCTGGCTGATTTTGGGTTTACTTTTCCCCTGTAATCAAAAAACTTCAGCTGAGGCAGGCAAATTGCAAGCTGGGGATCCTGAGATCCCAGCTTGCCAACACTCTCCAAAAGAACTTTAGATACAAATAAAATGAAGGTAAAATAAAATAGACTTTAATTAAGACTAGATTATCTGATGAGAATTCATTAGGCCAGCGCTGGTATTTATACCTCTAGGGCATCTCCTGGCCGCATCAGAGTACAAAGTTTCAACAGATACTTTACCACCTCAGTTCAGTCCTTGAACTGATACAACTGAAAACTTTTCTTAGGTTTATTGGTGGCAAAATACTCTCAAAATTGGGAGAATTTCAGGTACAAAAATTGCGATAAAAGCATGCAAAATTGTCCTAAGATCTTCTAGATCTCAGTTTCGTCATACTGCTGATAAAATACACCTTCTGTGAAATTTTTGCCTCCATTGAAGTAAATGATGCACCCCTAATCAGGACGTCAGCAGGCCTCTTCCTTGATAGCGATAGGTAACCCCTTTTGGGCAGTCCATGCAAGTGCTATCATGCCAATTATGCAGATCAAAATACAAATTTTTGCCCTAGGGCAGAAAATTGATTACGTTGTTCATTTGTTTGATTGTCCATGGGACTCTTAAATGTAGCTTTGGGTTGTCCCCAGATAATTTTGTATACAAATTTCTTAATACAGGTCCCAATTAATCAGGACTAGTTGCCAATGATTGGAGCAGAGATAATTGGCTTAACTTTGTGTCTGTATTCAGCCCAAGATTCTAATAGAATAATCAATTAATTTGACGTTGAGTTGATCAACCTGGCCAAGTAGTTTCAGAGAAGGTTAACCTAAATGTGCGGGGATATTTGGCACAAGTTTTAGTAGATATAATTAAATCCACATAGCAATAATCAGTCCAAGCCTCATTACTGTACTAAGGTTTAATTAGATTATTAGTTCAAGAATCATGTGGGAAAATTGACCCAATCTGTAGGTTGTCAAAGGGTTTATTTTCAAGTCAACCACAGAATTTGATAGACACATCCATCTGAGTGATAAATTTCCTATTAAAGTTTGGATAGCATAGCACTGGCGCACTGATCAGCGCCATCCATAAGGTATCAAAGGCGTAATGATGATGTTCCGTCCATTTGAACACAGCATATTTTTTTAACTACTCAAATAGCAGACCCACAGCACAGCTAAAGTTAGGGATAAAGAGCCAGTAGCAATTAACCATTTCTAAAAATACCTGTAAGTTACGTTTAATATTAGTTTATTCATTTTTCAGATGTCCTCCACTTTGGCTGGCTATGGTTTCAGCCCCTTGGAGTCTACCACAAACTGCAAGCATTCAGCTGATCTATGAATAAGTTTTTTTGAGGCTTTACTTTTTATGTATGCCTCAGCAATCCACCGGAGTACTGTTTCTAGATGAATGAGTTGCTTTAAAAAGGTTTGAGATAAAAATTGATATCATCAAGGTATATGTGGACACACAACAACTTCAGGTCACAGAGAATAGTGTCCATGGCTCGTTGGAACGTAGCCAGGGCTTTTCACAGCCCTTGAGGCATATGGGCCAGTTGGAAAAGGCCTTTGGATGTGATTATGGCGCATTTCTCCTGTTCCACCATGAGTAACACAATTTGCCAGTAACCTGATATTCAGTCTATCGCTGAGAAGTAGTTGGCTCATCTAGCCAATCCAAACCATCATTGATCTGCGGCAAGGGGTACAAGTCCTTTTTTGTGATACTATTTAGCTTCTGGTAGTCTATTACTACTTGGTTGGTGCCATCCTTCTTTATTACAATCAGAATGGGTGAATCCCATTAACACTTGGATAGTTTTGGCATCCCTTCCTTCAGCAACTTATCAATTTCCTCAGTGACAACATCTTCCACTGCCCTTGATTGGAAGATCGGCCAAGCCCTTATGGGGAATGATCTCCTGTGTCTTATTGATGGACCACCCCCTGAGAACACCCTAAATTCTGATTGTCAATAGCAAAAATCTCCTTGTACTTCTGAAATAAAGCTATCACTTGGTCTTTTTGTTCTTTCAATATCCTTATTAAGTTCTGCAATGGTACTGCTGTCATTACAATGGCTGGAGAATCTACTGTTAGGCCAAATTCATCTAACAAACTGAAATAACGAACCTGATGGACCTCCTTGATTGGAATCAAGTGAAAATACGCTACTATTTGATGTCAGCAGATTTGCATTGTTTTACTATGGAGATTCGCTAACAAAACCTTGATTTCTCCATGACCTGGTAGTATAATCCCTGGAGCCACATGAGACTCAAGCCATATTTGATGATAGGGCCCAAGGATCTCCCCATAAAGCCTTGCAGGAACTTCCACCTTTAACTCAGTGTTCACTAGAGCTTGATTCCCAGAAGGAATTGATATAGGCCCTGCATATTGGAGGGGTATCTTTGTATTCATATATCTTCTGTGGAAGGGGCCGAGTCTTGCTTTTCAGTTGATGATAGCGAGCTGGCATCACCCTGTCACTATATGCAATGTAGATGTGACTCATGTGCATTAAATCCTTTGGCACTCCACTAGGGGTAAAGTAAATTAGGATTTGCTGTCCCAAAATGGCAAGGGTTTCCTCCATCATATCAGTGACAGTCCCAAAATATTTCAGGGAAGCAGTTTCAATTAGCAATTTGTAACTGTTGTTTAGTAAACACAATAGCTAGAGCTACAATGACAATAGACCCAAACTGGAAGGTAATGCACTGTAAGCTCCCTCAGATATGGTGCTTTCTTCTCCAGCAGTCCTGTAGATCATTTGATAATCTAAATCAGGTTTTAACGTCAACTTGCCATCAACTTAGTATAAACTATGTTGAGGGGAGCGCCTGTATCCATTATAGCGCGGACTTTATTTTTTGCTACAAAAATATCACAGTAAGTACACTCAGGATGAGAAAAATATTGACCGTTTAATATGTGGACGTTTACAGGGTTTCTTTTTCCAATAAAACTCAATATCCCCTCACCAACTTTGGGTTATTCTTTAAAAATGGCATTTACTGGAAGGGCAACGTTTACTCCTTTCAGAGTTGGCGCATCCGCATCAGAATACAGCTTGTCTGAGGAAGCTTGATCAAGCATTTGGCCTGCATAAAGCTTCAGTTGCTCCAAAGATCTTTCATCTACCGTGAACTTGGCTTGAGCTCATGTTACTACATTCACTCCTCCAACTGGCTTCTGGTATTAAATTCTTGTCATTGTTTTGAGGGTTTTTTGCAGGATATATTACTATTAATTCAGGGATGTTTGGGGTTAGGGTTGTGGAGGCAGAGAGTCCCATCTCTACTACGCTCCATTTTTCCCTGGTAGTATTGATCTTATTGCACGTAGTGCAATGACAGTTAGTGAAGCTTCATGCCAAGTGGCCAGAGCGACCGCATTCATAGCAAATAACCCATAAAAGCCACGTACTTGATTTTCATAAGATGGTCCAGGTCAGAAAGTTTGGGGTTGTTCATCATAATCAGGGACAGGTTGGTAAGATGCTTGCTTCCATTCAGCATAACTAGGTCTTGGTCAGTAAGTAATGTTGCTGACGATTTTTGTAAATGGCTCTGGGGTGGTAGTCAAACTGTTGAGAATAATTTGGCTGAGGACGAGGCACAGAATTATATTAAGGCTGAGGGTTGCTAGGCGGACCATGGGCTGGAAGCATATTCTCCAGAATAAAAGGGTACAGCAGAGGCGGTAGTTTTCTGTTCCATATTTGGTGGCGGAAAGTTAGGGGATATGCGGTGCAAGAACTGTAAATTTTAAGCAGGGGAACGTCATCATCCAGAATCAGCATAATGTAATTGTTAAGTTCTCAGTATGGATTTACCATGAAGGTCAATGTGATGCACATGTCAGATTCTGCTAAGTATCCTTCCCCAATTAACATGTGAGCCTCCATCATAAATCAATCAGCAAACTCCATAAGAGTCTCGTTATGGCAGAATCCAATCTTCAATTTTTCCGCCCTTTGCTGCGACATCTTTGAGGTGCCCCCAGACAGTTAAAGCATAATATCTTTTACATCCAAGTAGGTAACAGAGCTGCTCAGAAGATAGCAGGTGACTTGATCGGCACTCCCAAAATCCTAGGCAGATATCAACAGTTTTTATTCCTGTCATTCAAATGACCTTATGCTGCAAATATAAACCGTTTGAAGAAGCCATAGATATTCCCATCTCAATCAAATAGAGTTAGTTTCTCGATATTAACCTCCTCGTCTCATTCACAACTTTTTGGACATACTGTGGATTGGGTCAAATCCAAAATCAGTTTTTTAATGAAAAGCTGGGCCAGTGGAAGTTGGGATGTCTGCTGATTCAGAGGTAGCATGGCCTTCTGTCATGGTTATCTCTGCCATCACTTAGAAATTGGCGCTCCAACTCATACACATATCCAGAGCTACCATCCTGGGTGTAATAGCTCCAGCCAGCATCATATTCCTCCTCATATATAGGGCTCCTCCTTGTCATCCTACTTTTCCCAATTAGAGAGCTGGGAGGTACGGGCCAATTTCTGCTAACATGTTGTAGTCGTTTGTTAGTGTCATCCAAACGATTGGCGAGTTCCTTGTTTCGCTGTTCCAGAATTTGCATTTGACTAAACGTGCTATCAAGCTGGTGCATAACGGCATTTCACTCTTAAAGAAGTTCATACTGTTTCTTGAGCACTGTGTCTAAAATGAGTTTGAGTTCATCATAATCAGCTGGTGCAGCGCCTTGTGAAGATTCCCCTGCAACTCAGGCTTTATGAGACATAGCTGAAAAACTTGGAGATCTTAAGTTTAGTGGTTTATCAATGGGACCCCCTATAGTGAGCACCAATGTTATAATTTTTGGCGGTAGCATTGGGATCCACCGTAAGGGTCACACAGGCTAAACCCACTGAGCAACGGACAGATGATGTGAGGATCATTAGTCCTCCAAATAGACTAAATATATAAGAAAAATAGGAGCAATTTCTTTGAATACACTTTATGTATTTTGTTTAAATACAGTGACTCTTTGCTATTCCTCTCTCTACTACTCACTGCCTCTCTTTCAATCGCCTATCTCACTTATATACCAGTGACTTCAGATGATACCATTCTCATAGCTTAGGCTATTTTATTCCGCCAATTCTCTTTGGTTTTGGCTTGTTATTCCTCAACTCTCTATTGCCCTAATTCGAGGTGATCTAAATTGTATTCGTCAAATGTCAACATTGCCTTATCACCTTATTTGGAGTTGATCCAATAACAACCCATTATAACCCGATATCATCTCATCTCAAGGTGCTTGAGTAATCGTAAATAGTATCTTGGTCAGCAGATTCTTCTCATATGCCATATCTATCTCAGGATTATCGTCAAGTCATATCAGTGTTGCAACAAACTGCAAAATCCCAAGTAGACAGTATGGCCAAAGACATTAGAAATCAAGCTTTATTTGAAGAGGAGTATGAAACCTTAAAAAAGAATTCGAATACCTCAAAAAGCAAAGCTGCCAGTACTCCCCCAGCTTTGTTAAAAAGAAATAGGAAAAAGCTCTGCTTATTTGGCCAAAAAAGTTTGGAAAAACAACTAAGGGCTGAATCTCGAGCCTTGGGCCTCAACAATCCATCAAACCCCCACTCCCTGATGAAATACCTCGCATCACACACATCGGCCACAGGTCCTCACGGGACTAAAACCCACTACAAATGAATCCTACTCTCCATGCGAAGCGCAGAGTGGAGAATTCGTATCTGTGGACATACAACCCAAAGAGGCCGCCCCTCTCCTCAGTTCACACAAGAGGTACAGGGGCTACCCATCCATGATGGCGTGATCCCCATTCGACCCCATGTCCTATCCAGGGTGGACTACCTGGACATGATGGACATCCCTTATTCCACTGAGACCCAAAAGACTATCTGGAAATACGCACAACATCCTCTGTTGCAGCCTCAAGTCCGCTCCCATGTGTGGCGCTGCCTGAGGCGGGTGTATCGTACAGCTGAGCGCTCTAACGCTTTACACTCATCCTGTGTCGTGTGTGGCCAGTATGGAACGCTGTTCCACCGCCTGGAGAAGTGCCCCACCTCTAAAGTGATATAGCGCGAAGTCCAACGTCTACTGGGCCAGGATTAAACGCATCCCTTCAGTCTGTCAAGAGATATGTTTGCTTCATCAATGGCCTCCCCCTTCCACCCTCCCTCCATGCTCTGGTGGTTGCAATCGCCATGTGGACTATCCACACGATTGTCTTGGATGCCATCGCTGGCTCCATCCCCACCCTCCCAGAAGCTGTCCACAGATTCTGGTCTCATTTGGTGGACCACTTTCAAGCGTGGATGTTTGGATACCTCCCACCACGTCACTGACAGCTGGTCTCCTCCTGGTTCCCAGTCTGGTTCATCAAATCAGATCCCTTCCTCCACACGTGCTCAATAGTGGCTACGGCCCCTTAACACGTTCTCTTTCCCTCCCCATAAGTGGCGTTCCCGCTGGCAACAAGAGATAGCATCGCTTCTCTGGGGTGCCTCCCTGGTACTAAGTTTATCTTTCCTGAGTCATATTTGGAAGTGTCCATCCAATGGTCGGCCTTCCCCACAATAAATTAAATTAAATTAAACAACTAAGGGCCGAATTCAAGCATTAGAATCCAGCAGTTTGGAGCAAAATTATGAAAATGAATCATTGGAGATTGACACCAAAGCAGAAACTGATATTTCGAACATCTAATATATGCCTAGAGTTCTGGCATCAATCCCAACTCCAGATACTCCCTAACAGGAAAGATGGTTGATTATGAATAATGATACACCAAGATGTTCAAGAAGAATTACAACCCCTATTCCCAAAACAGGGCATTATGACTTTAATCCATTATTTACCAAAGTTTAATAAAGATGGGAACATTCACTCTTTCCTCAAGTTATTTGAAAAAGTAATGAGGGGAGCATCTTACCATGAAAAAGGACCAGCAAGGATTAACTCGCTTGATGCCTATAGCTGTGACTTTACTATGCCCTATTTGGGAGACAATTGGCTCTATGTGGATGCCAAAGTTGCAGTGACAAAACAGTTTGGAGGACCTGAAAAATTAGAAACCAAATTAAGAGAACTTCATAATATTGAATCTAAGCATAATGAGATTATTAAGGAATTTTCAGACAGATTTTTCCATAAGTCACAAGTTCTGCATAAGTGCAGCACAATAGATTAGTTTGACGCTAAGATTGCAATGGAACATGCAGGTATGCTCTTTCGTGAACTGCACAATGTCATGATACCTGCATCAATGGAAGCTTGGAAATTCAAGAGCTTACCAATTATTTGAGAAGCTAATCCCATAATTTAAATACCCCTAATTGACCCAAGGATCAGCAAAAATTTCGATCTTTGGGTCCAAAAAGCAACACTATGTCCAACCAGGGAAAATTCCTGAACTATGAACAAAAATTTGGGCAAAAACATTAAACAGGGCCGATTACATGCCACAACTGTGGTCAAAAGGGGAATTTTGATAGCAAATGCTACAGATTGTCCAACAAAAAGCCTGGGGTCAACGTTGCTCTAGAAATCAACAGTATCAGTGAGGTGGGAATAGAGCAGGTGGATTAGAGACGTAATGATCTAACTCCACCAATGTTCAACCATTCCACCTGACCCTGGTGATCTCTTTAGGGCCAAAGATGTCACCGAAGATAACCTCCATCATATTGTAGCCAATAATGTTATTGTCACTACTTGGGCCACAGCAAAAGCAATTGATCCCTTGAAAGGAACCAAAAGAAGATTGAGCAGAGGTATCAAAACCTTACACAAAACAGATTATTGATTATGATTTAGACCTCCAACCCAGATGTTCAACCGACCTACCTTTGCTTAACTATGTAAAAGTAGTCATTACCATGAAGACCTTAGCAGATAGCTTCCCAGAGATTTGCTCAAGTCTGAAATCACACCTGGAATCGAGCAGCAATCACAGAATTCATACAATAAATACCTCTGAAAACTACTCTGAATGTAATTATTTGGACATAGAAGTAAACAAGGTGTGAGTTTGGGCCATATTTGTTAGTGGTGCTCTTATCAATATAGTCAGCACAAAATTGGTTAAAAAACTGAAAATTGCGCCTGATGCTGCCCACTGTCATGAATATGAAACAGCTGGAGCGCATACAACTAAATCACTGGGTGCATACAGTAACCTACCTCTCAGATTTGAATCGATTGTAGTAACAGCACCTGATATAGTGTTGCCAAAAACGAATAATGATATCCTAATAAGGACTGGTCCCCCAAAAAAGATATGAAATTTATTCAATCATAAGGACGATACTCTCACCATTCTTGGCCAGACTATTCCACTTTACTATAACCAGGACAGGGCAGTTGATTAAAAGAAACCCAGCCTACTCATAAATCTGGCCTACAAAGGTGGAGTAGTCCCAATTGATTATTTCAAAGCGCAGTCAAAGATAAAAGCACAAATTACTCAGATCAATGATTCAAAGGCCCACTTTAGTCAAATCAGCATATTACTATAACCTCTGGAGATCAAGTAATTATCCTAACTGGACTAACAATTAATTTCCTGTAAGGCTTTACAGTGAACTATATCAACCATGGTCTAAATTTTAATTTGAACCAAATATTACCCCTGTTATTATCATTCCTGGCCACGGAGAAATACACATCTTATGTGCAAACCTGTAAAATCGACCCATCTCCATCAAGCGCTATCAAACAATCGCATTTTTGCATCTATACCTTACCTCAGAAATTCACTTATTCCATGATTTTGTAACTTTTGTCAATTAGGGCTCCCAAATAAGGACCTAATCAGCATCAATAATGTGTCTCTATGGCCGATTTAAGCAACCTGACCAATTCTTAGAAAATCCAAGCTCAGGAGTACTCAAGATATCAGGAAATATTCGCACAAGATTGTTTCAACTTGGTATGTGCTAAGGGTGTCACCCACAAAATTGATACTGGAGATCATAAACCAAAATGAAGACACCTGATTAGATGCTCAAAATCATCAGAAGAAGCTGTATCTAAGGATAATAAGGAACTCCTCAATCATGGCATGTCAGTACCTTCAAAAAGTCCAAGGCGACACCAATTTTTTTAGTGAAGAAAAAGGATGGAAGCAACAAAGTTTTCATTGATTATTGGAAGTTAAACAACATCACAAAAAAGGACTAATACCATCTTCCACGAATTGAAAACGCTTTAAATAGACTAGGGAGAGCGAAGTTCTTCTAAGCAATGGACCTTATCAGCAGATATTTAAAATAGATTTTCCCAAAGAGTAGCGTGATAAATGTGCAATTATAACCAAGAGGGCGTATACCAGCCAGTGTTAATGCCTCAAGGGCTCTGCAATGCCATGGCAACCTTCCAAAGGGCTATGGACACTGTTCTGGGAGATTTAAAGTTGTCATGTGTACTAGTGTATCTTGATGATATAAAAGTTTTCAGCCACACTTTTGACGATATATTTGGAGCACTGAGAGGAGGTTTTCAAAAAGCTAGCACCTGCAAACTAAAAGCTTAAGTCCAGAAAAGCAAGTTCTTCAAAGACCAACTGGAATACCTCGGATTTGTAATTGACAAAGTGGGTCTTTACCCCAACCCTCTAAGCTGGATGCCATCTACAAAATGAAACAGCACAAATTTAAGCGCAATATCCAAGTATTCCTAGGCATGATTGGATACTAACGCCAATTTATTACTGATTTTGCACAGCTTGGGGAACCGCTTTTCGATCTATTTAAAGATAAGGTCCCATATAACTGGACTCCAGCTTGCCATTATGCATTTAATCAACTCCAATTTGGCCCTATTAGTCGCTCCTGTTCTTTGATACCTGTACTTTAATCATAAATGTTTTGTCCAAACTGACGCATCCCTAACAGCAGTGGGGGCTATGTATCCCAAGTTGGAAAAGACATGGAAGAAATACAGTTGCCCTCACTAGTCATACCTTAAATGTTCATGAAATGAACTACATGGTGACGGAATGAGAATAATTAGCCATCACAAATGCTTACACGCAATTTTGGGTCTACCTTCATGGCACTCATTTCAAAGTTGTTACCAATTATGCTTCCCTAAGATGATTGAACAATTTAAGAGATCCAGAGGGCCATTTGGCCACTGGGCATTAAAGCTTCAATATATGACTTCACAATTGAGAATTTAAGTGAGGCAAAACATTAAAACGCCAATTGCCTATCCTGAATACCCACCATTGCAACACTTATTTGGGCTGCCGATGAGTTGTATAAGAAAATGGCCAGCAGAGAGTACCAATATGAGCCTAACTCCATCCAAAAATATTATTGGATCTACCAAAAAATACAACCATCAAAAATGGGATGCTTTACAAAATAGTTGAGGGCAAGAAGTATATTTACCCAGGACCCTCAGCCTGAACAGATTTAATAATGGTGGCGCATAAGGCCATAGGGCATGGTGGATTCAAAAAAATGAAAGAGCATTTGAAGCAATTCTACTATAGGGAGTCAATGCATTTTGACATCAAGAAATGCTAGAATGCTGTGAGGAGTGCCAAGACAAAAATGTTCTGAAAAAGCACATCTTACTAGCTTCTTCAGCCCAAGTTTGACTGGCACACTGTATCTATTGACGTTCTTGGCTCACTTTAAACAGGCAATATGAAGGCCAAGCACATTATTGTAGCCATTGACCCCTTGACCAAATGGGTTGAGGCTAAGGCTATTCAGGAAGCTGGAGCGGCAACTACAGCCAAGTTTCCCTTGAAAATACTATCCACAAGAATAAATGCCCTCAGGTTATTCTAACCAATAATGGAACCAATTTTACCTCCTATGTCCTTAGCAAGCTCAAACAATTAATGGAAGTACAAGGTGTGCTTTCTGCTCCCTATCACCCTGAAACTAATGGTATTGTTGAGCGTGAAAACGTGATGTTGGTGAATATTATCAGAAAATAAACTTCAGCCAAACCATCTGAATGGAGTTCTTATTTTAGTTCAGCAGTATTTGCCTATGATATCTCCTACCACTCATACACCAGGACGTCCCCATTTCAAGTATTATATGGAAGAGATACGTAACTACCAATGCTACTATATTCAGCCCTTAGAAAATCCAAATGAAAACAATTATCCTTAATACGTTGAGAAGCTTGCAGATACATTAATCAAATTACAAGTTCAAGGTTTCAAAAATAGTTTTGACATGAAAAAGGCCTGACATCAAAAGTACTTAGATAATTGCTACAAATGGACAAATTTGAGGTTAACAATGTAGTTCTATTTTGTAACACCCATGGATAAGGCTGATTGCAAAAGTTTGATCACATAAGGGTAGGACCATTCGATGTAATTGAGAAGACATCTAAGTTCATATACACAATCAAGGATATTGGGACTGGCCATATATACAACTGAGTCCATGAAAATTCCTATGAAGGGCCAATAAGCTGGCCATATAAAATATAAATAAAGTTAAAAATAATAAACAATAATTTTAAACTAATTAATTCTTTAGTTTACACTTAAGGATGGGGAGAAGATTTAACTTCAGACTTGTCAGGCATTTGGGCCAAAGTTACCAGATAGAAGATCCAACTCCAGGCTCATTGGGTATTGGGCTGAAGATAGATGCTGAAGATCAACAAAGGTTAATCGGGAATTTTAGGGCTTATGTTCAAGTCAAGTGGGGGAAATGTCAGATTCTGGTGGTTGACAAAAAATAAACCCTTAACAACCAACAGATTGGGCCAATCTCTACAAATACTTGAACCAATACTGTAACTCTCAAATTCAAGTCTATTGTAATTATTAGGCTCAGTCCAATTATCCCAATGATAATTTGATCAATTACTTTATTTTAAGCTATGATCAAATCCACTCATGCATTATGGTCAATTATCACTGCACCAAACTCAGTAATTGGTCCTTAATATTGAAAACAATATCAAATACATGCATAAAAAATCATTCAGGATTAGCCTGAAGATAATGTTTAAAATTCCCATGGACAGATAGACGTTTCAGCGCGATCAATTTTACTGCCTTAGGGCAAAAACTATATGTCAATCCTCATAATTGGCATGATAGCACTTTCACATGCACCACCTAGTTGGGAGTACCTAATGCTATCGAGAGAGAGTCCTGCCAACGTCCTGATTAGGGGCACATCATCTACTTCAATTGATGCAGAAATTTCCCAGATGATGTATTTTGTCAGCAGTATGAAGAATTCAAATCAAGAGGATCCTAGGACAATTTTGCATATATTTATTGTGATTTTTGTTCCTGAAATCCTCCCAATTTTGAGAGTATTTTGCTACCAATAAACTTAGCAATAGGTCTTCGTCATATCAGTTCAAGGGCGAACTGAGGTGGAAAATGATCTGTAGAAACTTTGTGCTCAAAGGTGGCCAGGAGATGCCCTAGAGGTATAAATATTAATGCCTGGCCTAATGATTATTATCAAATATATATCTTCTAATAAAGATATTTTCTCTTATCTTTTTCCTAATTTTTATTGGAATTCCCTACATAAGAAGTGTTGACAAGATGGGAGAGCCAAATCCACAGATTGTATATCTGCTTGCCTCAGAAAAAGTTCTTAAATATGAAGGGAAAATTAAGCTCAAAATCAACCAGAAGAGTCAGGGCTATTAAAATACCTAGTGAGTTTACAAACAGTGAAAATACTGTAAGTCACTGGCAATATTGAGTATCATTTAATGGAACTTTGGCTCGATTAAGCGTGAAGAATTTTACTTATCAAGCAAGCTTTCCTCAAATTATAGCGGTTTTGAAGGATGGATGGCGTCATGTAATAATGGACTAATAACGTCTGAATGCCATTACTCAGAAGGATAGGTACTTGCTACCTAGGATTGATAATTCCTTACAACTCTTAGCCAGGTCTCAATTTTACTCCACAATAGACCTTGCCAGCAGGGACTGGAAGATAGAGTTTGCGCCAGATGACCAAGAGAAATGTGCGCTTATAGCAAGTGAATGCTTATTTGAACCTACTCTCATGCCTCAGGGGCTGTGCAACGCCCTAGCCACTCTCTAGAGCGCTATGGACTGTCTGTTAAAGGATTTATTAAAATCAGGTGTGCTGTTCTATCTGGATGATGTAATTGTATTATTGCGCACATTTGACAAGCATTTGACCCACTTGAAGGAAGTATTTGGACGGCTACGCTCTGCTTCATTGAAGTTAAACTCCCCCATTGGCTCTTCTTTCAGACTGAGAGGGAATTCTTTGATCATAAGGTCACTTGCTAAGGAATTTCTCCCTTGCTTGACAAGGTGACTTCTATTGAAAAGATAATTTACCTGACAGTTTGTGTGACATTCAGGTCTTTCTTAGCATAATTGGATGCTACTGAATTTTAAACCACACTTTAGAAATCTTTATGAGCCACTAACCTATCTTCTTCATAAAAAGTTTCTTTCTAATGGGAGTATTCTCAGCAGCAGTCCTTCATTATCTTAAAAAAGCACTGACTAAAGCCCCTATTCATGTACATCATTAGTTTTATAAGCCCTTCATTCTATTTACTGATGATAGCAATGTGGATGTGGGGGCCGTTCTGGATCAACTGGGTAAGAGCCAAGTTGATAATCTCATAACTTATTTTATTAAGATCTTGAACCAAGCTGAAATGCAATTACAGCGTAACTAGTCATGAGTGTCTGGACGTTTATAGGCCATCTAACATTTCTATCCCTTTCTGTCTGAGAATCATGTCACCTTTATGATGGACCATGCCTCACTATGGAGTTTACAGCAGATGAAAGATACAGATGGACGATTGTCCTGATGGGCCCTTAAGCTCTAGAATTAAAAATATTGATAGTTTACTGCAAGGGATGATACACCAAAGCACTGACAGGTTACCCCAATTGCCTATCCTGGCCCTTTATGCTTCCTAAAATAGGACTGTATCTATGAGCTCATTGCAAAACCAGAAGAGTGGAGCTGTGAGCCGTCATCTTTCAACAACGCTTAAAGCAGATGGCTTCTCAAACTCAATTCAAAAACTTGTTAAATAAGCAAGTTGACACAACTGGTTACCATATGTTCGACCCTATGATTGGACAAAATCCGCTCTGGAGGCTCATGTTGCCATGAGGCACAGTGCAGTGAAGAAAACATATCAATGGCTGTGAGACAGCTGCTACTAGGGAGGAATGATTGAGACAGTCAAGGATGTTGTTGACTCATGTTTTACTTGTGCCAATCAAAAGCCGCCTAATTCTTTATACCAGCATCATGTCATGGGCCCCATGGCCCCATTTGCAACAGTTAGCATTGACGTTATTGGACCCTTACCTACAGCAATGTATGGTCACAGTTTTATCATTTTAGTGTTTGATCAATTTATGAAATGGGTCAAGGCTATCTCAGTTGCCTCCACCAACTTATAAAGCAACCGCATCCTTCTTGCTGATGTAAACTTCAGTTTTCACGGAGGTCCCAAGGTAATGATATTCTATAATAGTACCAATTTTCATTTCCAGTGTGGTTGTCAATCTCAACTCTATAATGGTAACTTATCAATATTTCATGACACCTTATCATCTGGCTCTAATGGAGCTGTAGAATGAGCAAACGGCTCTATGGTTGCCATCCTTTTGAGATGGCTTCTTAATATCCTGCAAGATAGACTGAATATTTAGCAGCGGCTTACTAGCATATCATGTTAGTGATCATAAAATGTATTCAAATTTCACCTTTCCGAGCCCATTATAGCTGAGAACCAATTTTGACCTCCAGTATGCAGCCTATACTCGAATCTTCTATACCAGAAACCACGACTTAGCCATGAAAAGATTGGCTGACGAACTATTTAGGACTTAAGCGTTGACTGCTAGATCCATGAGAGCTATTTAAAAAAAAGAAGCTGATTAATGGAATGCCCAACACCCATACTGCCTGATTTCCAATTTAGGGACCCCGTCCTTTTTATTATCACCATCTTGGGGGCTAAATACATAAAGTTGATACTCTGTGGTCAGGTCCTTACCAGGTAATCTACCAACAGGTCCTGAATATTCAATTGCTTCTGTGAAGTCAGGTTTAGTTGTAAGTTGAGTAAATGCTATATTCCTCCAAAATTATGTCACTCCTCAGAAGGATCATTAGGGGCATTGTCAGGTATCATGAGAATTAGATG
Organism: Massospora cicadina; assembly: GCA_022478985.1. Lineage (NCBI taxonomy): Eukaryota > Fungi > Entomophthoromycota > Entomophthoromycetes > Entomophthorales > Entomophthoraceae > Massospora > Massospora cicadina. The sequence goes on from JAKSZP010014464.1 coordinate 275,275, forward strand.
GACCCAAGCAGAATCAAAAATTGACCCAAGTTGCAATTTGGTTGTAGAAGCTCTACCGATTCATTGAGCATTGAGACTGACATGAACAATGAAATTTCAAACAGGCGAAAGGAACCTTAACTGAGAAATCTTCCAATTCTACTAGCAAAGGCACTGATTCAGCTGGTGAAGATATTGCTAAACTTAAGCCCCCAGAATCAGCTGCCCTGGAAAAAGGTTATATTCAAAGAAAACCTGCACCACCTGCCACATCATCAAAGAAGCTTCCTTACCCCACTTATGCCATTTATCACGACAAGTTCCCCTAGGCGAACCTGAATATCTTGGCAGTCTATAAATATCTCTGAATTTGATTAATAAAATTACCTTCAGTTCCCTTAGTTTATTTTCACTAGTGATTATTTTGCCTATTTATATACAAAAGACCTTACCTGTTTAAAGCAAACAGAGTAGCCTCAACAATGAATTTCCGTTGAGAGATTGCCTTGAGGGAATTCAGTCCCTAAGATATTCCGCTGGAACCGCATATAACTAATAATTAAACATTATTTGAAGGCCCTGACCTTTGGAGAGGACGACCAAGTCCTACAGCTCCACAAACGCTTGCTTTTTCCTTCTTAAATCTTCGTTGAGCCAAATTCCTCAATGAGCGGTTCCTTAATCTCCGCCTAGGTACTAAGGGTGTCCAAATATAAGGAACCAATACCTCTTTAGCTAAGCGGCTTAGGCAAGGGAGTATGTGCTTTATCTTTTGGGGATTTATTCATCCTTTCCATAGCAGATCCTTAGATAGTCTGAAATGGGGCAATGCTACCATCACCTGGGGTAGCTTTGTTTTTACAAGGGAGTTTGGAGATAGTATAAGTGCCTCATGAGGGTCTTGAGAAGGCACTGTTTGAGTATTTTACGTTGAGATAAAGCACTGGCTAGGTGCTGTTCTAAAACAGCCATGATTGACTAGATATAGCGGGGGAGTTAGGGTTTACTTCCCAGATTTTTTAAAAATTTTGCAGATTAATGATGTAAAGAGACCCACTTTGAGCCCCAATTGTTGAAATCCTGGCACTTTGGTGCTCACAGGTGCTTTTGGAACAAGAATTCAATAATATCGTGGATAATAGTGTTTTACACTCTTATCTACTATAGAAAATTTCCAGGGGAAAAGAACTACATCTGATGCTTATTATTTTATAAAAGTTCTTTTGTTATTAACAAAAAGTATGGTTAGCCTGGCAGGGTAATACCTGCTCTAACTCTAGTGAAGGTTTTTTTCAGCACATGTTTAAAACCTGTACTGGCTATAAAAAATTTTGTGTGGTATTTGTCCTAAGGTTGACCCACCTCAATTACTAATTATTAATAACAAAATTTGGAGTAAAAAAGATCTATATTATAAAGTTGACTCCTAGTATTTTTGGAATTTTTGGTAGAAATTATGATACGCAGGCACTACAAAGGCTATGAAATAATTAGGTCCATGGCTCTAGCAAAGATAGACACAAGTGCAACGAAGTCATAAGTTCCATTAATATAATTGATTCCAATCAGAGATACAGAATCCTGTATGAATAGACCAAAATTAAACTACGTTAGAAAAAATAGAGGTACTAATAAGTTAGAAATGACAATATTTATAGGGGTAAAATTAATGGTTCTTTTTTTAGTGCTATAAAAATTAATAGTTCTTAATAGGATTATTTTCCTGCACCTGAGGTAAGATATTTCCAATTAAATGACCAATTTTTCTTTTCATTATAGCTATAATTGTGATGGTCAGATCTGATAAGGTTCTTATTAGATGAGAGCGACCTTCCTGTGTGATGTTTTAACTCATTGGATAGTTTAGCCTCATATTTTAGAAGAGGCTGATAGCTCCAAAGGGTTGAAGGTTGTTCTATCCAAAAATTAAATATCTCCAACAGGGATTTTACGTTCTCATTATACTGAGATATCCAATCTTGATCTTGAGTAATTTTGGTCATTGCAGTTGAAACCCCAATAATGCTTCCCACAAGATCTTTCCTAGGGGGCACATACTTTTATTAAGAAGCCTATTATGAACTCTATTGATATTAGTACCAGTATCAATAGCTGTAATGGAGTATTCAATACCCCTATGATAAATAATATGGCAAGGAACAGCCCATAAGGTGTCAAGCTTGTGAATCCTTCCTCCAGGTCTATTATGAGAGAAGAGTACAAGATCCCTGACTTGATATTCAGGTAGCGTAGGTCTACTAGCGTTGGTTCTAGTTCCTTCTTCTAAGGTGGTAGCAGCAAGGGAACTCGAATCTAAAGCTTTTACTCAGATGATTTCATCAGCTAGTCTCCTCATTGCTAGATCAGTATTTTGCGGGGTAGCATCATCAATTATAGGTTGTACACTTTAGGGTAGAATAGGATCCCAACCTCAAAGTGCCATAAAAGGAGACATTTTAATCATACAATGTAAGATACCCCTATAAGCTAACATTTCACTAGGTAAATAGAGATTCCATCTACTAGGATCATTGGGAGCCATCTTTCAAAGAATGGCTACAAGGGTAACATTTGCTCATTTGACCGCACCATTAGTAGAAGGGTTATAAGGGGACGTAAATGATTGATAGGTACCCATTAACTTAGTAAGCTCATATAGTACCTGAGAAATGAAGTTGGTCCCATCATCTAATAATAAACTTTAAGTCTACCATGCCTGGTGAAAAATTGTGTAAAAAGGAAAGACGTAGTAGCCTTAAAGTTGACTGAGGAAACAGAGGTAGCTTCAATCCATTTGGTAAAATGGTTGATAGCTAATATAATTTATCAATTTCCATAAGTGGCAGAGGGAGGGGGCCCAACACATCGATACTAATAGTATAGTAAAGGCTCTAAAAGTCCCAAAATTTTGTGTTGGTACATCAGATTTCCACCACGTTGTTGTTGGCAAGTGAGACAAGTCTCCAACACATCATGTACAGATCAAAGCGTGTTATCCCAGTAACAATGATTTTTCAACCACTGTAAGGTCTTAGCAAACAGCTTCATGCCTACAGTTTGATGAGACTCCATAATAGTATAAGTACTCGCAGAGGGCCAAATAAAAGGCTACCATTTATATCCCAACTTTTATAAAAACCTCCTTTAACCTGAGTGTCTTTTGGTTAAGGATTATAGCTTCGAGATAACATCCTTAGATTCACAATACCAGAGCTCAGGTCTATCAAACAGGTCATAGATACGATCCTCCACAGCAAAGAATAATGTTAGTATAGGTAATCAAGAAAGTCCATCAGCATTTTGGTTTATAGCTCCAGCACAATGTTAAATTGTAAAGTCATAGTTCTGAGCTTTAACGCCCATCTAGATAAGCGCCCATCAGGATCCTTCATTTGTTGCAACCATTTAAAGAAAGCGTGGTCTGTGACGATAGTGAAATGTTTGCCATAGAGGTAAGGGCGGAAATGCTTGATGGTGGATAAGACTGCGAGGCATTCTCTCAGTAATGCTATAATTGCATTCTGACTTAGAAAGAGTTTTACTATATTGCACAATGGGAAGATCAACCAGGTTGGTATCATATTGAGCCAGAATGGCCCCAGTAGCAATATCACTGGCGTCTATAAATAAGATAAAAGGTTTGGAAAAATCAGGATGGGTTAAAATTGGTGCTCTAACTAAGGCTTGGCACTAAAAGATCAAAAGATTGCTACTGCGATTCTTCCCATAAGAAGGAACTTCATTGTTCAATAAATAAACTAAAGGCTCTTCAATATCAGTAAAATGGGAGATGAATTGTAAGTAATTACCAACTATCCCTTAAAAATTAGAATATTGTGCAAGCTTTTAGGAACAGTCATGTCCAAAAAAGCATGTATCTTAAGATATAAGGGTAAAATCCCATTGCGATTAACTTTATGGCCTAAGAATTCCATCTCAGTTTTGAAAAAGCACACTTAGAGGGCTTTAAATTAAGCGAAGAGTGGCGCATCTGACCAAATACTTCCTTTAAATGAGCAAAATGCTCATTAAAAGTGAAAGAGAAAACAGTGACATCGTCAAGGTAAACCAAAACACAGGAAAGTTTAAAACAAAATAAACCATCCATGGCTCGTTGAAAAGTAGCATGGGCATTACAAAGCCCCTGCGGCATACGAGTAGGCTCAAATAACCCCTCACTAGAGATTAAGGCGCATTTTTTGACAGTATTCCAGAGCCAGGTCAATTTTCCAATAGCCACTAGCAAGGTCCATGGCTGAGAAGAATTGTGACCCAGAAATAGTCTCAATAAATCATTAATGCGAGGTAGAGGATAAGAATCCTTTTGGGTAACAGCAATGGGCTGAAGATAGTACATAACCACTCTATGACCCCCATCCTTTTTCTGGATGAGTAGTAGAGGAGAAGCCCATGGACTTTTAGAAGGCATTAGTATCCCTGCATCGAGGATTTAAGTCAATTCCACTGAGACCTGAGCCTCCTTGACTTTATATTTGCGATAGGGCTAAATTGAAATAGTGAGCGTATCCCCAGTTTTCACCTGATGCTGTACCTCTTTCATTAACCCAAAATCTCCAGGACCTTTGGCAAATATATCCGCATACTCTTCATCAGAGCTTCAGCTTCATGCTGTTGTTCTGGAGTGATTGAATCTAAAATTTGACATCAATTCTAGAGATGATATGGGGATCTTCTAACCCAAAATCACGTAAAGCCCACATCCCAAGATGGATAAAGTTTCACTCACAGGAGTAGGCTGCACATAAGCGATGGGGTTATTGTAATTAAATCGCATAGATCAAGAAGTGAGATTAGCTAATAAGACTAAAGCAGTCCCATTGTAAGTGGGATTAAGGATACTAGGGCAGGTTAAAGACTCCAAATGCGAGGGATTTTTTCCCCAAAATCTTAATTACATGATCAGCAGGTACAAATACTTGTACTCCAGTATCATTTATAACCTGAGATTTTGGAGGAATAGTAGACGGAATGTTATAATATAAAGGCATCCCTTCAGAGGCACAAGTTGATGGAGGCGGAAGTATAGTCCTTAATCCCAAAAATAGGCTCTCAAGATATGAGATAGAAGTGTGATATTTCAATAAGTAAACGCGTCGCTTAAGTTTTTTTGCTATTGAGAACATTTTGTAAAATTAAGGGTACTTGGTACTAAATTAAGAAAAGGAAATTGTACTTAAGAATGATTATAGCATCAAAATCAATGAGAAATTTGGTTCTCAAGAGCAAGTCATAGCAGTTGTTGTCTAACACTACTGCAGGGGCTGAAACAACCAACTTTCCAAAGCGCATTGGAAGGGAAGAATAAGCTCCTATATAACTAGTGTATGAAGGACCTGCAGTTCCTAGTCTTGAGAATGGCTTAAGTTTAGCGCCACTTTGATTTTCTTAATAAGTCTGGATGAGATCACATTGATGGGCAATCCCATATCAATGCTGGCCAAAACTTTCACCTTATGCACAATGACTTCCACCCAGGAACATCAGTTAAAAAGTTTGGGATTAAAAATATCGAGGAACTAAATGATCAAATTGAATTAGAAGAAGAAAAAGAAGTGTAAGAAGATCTAGACTTTTGTTGGCTAATTAATCAGGGATGTCAAGTTCACCAGGAGTGGATTTCACATAACAGTCTTTAGAAGAGTTAAAAGATTTCAATTGAGGCCAGGAGGTAGGTCAGCACAGGGAGCCTCTTGCCCTATGCTGACTCCTCTTTTTTCAACTCTCCCGCTTGTTTTTTCCATCATTGAGATTTCACATGACCCATGAGACCACAATAAGTGCACGGCTTCTTCTTTGGTTTAGGTTGGGTCTAGGCGGCATTGCGTGGATATAAGAACAAGGGTCATTAGTGGAGGTCAGGTGTACCACACCATTAGGAATCTCCATTAGCGCTTCCTTGATGTCAAGAATAGATCTGTAAAATCTTCTAAGTGATTTTAAATGTAGTAGAAACTGAGTGCGAGAAGCAAATGAAATCATTACAGCTGATATGGCATCATCTACAGTAATCTGATTACAAGTAGCAAGAGTCTGGGCCTCATGATAGAATCTCTTAGCGAAATCTTGGATTGACTTTCCTCGCTTGATTTAGATACTTATAAAGGCTTGCTCTTGGTTAGATAGGATTTGATAACTTCTGAATTCCTTAATAAGGGCGGTCTTCACTTGAGTCCACGTATTGCAAACCTTAAGGTGAGGAGCCATAATTTCTTGAGCAAACTGACTTAGGCAAGAGGTATTATGCCGTACTTTCTGTTGATCCATTGCCCCGTCCATTGCACGATCATAAACAAAGTGAAATGAATGGATGTTACCTTCATCCGGCTCAAACTTATCCGTAAAGGTAGGCAAAAAGGTAGTGGGTTCATTGCTCAAAACATGCACACCTAATACCATTACCAGATCAGCTTCTAAGGGTTCAGATATGGGATATGAGCTTGAGTGGGAATTCGCTCAACTTGTTACTTTAGATGATTGTTTTCCTCCTGTAAATTGTGAACCAATTGAGCAAGATGATCGTTTACAGGAGGTTGATTTATGTTAGAAATTGCAGTGATCATCTCTTCATGCTTGTATAAGTACTCCGCATTTAGCAGATAACCATTCAATGGAAGCATTTAACATTGCAAACTGAGTTTCAGCATAGTTTGGTTAGCATCGCATAGATGATGAGCATTATACATGCCATCCAATAATTTGGTTAAAGAGTAATCTAGGTTGGTCGAAGGCCTTCTAAGTATAAGAAACACCCTTGAGCTATAGCTCAGATTTAGGTTTCTAACGTCTGTACTCTTGATACTAGTGAACTCAAAGGTTCTAAATTGTGTATCAGAAGTGAGGAGCTAGGGGGACCAGGAGGTCCAGGGGGTCCTTGTGACCTGCAGGCCATGGTGGCTCTTGTTGACCCACAGGGCCTTGAGGACCTCGTTCACTAGCAGGCCCCAGGGTTACCAAAGGAGAACTAGGAGGTCCCGGAGGTCCAGGTGGACTAACAGAGCCAGTTACACCTTCTCTGATATTATCCACAATTTGGACAAGTTGTTGAAGTAGCCCATTGAGCTCAACAAAGAGTTCCATGTTGGGCCCACAATTGTCCCAGTTATTTTGTAATATGATTATCAAAAGTAGTGATTCAGTGGTGAACAGTGTTAGTGATTTCATAAGCCTGTTGAGATACTTTTTGGCTGATGTAACCCACAACTCCATTATCAATTCACACCAAATGGTAATTTAGATCGTTGATTTCCCTTCTATTATCAAGTATTGCTTTCCAATTATCCCAAGCCAAAATTAGAAGTCATCTCATAGAACGAGGATAACTGAGAATGAAATTGTTGCAGTCAACTGGCGTTGGATCTCGAGATAATAACACCCAAATAAGGAGTACATGATGAATAGCGGAATGCACTTAATGCCAGAGGTACTGCTAAGTTCTAGACAAAACAACATTGGTATGTTGTAATACTGCTCTGTTGATTAAGTTTATCATATTATTAGAAACTTAAAATGCTTTTTCTTGAGTAGGACAGGCACCAGGATGGATAGCCCCCCTTATAAAGCCTTTGACCGTTTCTTCTAAGTCTGCGGCTTGAATTTGATAATTATTTTGGTCAGGGCCCTCAATGGCCAAGTCCATAAAAGCTCAAAATTGCAGAATATTGATATTAGAGAAAGCCATCTTCAGCTGTTGGAGTGTACCCATCTGGTGATAGTCATTGATTCCTCAGAATAAGGACTCTCTTCATTAAACATATTCTCATTGTGAAAGTATGTTTTCACCAGGTAGCCTTGGAAGCATCCCTGGCAGGGAGCACCAGTATTGGAATTTTGGTAGAGATTATGATAAGCAGGCGCTACAAAGGCTACAAAATTATTAGTTCCATGGCTCTAGTGAAAATAGACACAAGTGCAATAAAGTTATTAGCCCATTGCTAGAATTGATTCCAATCAAGAATACATAATCTTTTATATATAGACCAAAAAAAGCTATGCAAGACAAAAATATTGGCACTTTATTAGTTAAAAATGACAAATTTATAGGGGTAGATTTAGTAGTTATTTGTGAGGATTTTTGGGCTGCAGCTGAGGTAAGATCTTTCCTATTAAATGACAAAATTTTTCTGATTATTATGGCTATAGTTTTGATGGTCAGATCTGATCAGGTTCTTATTAGATGAGATTAACCTTCCCATGTGATGTTTTAACCCATCAGATAGTTTAGCCTCAACTTTTAGAGGAGGCTGATAACTACAAAGGGTTGAAGGTTGGTCTATCCAAGAATTGGATATCTCCAATGGGGATTTTACAAACTCATTAGACTGAAATATCAAATCTTGATCTTAAGTAATTCTAGTCATCACAGTTGAATCCCCAACAAGTATCTAAGATATGTTGGGGCAAAAATAGAGAAAGGGTGCACAATTTAAATTAGGCAAAAGATCGCTCAATCTAGAAAAAAATAATTCAGCCAATCAAGACTCTAAAAAAATTCTTTCTGCTTTGACACAGCTTCTTTTGTGGCCATTTAATCTTCAGCTAAGAATGAATTACCATGTGAGGCATTTTAATATAAAAATACAATCAGCCATCTGGAAAGAAAAATTTAAGTTCAGCTTTACTGTGTCCTTAGTGACTAATTGGCAGGTAAAATATTTGCACCTCCCAGAACCCCTCAGGTCTATTAATAGGAGTGTCTTTCTCTTAGGGAATAACACTGAATTGAAAGCAGTGCTTGGGTGGACAGCTCATGGAGTTGCTCTATCGCAAAAGGGTTAGAGGATGTTGGAGGCTTAAAATCTAAGTTGTCCAGCCGGAAATTAGGAGTAGAAGTATTATCCCAACGTGTAATTTCGCCAAAAATCAAACTGAGTAATTTTCATTACAGTTAAACTAACTACCACTAGAACACTCTTATTACATAGTCAAATAACTGATTTTGAGACATATTAAAAATAATGTTACATAGTTGACTCAGAGGAAACATTGAATATTAGACTGAGGGAGGGTGATAGAATGGAGGTGAATCAGGTGCAGTTGCTCAAGTGGATATCTAAGTCCCTTCAAGAGAAATAAAAGCAGTTTGGACTACTTGGAGTCAAACTATATTGCACGCGTTTTCTAGTGGGGCAGAAAACTAGGGGGTATTGCACTGATGCCCTATACTAGAACAGCAGGTGGTGGCTCTGAGGACAAAGGCGACTGAAGGTGGTTTGGTGGTGCAATTAGAATAAGCTTTTTAATAAAACCCTCAGAGTTAGTTTAAATGATAAAAACAAATATGTATATTATAAAAACATACAGAGTTTAATTTTACTTTTATTATTGAAAAACAAGTTATTACTTTACTATAGATTTTTTTAAATATAACAACTGGCTGGAATTTCCAAAAATTTATAATGCAGAACGCCCTATAAACATCATGTACTTTAACAAGAAATGTTGCTTCCCAATACCCTCACCATCAAGCTGAAAAATTATACACATATAGCATTGAGGGAGGCATCCATTTGTATAATGATAGACTTCTCAAAATTTAATACATCAGTAACAGCACCCTGATGAGGCATTTTCTTAGTCAAATGCAGATTAAAACTTTGGCTTAATCAAATTGGATACCATTTTTTATTAAATAATGGCTCCCTATTTTCTAAAGTTTGGTGGTTCACCAGTAGTAATCAACCATCCTATTGAAGAATTATATGTCTCATATATTGGTTAGTAGCTCCATTCTCTTGATTACATCCACCTTGCCTTCTGAGGGCATAGTCTGTGCTTTTCATAACAACCTAAGTACTCTAGATGCACTTTGAATAAATTACACTTCTTTTTATGATCTTTAGATCTTCAGTAGGAAAGAAAATCAAGACATCCTGCATAGGTTGCAGGCGCGGTCAATGTACCAATGGAAGCGTTTAAGCCACCTAAATATTTGAGGTACAATTAAATCTTCAGTTTTCTATTATACTGTCCATATCTAATTAGAATGAGCTGGAGTAATACTAAGTCTTTGCAGCATCCTAGTTGGCTAATGTGTTTTTAGTAATGATTGAGCGCTCTACTATTTATATTTTGTAAGATCTAATTGCTAATATCTAGATATCAGGTTTATAGATGAGAAATACTTCCACTACCAGGAGTACAGAGCATCATTGACCCAGTAAGTGAAAGGACTCTTCCCCATAGTGATATTGAGCTTTTAATAATCTTATCTACTCAAATTGATCTGACTTTTTTTTAATACTGTGCTGGTGATGTCCACGATTTCTGAGGTATTAATTACCTTAAAACTAATTCTATTTATTTTTATTACAGTTTATTTGCTTTGTGAGGAGAGTGTCTCTAATTATATTACTTCTAAAGAAGTAAAGAAGGATCCAAAACTTAACAACAAGTAAATGCCTATCAATATTATCAATAAAACCCCAACCTGAACAGTGTCAACACCTTCAGGTCTTATGTATATATAAAATAGAAAATTTATGTTAGAAAGTAAAAAGCACTATTGGAAAAAGGTTTCATTTGATTAGTAGATAATATTATAGTTTATTCAAAATTGAGAAACACCCAATAGAGAGATTGGGAATACAAAAACAGCTATAAGAAAAGTTAGGGTGATGGCTGGGAGCTTATTGTCAAGGCTTTGAGTTTATTTTAGCTACAACAAGAGACTAAAAAGGGTGGCAGTAACAAACCTATAGTATTCATAAATCCAAGAGAAGAAACAATTTGGATTTTATCTTTTTCAAGACTGTATCTTAAGGACTAGTCAACCCTCATTTAAAAGTTTAACCATAATGGCCCATTCTCATTTAAACTATTTTTAGTGATTTTGGAACCATTGACATAACGCCTTAAACATTTGAAAAAAATTTAGGGGCTTCGCTGCTAGTTCAAGAATATTAACCCCTAAATTGGTAACTGCACAGGCTCAATATACACACTCTTTGAGTTATCTGATGATATATGATATAAAATTGATAATATTATGAAGACTATTATCCAATGTTGAACAGATCACTAGTTCTGGTCAACGCTTGACCAGTATTTTTCCTCGATATACTCTAGGCGTCCTCAGTATGGATTTATTCTCTTATCCGCATAATTAGATCCACGCTCAGATCCTAGTTTAAAGCCTCTCCTCTGGTAACATGAAATCACCAGCAATTTCCATCTTAGCTTAGCTTCTCTTCCTAGAATTCTAAATCCTTACTCATTATCCTTCTAAAAGTCTCTTAATTAAAGCACACAGCAAAAATTTCCTAAAGATTTATATAACTAAAACTAATAATGAATTCTGCTAATTAACTTTTTCCTTAATTGTGAATTATTAGGGGAATTTATAGGGGGAATTTGGCGTCCAACCCGTGGCTGGCACCTCAGAGATGAAATGGCAGCTGTTGCCATTGGATTACCCTTTGTTGTCTCACCCACAATGGTCTTCCCCATCCTGACTAAGATTCCATTGTTGGACATTTTCAAGATTTAGAAATGGAAAGAGTCAGAAAACGTGTCCCTAACAATTTATAATCAATCCCAGTGAACCAACCATATTTGTCAAGTAACCTGCTTGGGTAATGGAAATTGTTACAAATACGGCAGGTCATGAACCAACTGATCAATTTGCTAGTTACAGGTGACATCACTTGCCTTGAAACTTGATCCTTAAATTCCAAATTGGTACACCTATAGTTAATAATTGATCAACTAACTGATGCCCCTACTTTCTTAACTCTGCCTGACGAGATCTTAAGAATTCACCTGGATCAATCCCAAAAATCTGAATCAGGAAAATCGCCTAAAATCCCCTGAACATTATTATTCTGAAATTGAGGTCAAATGGTCTCAAATTCACTCGCTATAGGGAATTATCCCATAGTAATCCATGGTAACCTAGACATATGGAAAGGTGGGCAAAAATCCCAACACATTCACCCTCTTGCCTAGATTTTCAGCGAGAATAGAGTCAGGACAGGAGAATACCGCCTCAGATACCAAGTCAAATTTTTTAGGTTTTATTGGAGAACAGAAAATATGTACTCAACGCTGCTTGGGACAACCTTTAGCATGCAGTTCCCTTCCTCTTCTTTACTACCGCCTACTCATAGCGTGGTCCCCATGACCTTCTGTCATGCCAGGATGATTAATTACGTTTGACAATACTCTTACCAGGATCTGGTTTTCCCCCCATCAAGGCATATGATCCTCTGTCATATTCAGTATTCTTGGTCTGGCGTCCTCAATTTCCTGATTTTCCTCCTCATTCTCGACAGGAGATTCTTTATGTTGATGTTTGTTTCGCTGGATAATTATGAATGCTCATTTATATTTTCTCTTGTTACTTTCACATATAAGCTTCTTAGTTCATATCATTCTTAGTTTTTCTCTGGAGAGCTTATCTCATTAATTTTTAGGTCGTTTTTTTTTTCTGAAATTAAAGCTTAAATGAAACCAAAGTGCATAAAGTCAACTATTATAAAAGTCTGACACCCTCCTCTTGTCCATTTCATAAGTCAAATTTGGTTTCTCAGTATCAACAGCTGCTTGACAGCATGTCAGATAAAGATGTTCAGTTCTTAAAACTGATGAGTTGATCTGTTCAACAGAACCTCTTCTATGGTCCTCCCAGGTCTCATACTTTCAGCCAAGTATCCGTGACCAGTCCTTCCATGGAATTACAGGAAAAGGAATAAAAATACAATAACAGCTAGGTTAGCGATTGTCTTGAATGACTTATGACTAATCCTCCCTCTGTCGTTGATTCCCAAGTTAGACTTCAAAACTATCCTGAATTCAGCTCAATTCACGGATACTCCTACAATTATTGTTGAACCTCTGGAAGAAATGCCCTCCAACCTCAATTAATAGTTCCTTGCCAGATTGGACTTGCTTCTGGAGTTCCTTTTCTGACTCAGCCAGTATTACAAACCAGCTATTTTGTCAACTGAATGGGTCATCAGAAAATGAAAAACATTTCGAACTCCCCTATAAAAAATTGAGGAACGAAGTAACTAAGGCTCTCTTCATAGCTCTGAACCCCTCCAATCTCAAAAACATCATAGATTGAGACTTTGCAGCCTATGCTCTTCATCTTGCCGGCCAAGTTCTTCAAATTTGAGCCACAAAGCTTCCAGCCTTCCCAGCTTCCATCACTCATTCAGCTTTCGCTTCCAAAAGCTCATAGTTGTCATTCCATGATGCCATTTGCTCCCTGAACAACTATCTCATTTCTGGCGCATCACATTGGTACCTTCCCCTAATGGCATTGATTGGGTGCATGATTTTGCAACCCCCATCTAGTATTCCTTGCTTGATGCCAGCCCATATTTTCAATGTTCTTGATGAAGCCCATCAGCAAGTTCTCAAGACTAATCTTCTGACTCTGGTGCCATATTTGGATTACTCAGGGTTATTCACCGACTGCCTCTTCTTGTTCTGTTGCTTCCCTCCATAATCTGGGTTTAACATTTGGCAAGTACTGACGTTTCCATCTCTCTCCACTAGTCACGTTCTCACAGGGATCAGCCTATGATCAGCAAACTTGGCTTCAAGTAGGTCTAGCACTTGCTAGCATCCAATCTCACATAGATTTCTGTGGTTTATCTACTCCTACTGCAATACAAACTCCATCCCTCAAGTGGTGAAACAGGTGGAATAATCCCGAGTTGAGGATAATTATTAAAAAATTATAAAAAATATATTTTCTATGCGTTTTTAATAATAATAATAATTTTTCATATTTTTATCAATCTTTTATTTTTCCTTCCTTTTCTCTTTTTTATATGGAACATGATCTTCACTCATTTCAGCGATCCATCTTTTCAATTTATTCCCCTAAACTGGTTCCAAGGTATACTTAGACCTACTCAGTTTTCTATGGTTCAGATGTCTTTTTTTAAGTCTTGACCAACTAGTTTGGTTCAGCGGCCTTTTTTCAGACTTAAACAAATCATTAGGACATATCCATCTTAATGGCACTCGTTCCTTTAGTAACACCTTTTCATCATTTTTCCATTGATCCACTGCTTTAAATGCTCAGAATGGACTTGATTCACTATCCTTCCATCCAAAAGCTTCTAGATGGAATAGGCGTCCATCATCATCTTGACAATAATCTTGAATGGACCCAAACACAACAAATCTATCTTGCTTCTTCTCCTGAAACCATGAGTATTGCAATAGGCAACTCTTTTGCCTAATTGGTATTCTAATAAGGCTGGTCAGTTCTTATCTTACGTCAGATGCCTTGAACCCTTTCTTAAAGGTCTTATCGAATGCTTGCAATTGCATCTTGATAAAAATAATTGATAATTAGAGCAGGTACTGCTCAGCACTCATCCCCAATATAGGTTTTACCATCAAATATAAAATTGGTAGCAATGAGTTCTTCCTTACATTTACATCTCAAACAGCGTTTTTCCCGTTGCCATATGATGACTTATGTTGTAATTGAACATCACCAAACTAAGGTACATTCCTAATGTAAAAGTTCTCCAAGAAACAGCTTTCTCAGAATTTTGACCAGCATTCCATTGACCTGTTCTACCAGTCTGATCATCTCTGGCTGGTATGATACAGACACGACTCCTTGGCCCTTACATTTTATTTAATTACAAAATCACATGAGACGTGAAGTTGGTCCCATTGTCACTAAGTAGGACCTTCAGACATCCATGCCAGTATACTAGTTAATCCAGGATGAACCTCAGGGTAAGGGTAGCATCTATTATTGTTAGGGCCTTCATCTCAACCCATCTCGTCAGATGGTCAATGGCAACTATGATGTAATTGACTCCCCAGTACTCATAGTTAATGACCTTATCACATCAATGAACAACATATGCCAAGCAAATCCAGGGCGGACCAGTCAGTATCCAGTTGTGTTCTTGTGAGGCTTGTGCAACTGGCACCCCACACAACAAGCCAGATAATCCACTACATCATAGTTGATAGACTCCTAGTAATAATACTGGCAAATATGATTAGTCATCTTCTGGAAGCCTCCATGCCTGAAATCTTAAATGCAGCTTTAATGATAGCTGCTTGTTCTGACAGCTTTTGATATAGTTATTATTTCCCATAAATCATCTAAAAAACTTGTCAATTCATGGTCTTAGTGCTTTCCAGTGCTTTTTGAAGTGCACCTTGATTTCTTGGGGCTTATTCCCAATCTCTCCTTTGACCACCTTCTGGAAGAGCTCATCCGCTTGCTGGTATACCATTTGGACCATTGGTAACCTTGATAAGCCATCCACATTCTGATGAGAAGCTCCATCTTGGTTACTATCTTACAATTGTAAAGCTGAAGCTTTAATGCCCATCGGGCCAGTCATCCTTCCAGTTCTCTTAAATTGTGTAGCCAACGCAAAAAGGAATGGATCATCATCACTTTGAAGTGCGTTCCATTAATATAAACCCAAAACTGTTTCAGCGTAAATTATTGTAATGCATTCAATCTCAGTCACGGTGTAAATCTTTCAGCTGCTTAGAGTGTCTGGCTGATATAAGCTACCATATATTTGTCCCTGAGTTCATCCACTTGGCTCAGGATGGCGCCAATCGCCATTAACAAAGCATTGGTCTGTATTATAAATTTTTAATTAGAATTTGATATTTCGATATCAGAGAATCTTTTTATATAATGGCATAATTCATTGAAAGAAGTCTGGGTATCTTCACTTCAATCAAATCATTTCTTTGGACCCTCAACAAATTGAAGAGGGACTCAGCAATTCTTGCAAAATCCCAAATGAATCATTGATAATATCTGACCATTCCAAGGAACATTTGGATATCGTGGACACTTTTCAGAACAGCCATTTGCTTTATGGCTTTAATTTTCTGGGATTGCAGATGCAGTCCACGAGAGTTGATTACAAATCCCCAATATTTGAGCTCTTTCATGAAGAAGTGGCACTTCCTCAGCTTGATCTTCAGTTTACCCACGGATAGTCGGTTGAAAACTTCTTCCAAGTGATGAAAATGGTCAGTATATATCCTACTTAGCACATTTATATCATCTTATTACACTAGGACGCATGAAAATTCAGGTCATTTAATATAGCGTCCATGGCCCACTGGAACGTTGCGGGTGCATTGCATAGACCTTGGGGCATCCTCATCAGTTGTTACATCCCCTGCGCGGTGATATCTCTCAATTCTCTTGGTCTTCTGTTGGAAAATCGATTTGCCAATATCCTGATACTAGCTCCATTGTAGAGAAATACTTATCTTCTCCCGATGGCTCTAGTGCATCATTAATTTGTGTTAACAATAAAATTCATTCTTTGTAATCTTATTCAGCTTCTGATAAATGATCACCACCTGATTAGAGACGTCCTCCTTCTTCACAATAAGGATTGGGCTCGCCCATGGACATAACAACGGAACTAGAAGCCCATGCTTCACTAGTTTACTGATTTCTTTCCTGAACTACTGCTTTGGCCGCCTTAAACCATCAATAAGTCTCATTCTTATTTGAAAATTTCCTAGGTGTCAACTTTATGAATTACATTTCTCACACATCCCAAATCATGATCGTCCTGGTAAAAGGCTTCCCAATACTTATCAAATAATTCAAGCACCTCATCCTGATGTCTTTCCTTCAGATCAGTCAGTTACTCTCAATTGACTAATAAATTGATGCTTTCATTCACATCTGCTGGTAATCCTATTTCATTGAGGGTCTCATAACATAAAATCCGTTATTCAGCTGATAAGATTAGATGAACAAATATGATGTCTGATTCTTCTCAACCTTCATTAGATTTTCACTAAAATTCGCCAGAAGAACGCAGATTTCTCCATGGCCCAGCATCTACTTCCAGGACCCACCCAAGGCTCTACTCTGAACTTCTTCCAGGGGCTTTCAACTTCTCCATACAGCAGCTCAGGTATCTCCAATGTTAACCCCATGTCAACTATGATTTGCAATCCTGGAGGTATGGTCCTCAAACCCTTGATCCTCAAGGAATACCCCAATTTTTCCAGGATTTCTGTCAGTTCTTGATGCTTCCAGACAACTAATTGATAATGAATTTTGACAATGGTGTCATTACAGATTGATGAAATTATTATACCTCGTCAGTGGAGCTTCCTCATCTTTCTGATAAATTAATGGTAAACGTCTGACCCAAAATGGGCAACGTATCATCTTCAAAGTTATATTTAACTCCATATTGTCAAAGAAGCTCCATCCCAAACAGATTAATATAATTTTTGTTGTCCAAAGCTATCTCTGGGGCAGATACCACTAAGGATCCAAATCAGAGTAATAGAGTGCTATATGATCCACAGGAGATGCGGTATTTGGCCCATCTGTCCCATATTCTTTCTTGTGTTCTAAATTGGGCGATATCCTCGTCTTCTTGTCCAGCTTGGTCAAGAAGATATTGGTATGCGCTTCAAAGTTAACTATTTCCTGCACCCATACTTGATTAACCAATATATCTATATATGTACACTAAGATATTGTGAAATTGTATTTACTGAGTGTACAATAGCATTTTTTGTTGAATCAAGGGTGTGAATTATTTGTGCAATAGATCAGGAAACTATTCATTGATTGCATTAAGGGGGATAGTGTCATGGAAACGGCAGAAGAAGTTAGACCAACCTGCCAGTCAGGATGTGTAAGCACCCAGAAAGCAAGCCAGAATGCCAGAGGCATTGCTGACCAAATGACGTTGTATGGAGCCGGGCATTGGGAATTGATAAATCGTTGGTGTAGGACAATGGTGGATATTATCCTGTTAATGAACTAAATCAAGGCTTTCCCTTGACCCTAAAGGTCTGCTGCAGGGGGCGGAACCACAGATATGGTTTCAACAAGTTCACTAGTATATGGGGCTGATTTGACTCGGAAAGCAAGGGGTCAGATCCTTGCTTGGAGCTGGTGGAAACAAGGCCACGAGATCCCAATATATTGTTGGCGAAAGTTGATAATGGCAGGGTTAAATTTCTAGAAGTATCTAGCTCGCTGAATCTATTCTATGACAGTGGGAGCCATAGTGACCATGAGTACTGATAGAGACCATCTAGTGTACAGGCCAACATTCCACCAGGGAAAAGCCATCAGGAATGCGGCCAGAAGGAAATCAATAAAATCAAAATTGTTTGGTTTTTGAGGCAAAATTTTATTGCAAAGGAAAAGGAAGAAAATTGACCAACAATTTTCTCAGTGCGATGCAACTTATTAAATAGTAAACAATTGATGCAGGGATAAGCCAGGATTGAGACCCTCAATTTTGACATAGCCTGTGATTGTTTGAGAATGGGGGATAAGTTCAATGGGAACCAACGTCAAAGAATTTGGTGGTAGGCTGAGTCACTGTCAATTTGATCTTTAATGTCTGAACCAAGGCTTGGCTACGTTTTCAACTGTTGGCACAACAGCGTTGAGCCTGATGAGCAGCTGCAATCCCCCAAGGCCACCCCACGTAGGGGCGGTCCCAATTGGTTGGGAACAGGTTTAGGATAACCAACCTGCATGTGCTGGGTTACTGGGCTATTTGTTTCATTCAAAAGCATTGCATCAGCCACAACACCCGATTTTCCAGAAGGGAGCTTTGAACCCTCATCAATAGTGTCTGATGCTATTACCTGCCCGTCAGGGTTGATCCCCAACAATTTTGGGAGGGGGTTGATTTTTACAATCATAATGTTAGCCAAATTGAAACCGTCAGTGATTCTGGCCAATGTATCAGCCTTCATCCCTTTTTTGACCACTTAGAATCTGAACATTTGGCTAATTACCACTTGAGTTTGGACCAATCAATTTTGTTTCAGTGATCTCAGCGCAGATTTCCCTGATTAACTGTACTAGTTCTGCTGAGGTGAGTGTGGGCACTGGGGGATGAATCTGAAGTGGAAGAGCTATTACCCAGCACTCATCTACCACATGGCGAGATCACCCTGATTAACAAGAGGTACAGCCACCCTCTTTGGTACCTTCTTACTCGGGAATGGGAAAATGGCCCAATCAACGCCTAGGGGACATTCCCCAGGACTTACATTACCCTTTCCTTTTTCCAAAGGAAGGGCACCACTGACAGGAAACTTCACGAGGGCCACATTCTTGTGCGCCTTGGGTAACTTGATCACCATAACCATTGTGATTTTTTGGGGGGGGGCGAGGAGCTTTGGGGTGGGATTCATGGATTGCTTCAACTAGTTTCATACAATTTGCACAATTGCGCGCCTTGACCTAACTGTTCTTGTAGGCTGGATATCCTTTCCATGTCACGAGATATTAAATTGATTTTCAGGATTTGCAGGATGCCAGGATGTTCTCTACCTTAGCCTCTTCCCCATTCTCAATGATGATCAGTTATGGTTCCATGGGAACTGTACCCTTGAAGGGCGACAGCTGGAAAACATGAAAGATGGGGTGCTGTTTCTAATGAGCTGAAAGTTTCAACCAGAATGCACTGTTACCCAAGACCTCCTCCACCAAATGGGGGACCAAGCATTTACTTGCAAACTTACAGGAAGGGGCTTGTATTCATAAATGACAGGTATCGAGCATAACATAGGAATCAATTGTTAGATTGTGACCTGGGAGCTGCTTGCGATCTACAAAATGCTTGTAGTCATCAATGGCTTTGGTGAGGTGTTCCCGCACTAATGATTGAGCTAACCTAATATGTTCAGCGTGATCCGTGGCAGCTTGAACCTTGGGCTTCAAGCAAGGTCTGACCAAAAATGAAGCATTATAACCCAACGTTGCTTCATAGGGAGAAAACCCTGCGGATGCGTGAGTACCATTGTTATAAGCGAATTGAGTGAGGGGAAGGTCGTTGGCCCAGGTGTCCTATGCAGCTGCAGCATAGCAATGCAGGTCTGTTCAAGGAATTGGTTAACTTTCTCAGTCTGCTAACCGGACTGGGGATGATTTGCTGTGGAATGACATGGGGATATCTTCAGGATAGATAGGAGTTCACTCCAAAACCGCGCCATTAATTGTGAACCATGGTCACTGATGATCTCCTGTGAGAGACCAAACATCGAGAACACATGGTGTACAAAAAGGCGGGCGGTTTCCTCTGACTTAATCGTGGAAGTAATAGGAATAAAGAGGGAAATTTAGTGAATCGATTGACCATACCATCACCACTGTGAACCCATTAGAACAGGGGATTTCAATGATATAGTCCACGGACACCAATGTCCATAAGCCCTCCGCCTGCTGTAAGGGGTGTAAAAAGGCCAATTCTACTGGAGCAGTCTGACTTGGCCTGAGCACAAGTAATGCAATCAGCGATCCAGACTAGAACTTCTTTTGTCAAACCATCCCAATTGTAGGTCCACTTGATCAAGTCAATGCATTTCTTATTGCCAGGATGGCCGACTATGAGGGGATCTTGATGTGCACAGAATACCTAAGTTCTGAAGGAGGGAGGAACCCAGATGCGTGACCAGAAATAAATTAGGCCCTCCTCCAAGGAGTATAGTGAGTTTTTATGATTCTGGTGATACAACCGCTCAAATCAACTCCACGCCCTCAGGGCAGGCCATTTGATTGGATAAGACCTGAGAAACTAGTGGGGCGTCAGGAGCCAGAGCGATGGAAGAAATGACAGGGGGGACAATTGACAGGATTTGGTCAGCAGGAATCACAGTAACGAGATCCACTTCCTCCAGGTCTGAGGAACAGTGGGTGGGGCTGCAGCTGAGAAAATCAGGAAGTACTTTGAGCGCATCTTTTATGAATTCATATTTTCAAAAAAACTGCACAGGTCCTGATAGGTTTGGGCTTGCCGGTGCGCCGATTTTTGGGGTTTGCGAAAATACAAGTGAGCCTGGTGATCTGTGTGGACTGTTAACTTATGTTGAGCACCCTGTAACAGATACCTCCAATGAGTTAATGCCCATACTACCGCTGCCAACTCCTTGTCATAGATGGCCCAAGACTGCTCCATAGGGTGAACTTACAGGAAAAATATGTGACTGGATGTTCCAAGCCATTGTGCTTTTGGAGCAACACTGTCCCCACTGCCACTGATGAGTCATTGTAAGCATTGATATACGGCTTGGCGGGATCCACATGTTCAAAATGGGAGGGGACACAAACACCTCTTTGATCGATTAAAACACATGTTGACATTTGGGCATCCAGTGAAACAGTACATTCTTCCCTGTAAGGGTTGAAGTGGGGCAGCAAGCTGGGAAAGTTCCGGGGAAATTTTTCAAGAAAATGATGGTTCCCAAGAAACTCCATAGTTGTTTCTGGGTAGTCAGGGTTGGCCATTCTTGGATAGCATCCAACTTAACAGGAGGGAATGTGTAGCCATCTTTAAGAATGAGGTTCCCAGGGGATGTAACTTCCTCCTTATAGAACTCACACTTAGAAGGATTGACAAACAAGCCTGCCTTATGCAAGGCAGTCACAACTGCTTCCAAGTCAGTAGCATGTTGTTTGGGAGTCAGGGTTTGAACCAATATGTCGTCAAAATATGCCACTGCGCAAGTGAACCAGAGGTCACTCATTACATTGGTGATCATACATTGAAATGTAGCGGGAGCATTCTCAGCCCAAAGGGCATCATGCATAGTTGGAAAATACCTCATTTCATCTGGATCGCTGTTAACCATTTTTGCCCTTTCATTATCTGAATCTGGTTAAAAGCGTTCACAAGATCCAACTTAGAGAACACATAGGATTTAGCGATTGCCTGGCTAATCATCTGCTCCAGAGGCAGGAGATAGGGATTGTAAACCGTTACTTTGTTTAAATGGCTGTAATTAATGCAGGGATGGAGGGAACCATCAGCTTTTTGGTGAAGATGATGTGGATGCGACTGGTGAGGTCTCCTTAAACAGCCACCCTTTTTTCAGCTTATCGTCCAACTAAGTGTTGAGCGCAATCTCTTCTTCCGCTGTATGGGGGTACAACGGACAGTTAATATTCACAAGCTCCATGGTCATTTAAAACCACAGTTGAACCTAGTGTGAGGAGGCAAACAATCCGCAAGTTTCAGAGTCAAAGATACTTTGATAGTGCATTAAGCTTTAATGAAAATTGGCTGGTATGCCTGCAGGAGTGACGAGGGAAGTAATAGAACTGCGGCCTTGTGCTTTCTTAAGAGTATCAATCAGAGGAAATTCGCCCTCCAGTTAATCATTGACAAATGACAACATATTAGACTCTAGGTGAATCTTGACATGTTGTCGGCGCCACCATACCACTCCTAAGATCACCAGAACACCAAGTTTGGTATAGCAGAGAAACAATTGAAGAAGCTAAACTGGTGTACCAAAAAATGTACTGGACGAAGGATGACATATGGGGTCTGGGAGACAGAAGAAGCTACCATCACCGAGGGACCCACGTCCATGTTCAGTTCTAATTGTTGGGCCAACTTAGCACTCATGAAGTTACCTGCGGCCCCAGTATCCACCAGGGCCTTGAAGGAGACATGGTGAAAACTGACACTAATCTTAATAGGCAATAAGAAATAAGCGAAGTTTTATTTATTGGAAGAATCGATTTTTTTTGTGACTGAAGAAATAACTGGCAGATCAGAGGAAAGGTCAGGGGCTTTTGCTGGAGCAAAAATTGGAAGTATGTGGGCGGGAGAGCCTACTTCCTACATCTTGGATTTTACAGATTCATTTACAGGTGAATCAGAGTCAGCCAACTCGGACACTAGAGTCATGACAGGATTGGCAACCGGGTTCATCACTAGTTCAAAGTTAGACACTTAGTCCGCATCTTCGTTGGGTAATCTTATCATAAATTTCCCTTCTGATAGCGGGAAGCATGGCGGAGGAAGGCATTAGTAGTAGTTGCGGTGGCACATATTTGATATACTGCTCCTTGTACGGTGGACCAGGCCTCATGAAGAGCAGAAACTGAATCCAAGCCTGATCTAAAGACTGCCTGAAGCATATCATTAGAGAGGCCCAGCATGTGAGACAGTTCATGAAAGGTAGAGATCAAAGAAGCCAAGCTAGAGGCTTTGGCAATAGCATAGAGAAATCTGAATAGGTGGTCAAAGCTTGACACAGGGGTTTCAATGCATTTGATACAACAGCCATCAGTGGGGTGTGATCTCCCGCTTGTGAGGAAGAGCGCAGAAGGCCTCTAACCCAACGGCGGGCATCTGTTTCCACAGCGTCCAATAATGCGACCCCTTGTTGGGCATGAGATAATGCAGAGGCGTTATTAAGAACAATTGCAAAACGCATTTGCAACCCAGTGAGGGAGTCAAGAACTTGATTGGCTATCTCACGGGAAGGAACACGTGAACTTCCTTCTGGGCTATTAGAAGGGGGAGAAGTAGCAATCCGCGCATCTTGGTCAGTCTGAAGAAATTTCTCCAAGGTAAGGCGGATACTATTCCCAAAATCAGCAAATGACCAAACAACAAAAAGAAGGCTACTGTTTGCACATTCATTTGGTAAAGGGTAACCACTGCAGCGCCCACATTGAAGAGCAGGGCGGAAGTGATTGGAAACAATGCTTGGTCAATTATGTCATGGAAATGGCAGAAGAAGTTTAGACTGGCCTGCCAGTCAGGATGTGTAAGCACTTTGAAAGCAAGCCAGAATGCCAGAGGCATTGCTGACCAAATGACGTTGTATGGAGCCGGGCATTAGGAACTTGTTAATCGTTGGTGTAGGACAATGGTGGATATTATCCTGATAATGAACTAAATCGAGGCTGTCCCAATCCCTGGAGGTCTTGCTGCAGGGGCGGAACCACAGATATGGTTTCAACAAGTTCACTGGTATACAGGGCTGATTTGACTGGGGAGATAAGGGGGCAGATCCTTGCTTAGAGCTGATGGACATAAGGCCACAAGATCCCAGTATATTGTTGGCGAAAGTTGATAATGGCAGGGTTAAATTGCTAGAAGTATCTAGCTCGCTGAATCCAATCTATGACGGTGGGAGCCATAGTGACCATGAGTACTGGTAGAGCCCATCTAGTGTACAGACTGACAGGCCACCAGGGAAAAGCCATCAGGAATGCGGCCAGAAGGAAATCAATAAAATCAAAATTGTTTGGTTTTTGAGGCAAAATTTTATTGCAAAGGAAAAGGAAGAAAATTGACCAACAATTTTTTTAGTGCGATGCAACTTATAAATAGTAAACAATTGATGCAGGGATAAGCCAGGATTGAGACCCTCAATTTTGACATAGCCTGTGAATTGTTTGAGAATGGGGGATAAGTTCAATGGGAACCAACGTCAAAGAATTTGGTGGTAGGCTGATTCACTGTTAGTTTGACCTTGAATGTCCAAACCAAGGCTTGGCTAAGTTTCCAACTGTTGGCACAACAGCATTTAGCCTGATGAGCAGCTGAAATCCCCCAAGGACACCCCACGTAGGGGCGGTCCCAATTGGTTGGGAACAGGTTTAGGATAACTAACCTGCATGTGCTGGGTTACTGGGCTATTTGTTTCATTTAAAAGCTTTGCATCAGTCACAACACCCGATTTGCCAGAAGGGAGCTTTGAATCCTCATCAATAGTGTCTGATGCTATTACCTGCCCGTCAGGGATGATCCCCAACAATTTTGGGAGGGGGTTGATTTTTACAATCATAATGTTAGCCAAATTGAAACCGTCAGTGATTCTGGCCAATGATTCAGCCTTCATCCCTTTTTGACCACCTGGAATCTGAATATCAGGCTGATTACCACTCAATTTTGGACTGATCGATTTCATTTTGGCAATCTCAGTGCAGATTTCCCTGATTAACTGTACTAATTCTGCCAAGATGAGTGTGGGAACTGGGGTTGGATCTGAAGTGGAAGAGCTGTTACCCAGCGCTTGTCTACTACGTGGGTGAGATTGCCCCGAGTAACAAGGGGTATAGCTACCCTCTTTGGTACCTTATTACTTGGGAATGGGAAAATGGCCCAATCAACACCCAGGGACGTTCCCCGCGACTTACAGATAGACAGGTTTGCTCATACAATTTGACTTTAGTCAATACCACCAGATTTTACATGAATTGAATATTGCCGCCAGTTGTTGCACATATGGCTGGGCAACTTTCTTAATTATTTCATGGTCAATCCACTTCACCTTAAATCTGGTTACTGCATTTACATCCAAATTAACTACTTGAGTCTCTTGATAGTGCGCATCATCATCAATGAACATATCACTCAATTCAATTTCTTCATGTATAATATTAGGGGGAATGGGTTTTTCTGCGGCTCTAGACTGTTCCTCATCTAGGCTGTAAGCCCTTTTCCTGACTCCTGTCTGGGTTTGTAACCTTTCATCTGGACCACATTGATCTGTTCCTTAATCTTATTGCAATTAACAGCAAAGTGTCCCATTCTCTTCACTGGTGTCAGAAATCATGGGATTCAGAAAGTCGTCAGCGTGATTAAAACTCCAACCGTTAATGTGAAAGCAGAGAATCCTAACCACTGTACCACAAAGGGGAATAACTAAATTCTAAATGGACGAAAGGAAAATCTCTACTTCTAAAAGGACCCACTGATCTTTCTAACAGAGGCACTGAGCCAGCTAATGAAAACCTTGCCATTTGGAGGTCCCTGGAATCAACTGCCTTATTCAAAGAGAGTCAGATTCAAAGGAGATCCATGTCATCTGACACATCCATAAAGAGATCACCTTATCTTTATTGATCCTAATTATCACAAAAAGTTTTTCTTAGGGAAAAATAGAATATCATGGCAGCCTATAAATATCTCTAAATTTTTAATAATACAATATCCTTCAACTTCTCTAGTTTTTATTACTAGTGTTCCTTTTTCTTGTGTTTGCAGAAGACCTTGTCAATTTATAGTGAACAGAGTAGCCTCAACGATATACTTCCATGAGAGATTACTTTAAGGAACTTAGTCCCTATGAGATTTTGCTGGACTCACATTTGACTCATAGTTGAACTGCCTTCGAAGGCCCTGACCTTCAGAGAGGACACTGAAGCCCTACAAACTGGTTCTCACTTCCAGGTCTTTCCAAGGCTCCTAGTGAAGACCTACCTTCAGTATATATAACTCCAGCGAAGACAGCACTGTAAATTTGGAGGAGAATATGAGTTTAACTCAATGGGTCGATATCAATAATCAGAATGTGATGCTACATCAACCATAAGACCTCGAGTTTCATGCAACCATGACTTTACCTATCTCAGTTCCCAATGAATCCATCTACCAAATACAGGCTCCTGATGTTGGACAAACAGTTCTTGAGCTTCGAGGTGAAGTTGTAACCCCTGGTGGGAGAACAACTCGTAGCAGCTCTACCAAGACTATTCAAATGCGCGATGTTATTCCTCATTTGAGCTTTCAAGCAGTGACATAAGTTTAGCTCATACATAATCATACCTCCAACGATTTGTACATCCTGCCTTACACCAACGCATGCATTTGCTTGCACTTCATCACATGGAGATGCAGCAAAAGCTAGTATTGACACACCAGATTCACTTCCAGCTCCTTGAGCTTTTTAATACTGCCTCCATTTTTGGCTGAGATAAATAGGGAGGCTGTTTTAAATAATTGTCGGGAAATCAATGATATCCAGTACCACCTTGCTCAAATTGACATTGGAGTCGTTTACTACTTGCAGAATGAGTTTTCCAAGCGGATGAACCAGTTAACCACTGGTATGGATCAAAAAGTGGAAAGTGCTTTATCCACTCTCCTTGACCAAATCACTGACGATCATGAAGCAACTGATTCTTAACCTGTCAATTTTTTTGGCTGTATCCAGCAGTTGAGTGAACAACTTGTGACAATTCTGACTCCGGTAGCTACATTACAACCAGAGTCCCCCAGCAGAAAAGGACCTAGTGGGGAAGGGGAACAAGGGCCCCCTGGGCCTGGAGATCCCCATGGTCCTCCAGGTGCATTCACACCTGCTGGAACCTTCTTCAATAAAAAACCATGAAGTCCGACTTAAGGCCCTTGAGCGACAGCTGTTATTGGTGCCTGAGGTACTGAGATGACTATTGAGGAAGAACATCTGGATGCTGATTAGACCTTCTTTTTCCTTGTACAACCACTATGTGAAGTTTACAGGTACCTGTGCCAATCTGGTCGGTTCCCAAAACCAAGCAAATTGTCACATCATGCAGTTAAATTATCAAACTTCAAACAATTAGAGCTAAACATGATGCACTCTCTGAGCAGTTAGCCCAACAGTTTAATGTTCAAGATTCTGCGCCATTTTTAGATTCTAAGGCTCCCCATAAGCACGTAATGAATGCTACGACACTATCCAGGATGACATGGATGAATTCCGCCGTCAGTTTGTTGGAATATCCCACGCACTGATATAGGCACCACAGAAAACATTGACTCAGAGCCCCCACTCTACCTGCCGTCCATATCCTCTCTGAACCCGTTGGATATAATAACCTACTTTTAAGGATAAGTATGTCCCTGGGGCCGAAAAAATTCAGTCGTACCTCTTTGTATATGAAGGAGCAATGGAGCTAGCTACTGACTGACAAAAGTGCCAGCATATACAAACCTGTTTTGATGGCAAGGCACAAGAATTATGATGCCTTATTTAAAGACGTGCACCACTTGGGCAGGCATTAAGGAGACTTTTTTATGATTTGCGCAGTAACTTGACCCTCTCTAACTGCAAACAGGCTTTTATGCGTATCAACCCATGACGTGGAGAAACTCATATTGAATTTGAAGAACGCCACTATCATGAAGCTTATGCATTAGCTTCCTGTGACTAAATTACCTTGGATGATGCCATCTCCGCTGTTCTCCGCTTTCCAACACAGTACTGACCTGGTGCGCTATTTCCATGATGCCAAAGATATTTAAGTCCATCCTTAAAACTAAGGAGTCAATAATGGAATTACTTAAGCTTGAAGTATGCCAAGCTTCAGATAAGGATAATCGACCTAACATTCATGCAATTGGCAAATTTTAGAGATCAAAAGTATATCGTGACCCATGCTCTTAATGCGGAATCTTTGGTCACCAAGAAAGTGCCTATTAGAAGAAACAAGCTGATGAGTCAGGAAAAGCGGAGTCAGCTTAGGGCATGAGGCACCCTCTGCTGTTGACACAACGCTCAACCTCAACCTTCTCTCACTCTATGCACTAAGCGTTATGTTCTGGAGAAACCTGACGAATTAGATGTCCCAGATTCCATTACTCCAAATAAAGATCTGTCTTCCTCTTACCCTGCCGTTTCTGATCTGCTCCCTCCTGGAAACTCCATTTACTCAATCCCCCACTTTGACACTGAAGTCACCCAAGTAGAGGTCATTGACTACAAGGTGAGGATCCTGGCCATCATTGACACTGGCTCCCCTGTCAAATCGTTTCTCTAGACTGGTTAAAAGGATAAAGGTTCACCATATAAGGATCACTCCTTTGACTGTAAAACAGTGGGACCTCATTGCACCCATTCCCTAGGAGCCTACTCCTCATTGCCCCTTCGATTTGGCTCCCTGATTGTTACATAATTTGTAATCATGTTAGAAAATGATAGTTATGACTTGCTTATTGACACCCAGTCCCTAGTTGAATTTGATACTTTAATAAGACACAAGGACTTGCATTTCTTTATTTTAGGGTACCGCGTTCCTCTGGTAATGAAGGACATCTAAGGAGAAAGGAAAGAGGAAACCCCAGATGTTGCCACTTGAATACCCAGACCACATTGAACGGCTAAAGTATCGGGTTATTGGACCAAAGACCAGGTTGCCACCGTCTTGCACAAAGGCTATGGAAGGAATGCCTACATATGCACCTAGCCTTGTAGTCATACCACCTAAATTGCTGATATTAGTGGATACTAGTCTCCAAATTACTATACCGCTTGACCACCTGTTAAAAATTCAAGGAGAGAGTAATACAGTTACCTGTGAACCACTTACCTGTCTGGGAGTGCTGGATCCCGCTTACCAAGCCTCCTTGACTATTCTAATGGCCAACTTTACTGATCAACAAAAGCAGATAACCCAAAGCCGACCCATTTCATAATACGTATATTACATATCAACCAGGTTGAGTCCGTCTGAGGATGTGGGAACCTCAGAGACTTAGGAAAAAATATAACTGTTATTATAGACCGAGATGAGGTGGAAATTGGTGACAC
Source organism: Massospora cicadina (assembly GCA_022478985.1). Lineage (NCBI taxonomy): Eukaryota > Fungi > Entomophthoromycota > Entomophthoromycetes > Entomophthorales > Entomophthoraceae > Massospora > Massospora cicadina. The sequence goes on from JAKSZP010014464.1 coordinate 304,330, forward strand.
AATTACTTGCAAACTGCAACTATAGGCTGACGCCCTACTAGAGGGATATGCTGATTTATTCTCTAATGAGCCAGAGGATTTTTTGATTATGAAGGGGTGCAACATCAAGTGCTGACTGGCGATGCCCCTCCAACATGCGCCCATCCTTATTAGAAGTCTAAAGTTGATGAGGCCCAGGTTGCAAAAGAGTTGAAACAACTATCAGACGCTGGATTACTAAAACTATCCCTGAATCCCTGGGCCACGCCATTGTTTCTTGTGTGGAAGAAGGATGAAGGGCATAATGTAGTAATGGACTACTGATGCCTGAATGCCATCACCCAAAAGGATAGCTACACGCTACCTAAAATTGATGACTACTTATGCCACTTATCTGGGTCACAATTTCTCTGCAATGGACCTAGCCAGCGGGTACTGGCAAATAGAGCTTGCGCCTGATGACCAAGAGAAATTTACGCTCATAGAAATTGAAGGCTTATTTGAACCTACTCGCATGCCTCAGGGGCTGTGCAACGCCCCAGCCACTTTCCAGCGCGCTATGGACTGTCTGTTGGGAGATTTATAAAATGTCATGTGTGCTAGTCTACCTGGATGATGTAACTATGTTTTTGTGCACATCTGACAAGCATTTGACCCAATTCGAAGTATTTGGACGGCTACGCTCTGATTCATTGAAGCTAAAGCCCACCAGATGATTTTTCTTTCAGACTGAGATGGAATTCCTTGGTCTTAAGGTCACCCAAGAAAAAATTTCGCCTTTACCTGAAAAGGTGTCTGGTACTGAGAATATGACTTGATCCAGCAGTTTGCATGACATTCAGGTCTTTCTTGGCATGTCCAGGTACTACTGACATAAATAACACACTTTGCTGATCTTGATGAACCACTGACCTACCTCCTTAATAAAGAAGTTCCTTTTCGATGGGAAGATGCTTAGCAGCAGTCATTTTGAAGTCAAGTAAAGCTCTAACTACAGCCCCTATTATGGTACATCCCAAGTTTGATAAACCCTTCATTCTATTCACTGACGCTAGCAATGTGGATGTAAGAGACATTCTGGCTCTACTGGATGCAAGCCAAGTCGATCATCCCATGGCTTACTTTAGTAAGACATTAACCCAAGCAGAATGCAATTAAAGTGTAACCGAATGTGAGTGTCTGGCTGTGTTATTGGCCATCAAACAATTCCGCCCTTTTCTTTATGGGAGTCATTTCACCTTAGTGACAGACCATGCCTCTCTGTGGTGTTTACAACAGATGAAAGACCCAGATGGACGATTGACTAATGGGCCCTTAAGCTCCTGAATTATGACTTCTTAATTGTACACCATGCAGGGATGATACACCAAAATGCTGATGGATTGTCCTGACTTCCTACCTGGCTCTTTACACTTCTAAGAGGACCGAATCTATGAGCTCGTTGCAAAACTGGAAGAGTGGAGTCATGAACCATTTGCAACACAATAGCGCCTAAAGAAAATGGCTGCTCTGACTCTAGTTAAAGATGGAATGCTTATATAAGCAAGTTTAGACCTCCTGGCTACCATATGTCTGACCCTCTGCTTGTACAAAGTCCACTATGGAGGCTTAAGTTGCTGTAGGGCATGTGGCAGTGAAGAAAACTCATTGATGGCTGAAGGATTGAAGCTATTGGTAAGGAATGATCATAACAGTCCAGGATGTCATTGACACTTGTTTCACTTGCGCAAATCATAAGCCACCCAATCCTCCATACCACCATTATGTCATGGGACCTACGGCCCCATTTACCACAGTGAAATTGATGTTATTGGGCCTCTGCCTACAGATATGTACAGTCACCTTTTAATCATTCTCACGGTTGATTACTTTACAAAATGGGTGAGGCTATTTCAGTTGCCTCTCCAAATTCCAAAGCAACCACATCCTTCTTGCTAAATCAGGTCTTCAAAGCTACAGTAGCCCCAAGGTGCTGCTATCTGACAATGGTACCAATTTTTATTTCTGGTGTGGTTGCTGATCTTAACTCTCTATTGGGCACCTATCATTAACAACTTCTTATCATCTGACTACTAATGGAGCTTTAGAATGAGCAAGCAATTCCTTAGTTGCCATTCTTCACAAGAAGTCTTCCTCTGATCCTTCAAGATGAAATGAACACTTACCAACAGCCTTATTAGCATATCATAGCTATCATCAAATCATTCAGATGTCACCTTTTTAAGACTTTATAGTTGAGAGCCAATTTTGCCCTTCATTGTGAAGCCTATACTTGATTCTTCCACACCTTAAACAACTGACTTAGCCATGAAAAGATTGGCTGATGAATTATTTAGGTTACTGCAATAGCTGCTAGAGCCATGGGTACTACTTGACAAAGGGAAGCTGACCGATATAATACCCTGTGGCTAATTCAGCCTGAATATCAGTTGGGGGACCTCATTCTATTCTATCATCACCAGCCCGGGGGGTAAATACACAAACTTGATAATCTGTGGTCAGGTCATTAATTGGTGATCTACCATTTGATACTGAATATTGTATTGCCTCTGTGAAATCCGGTGCTCTTGTAGATCAGGTAAATGCTAGATTCCTCCAAAATTGTGTCCCTCTTTGGCAATACCTTGAGGGGGACGTTTTAGGAATCATGAGATTCGGACAAGCCTGAGTGGGATTCAAACCCCAGCCGCTCCAGAGGAAGCAGAGAATCCTAACCACTGTACCACAAAGGGGAATAACTAAATACTAAATGGACGAAAGGAAACTCTGCTTCCTGAAGGACTCACTGATCTTTCTAGCAGAGGCACTCAGCCAGTTAATAAAGATCTTGCAATTTGGAAGTCACTGGAATCAACTACTTTATCTTAAAGTGATCAGATTCAAAGGAAACCCGTGTCATCTGACACATCCATAAAGAGATCACCTTACCCTATTCATTCCCAGTTATAACAATAAGGTTTTCTTAGGCAAACCAGGCTATCACGGCAGCCTACAAATATCACTGATTTTTGTTTAATAAAATATCCTTCAGCTTCTCTAATTTTTATTACTAGTTTTCCTTTTGCTTGTGTTTGCAGAAGACCTTTCTTGTTCAAATGAACATAGTAGCCTCAATGACATAATTTCATTGAGAGATTGAATTAGGGAACTTAGTCCCTAAGGGATTCCGCTGGACCCACGTTTGACTCATAGTCAGACCGCCTTCCAAGGCCCTGATCTTTTGTGGACGCTGAAGCCTTACAACTGGTAACAACATTTTTCTTTCTTATTAATCCTTTTGAACTCTTTGGGCTTATTTTCCAGCACACTTTGAATATTAAACTCCTTACTTTCCTCAGTCCCTTTTATAGGATTTAAATTTCTTACTGGACTCAAATTGAATCTTCATATAGAGCATCAAATAAAGCTCCTTATACCTCAAAATGGTAATACCATCAGCAAGGTGGTAATCTCTGTTGCAGACATGGAAGACATCATTTGATATAGATCTTGATATTGCTAAAGGGCCACTTGCAGCGCAATTCATGCGTCAAAATTATTCAGCACTTTTTGAACCAACTAAAACTTCTTCTTTCTGGTAGAACATTTGACAAAACATGCTAAGGGTTAATTTTTCTGAAATTAGATTCCCATGAACTCTTGTTTGCGTTTGACATGTGCATGGGACTTCCATAATCTTTCATAATGGCCGCCTTGGCCTCTGAGTATGACCAGCTTTCCCCCTCTATATGGGACAACACTAGGTTCTGACAATTGATATATAAACAGTTTATCAATGTCAGAGCCTTTTGACAATCAACATAAGTGAACATGGTCATATTAATAATCAAAAAGCAGGGGCGTTTTCCTGATGGAATGTAGTAAATTTTGGTCTAGCTTTAAATTCCTCTGAAGTTTCTATAAACACCACTCTTGGTTTGGCTACTTGACTAACTTGAGGAGTATTTTAGGAGTCATCCCCAAAATGGCTGTGAATGCAGTAAGCATATTTTTGGATTAGTCACCTTCCCGTCTGGAGTTCTTAGGGTCCTCTCTCAGTGTCAGTTGCCACATAGTGCTCACTTTCACATTTATGAGTCTTCAACTCCCTAATTTGCTTGATCAACCACTCTATATCATCGGTGAATGCCCATAATCAAACACAATCTGCTTCACATTCCATTTTCAAGAATGAAACTTCTCAAACTAAATCTCCTTCTTTTTTCAATAATGACGTTACTTTTCCTAGTAACTCATTGCTGAAACTTGCGACATCTTTGACTCCTTCCTCAAGCTTAGTAACTCTCTCCTCCAAGGAAGCAAATTTTTAATGATTCTCATAATTGAAGGCGTTCTTGTTGACAGTTGCCAACTCATCCAAAGTTTTCTTGACTTGTCTTAAATAACTTCTTGTCCTAGTGTATCCTAAGCAACTACAACCCTGTAGTGAGCATTAATTATTTAAAGTCTCGGGGCTTCACTGCTCAGTCATGAATATAAGCCCCTAAATTGATAACTGCACAGGTTTGATATGTGCACTCCTTGCGTTTTCTGATGATATATGATATATAAGTAATAATAGTAAGAAAACTATTATCTGTAGTTGAATAAATCACTAGTTTCTGGCCCAACGCTTGACTGGTATTCTACCTCGAAATACTCCAGATTTTCTATAGGGATTTATTTTTTATCCGCATAACTTCATCCACACTCAGACCTTAGTTTATGGCCTTTCCTCTGGTGAAAGAAGTCAGCAGAAATTCCCATCAAATATCAGCTTCTCTTCCCAGGGTCCTTGATTCTTATTCTTTATCCATATAAAGAGTCTCTTAATTAAAGCACATAGCAATAATTTCCTGAAGATGAATAGAACTAAAACTAATAATTAATTCTGCTAATTACCTTATTTTTTATTGTTAATTATCAGGGGAATTTATATAGGGATTTTATTACCATCCCTCAGTTGGCGCCTTAGCAATGAAAAGGCAGCCGTTTCCATTGATTACCCTTTGTCTTCTAACCAGCGATGGACTTCCTTATCCTGGTTAGGATTCCTTCATCTGATATCCTTGGACCTATAAATAAGAGTCATAAAATGTGTCCTTAACGTTTCTACTCGATCTTAACAGACCAACCATACTTGGCAAGTGACTGCTTAGGTAATGTGACTTATTCCCCATTTATGGCAGGTCATGAACCAACTGATAAATTTGCTAGTTGTAGGTGGCATCACTCGCCTCGCAACTTCTTCCTTAAATTTCCAATCAGTTATGATGAAACCCAGCCTATCCCAATTGATACAGCTGATAGTTAATCATTGATCATCTATCAGATGCCACCATTTCGTCAGCAACTCTGCCCAATGAGTTTTAATTATTCACCCAGATTGATCCCTGACAGATTTGAACCAGAAAAATTGCCTAAAATCCCCTGAAAATTATTAACCCAAAAATTTGGGTCAACTGATATCTAATTTACTCACTATATGGACCTATCTCCTAGTAATCCATGGTAATCTAGATGGTTGGAAAGGTGGGCAAAAAATACCAACATCATCATGCACTATTAAAGAACACTCTTGCCTCCTTGGCTTACCTCAGAGTTATTCTAAGGTATATATGATATCAGGTAGGGCGGCAAATTTGACCCCTTTGGATTATTTGTTTCTTTTTGTCTCCATGATTTACACCAGGAATCATGTCATGAGACATGGAAGACTAATTTCAATTTCCAGAAGGGTATAGGTGAAGTTGAATGTATATCTGTGTCAAAATAATGAATAAAGTCCCAGGAACAACCTTGGATAAAGTCATCCTTAAAAAGGATCTATATCTTTTAACAAGGAGCATGATTTGCACATTTACTCTTCTGTAAGTCTCTTTAGGCTTTTAAGTAAATTAGTTAACAGAGTACCTCTCAGTTGTTGCTATATAATTTAATTTCCGCCAACTTGTTAAAGTCATCTATGGACTCCATTTCTTTGATGGATATTACGTGAACAAAGGAGGTAATTTGGTGGCATTTTTGCGGATGGGATGAGATAAAGGCTAGCCTTTAGACAGGGATTTTTCCAAAATCTGGGAGGGTGAGTCCCTTTGCTGAATAGGTTCCATTCAAGACCTCAGAAATCGCGCAAAAGCTCCCCAAAAAGCATTGAGTTTTCTAGCTCAATTTCCACTCCATCTTGATTTAATGGCCATCCAAAATAGTTAGTATGCGGCATAACCTAAATGGTATTCTTTAAAATTTAAATTTTAAGTTTGGCAAGTTTATTAGTTACCAATGCTTTATTATCTGACAAATAGAAATTATCTTTGAACACTATATTATGAAGAGTAAGAAACAAGACTTAGTCTTGTTGTTCTTTTTTGGTAGTATAAGGTCATAAATTTGTATAGTATCTTTAAAGAGTTTGTTATAAAATCAGATGGTATCATTAGGATCCATATATTTTGTACAAGTCAGACCCACGGAGCAACAGATAGACAATATGGGGATTGTCAGTCCTTCAGACACACTTGAAAATATACTAAAAATAGGATCATTTGCCACAGTTAGCACTCTTATTTATTATTATAAATACAGCAACCTTTTGCTGCTCCGCTCTCTTCCTTCCTAAAAACAATATACTTCTCTCAATCGCCCATCTTGCTTTTATATAGCGGCTTTGGACGATAACGCTCTAATAGCTTGGGCGATACTATTCCGCCGATTCTCCTCAATTTTGACTTGTTATTCTCTAATTCTCTATCGCCCTAATTGTAGGCAATTTACTTCATATTCAGAGAATGTTGACATTGCCTTTATACCTTATTACCTTATGTAGAGGCGATCCAATAACCCATTATATCCCAGTATCACTTTTCTCAAGGTACTCATGTAATTATACCTGAAATTATATTTAGCGGATTCTTCCCAATTCGCCCTTGCTGTCCCATGATTATCATCCAGTCATATCAGAATCACGACAATACCACCTCCTTGACTGGATGATAAGCCTTCTATTGCTTATGATCAGAGGAACTTTGCATGCGCTCAGTTAATGATCTGACTGATTGCAGAGTCCTTAATGGTATATGCATTGACCCCAGTTTTCTCAATGACTTTAACAGACAAATCAAGTACTGGACAGCTTAGTTTCCACCCAAATCCATGTTGGTCATAAAAGAGAACCATATCGCCTTCCTTGAACTGTGCCAACCTGCTACAATATACCTGATCAGTATCCTGATTACTGATCTTCTTGGCTAAGCTGAAGGTTTTTGCTTTGGTTTGCAATTTTGATCATAGTGTTCGCAAGGTTAGTCAAATAGTGGTGAGATTCCATTCCACCTGTGTCTTCTACACACAAATAAAGTAACGCCAGAAGATCCAGGTGTCAGCTGTATAGTAGTTTGAAGGGACTTTTTCCCAGGGCGGAATGGTAACTAATGTTATAGGCGAACACGGCAGTGGAAAGGAGAGAGCTCCAATTAGAAGGCCAATCCATTACTAATTTTCATATTATATTCATCAGAGTCCCATTCACCCGTTTGACCATTCCATAGAATTCAGGGTGGTATGAGGTCATCAGAATCCCGCAGATTCCCATAAGCTCATTTATTTTGGGTGGATGTGCGAGGTGAAGTTGGTTCCACTATCAGTGAGAATAAACTGAGGGCAGTCATGTTGCTGAATAATGCATTCCATCACAAACTTGGCCATAATAACCACCCCTAAGTCTTGTATTGCCCTCGCTTTGACCCACCAGGTCAAGTGTTTGATAGCCACAATAATTTACTTACACCGGTTGGCTCCTGTTGGCAAGAGACCAATGACATCAAGGGAAACTGTGTGCCAAGCAAAATGTAATTTCACTACCTGTTATGAAGTCTTACAGTGGAATGGCTTCTCCACTTGGCACTGATGGCAACAGGAATTAGTTTAGACCACATTGAAGCTCATACTTTCCCAAATATACTGGGGGCACAACAACTCCATTGTCTTATGCACACCACCATGTCTGACTGCCTTGTGCGCGCTCATAATGATTTCTGGTCATGCTGAGGGTTGCAGAAAAATCACCATAGAATAGCCAATACACTTGTACAGTTCCCCATTCCATTAGAAGGTATTCATTCGCATCTCTTTTAAAGCTTTGATCACTTGGGGCAGTTTGGCATCATATTTTCTAATGAGCATCTTATCATACATCACGTCACTGAGGTCTACCGTCACTGCAACAGTTGACATTTGAGATAAACATTCAGCGTTCTGATGCTTTACTCCTGGCCGATGAAGGATAACAAAGTCATAAGTCTGCAGCTTAAGAGCCCATCAAGCCAAATGGCCTTCAGTTTCTTTAAGGTTCTGCAACCAGCGTAATGACGCGTGATCTGTTATGACTTTAAACTTTACCTCATGCAGATAGACTCTGAATTGCTTATATTCATAGATCACTGATAAGCAATTCCACTATGTCACAGTATAATTACGCTCATGGCAGTTCAGACTTTGACTACAGCATGTTACAGGATGTTCCTTTCCCTTGTCATCTTTCTGAGAAATTACTGCCCCAACAGAGGAAAGGGACGCATTTGTCTTAAGAATAAACTCCTGATAGAAGTTTGGATACCTTAACACCAGTGTGCTGATCAACGCCGTATGAAGTGTATCAAAAGTGGAGTGACAACGTTCTGTCCAGTTGTACACAGTATCCTTTTTTAACAATTCAAATAACGGCCCCAGTACAGCTAAAATTAGGGATAAAGCACCCGTAGTAACTGACCATTCCTAATAATACCTGTATGTCATGTTTATTATTAGGTGTAGTCATTTTGCTGATGGCCTCCACCTTAGTTGGCTGTGGTTTCAGCCCTTAAGAGTCTATCACAAACTACAAATATCCCAGATGATCAATGAATAATTTACATTTTTGAGGGTTAATTTTAATGTTCGCCTCAGCCAGATGGCAGAATACTGCTTCTAAGTGATTGAGATGCTCCGAAAAGGTTTGAGAATGAACGTTAATATTGTCAAGGTATACAAGAACGTATGACAGTTTCATATCACCAAGAATAGTATCCATGGCTCGCTGAAATGTAGCCGGGGCATTGCACAGCCCTTGAGGCATCCGCGTTGGTTAGAAAAGGCCTTTGGAGATGATTACAACACTTTTCATCTGTTCCATTGTGAGAAACTCTATTTTCCAATAACCTGATATCAAGTACATCACTGAAAAATAACAGGCTCCCCCTAACCGATCCAAAGCATTATTGATCCTTGGCAAAGGGTACTTTTCCTTTTTTGTAATACTGTTAAGCTTCTGGTAGTCTATTACTATGTGGTTGGTGCCATCCTTCTTTTTTACAATCAGAACAAGCGAAGCCCACAGGCTTTTGGATGGTTCAAGCATCCCTTGCTCTGGCAACTTGTAAATTTTGTTAGTGACAACTTCTTTCACTGCCCTTGATTGGAAAATCAGCCAGAACCTTATAGGGGGATTATTTCCTGTGTCTACCCAATGGACCACCTCCAGAATACCCTAAGTCATGATTTTCAACAGAAAAAATCCCCTTGTACTTCTGAAATAAAGCTATTGCTTGGTCTTTTTGCTCTTCTAAAATCCTATTAAATTACTACTCGGTATCACCATTAGTATGCCAGCCAGTGCCTCAACTGGTAGAAAAATTTGTCCTAAGACCTGAAATCATGAACCTGAAGGACCTCGTCTATTGGAATCAAATGTAAATATGCTACAATTTGGTGTCAGCGGATTTTCATTGGTTCACTCTTGAGGTTTGCTAACAAAACCATAAACTCTCCATGATCCAGAAGTATAATCCCTAAGGCCACATGCGGCTCAAACTGTGCTTGATGATAGAGCCCAATGACTCCCCATAAAGCCCAATAGGCACTTCCAACTCTAACTTGGTATCCACTAAGACTTTATGTCCAGAAAGAATAGATATGGGGCCTTCAGCTTGAAGAGGTATCCCTTGATTTTCAATTATCTTCTGGGGAAGGGGCCAAGTCTTGGACTTTAGTCAGTGATAGCGAACTGGCATCACCCAATCACTATAGGCAAGGTTTATATGGCTCATATGCATCAGATCCTTCAGTATTCCACTAGTAGGTGAAGTAATAGGGATCCGCTGACCCAGAACGGCAAGGGTCTCCTCTGTCATATTAACGACAGCCCCAAAATGGCACAGGAAAGCAGCTCCAATTATTAGGTCAAAGTTCTCGTTTGGCAGCACAATCGCTATAGCAACTTTAACAATGGACCCAAAATGCAGAGGTAGCACACTGTAAGTTCCCTTAGAGATGGTGCATACTGCTCCAGCAGTTCCATACTCCATTTGATGCTCCACATCAGGTTTTAACGTCAACTTCGCCATCAATTTAGTGGAAACAATGTTTACTGGAGCCCAGTATTTATAAAACTTACCCTATTTTTTGCTCCAAAAATATCACAGTATGAACACTCAGAATAAGAAGAATATTGAATGTTTAATATGTGGACATTTACGAGATCTTTTTTTTCAAGAAAACTCATTATCCCCTCACCAACTTGGGGGTATTCTTTGACAATGGCGTCTACCAGAAGGGCGACGTTACTCCTTTCATAGCTGGTGCATCTGAAGCAGAATCAAGCTTGTCCAAGGGAGCTTAATCAAGCATTGGCAGGCATACAGCTTTGGTTGTTCTGGGGACTCTTCTTCCGCCGCCTTGGCTTGAGCTCATGTCACTACATTCACTACTCCAATTGGCTGCTGCTATAAAAGTCCGTCATCATACTGAGGGACTTCCGCAGGATATACTACTATTGATTCAGGGATGCTTTAGGTTGGTATCGCGGAGGTAGAGGGTCCCGTCTCTACTCCAATCCATCTTATCCCTGACAGTATTGATCTTGGTGTATGTAGTTCACATGGCGGTTATGTCAGCATTTTTCCAAATGGACAGGGCGGCCGCATTAATAGCAGTTAACCTCATAAAAGCCATGTCCTTGATTGTCATAAGAGGGTACAAATTAGATAGTTGGGTTCATTTGGCATAACTAGGCCCAGGTCAGTAAGATGATTGTTAACATTTGCATATCTAGGTCCATGTTGGTAGCTGGGGTGCTGAAAGTTTTTGTGACCATCCAATTGACGCTGATTGAATTGTTGAGTATAATTTAGCCAAGGAAAAGGTGCAGAGTTATTGAAAGGCTGAGGATTGCTAAATGGAGCTGGAGTCAGATGAGAGTATTCCTCTGAATAAGATGGTGCAGTAGAGCTAGTAGTCTTACATTCCATATTTGGTGGTGGGAAGTTATGATGTATGCGACGCAAAAAACTGTACAATCTTGATTAGAGGTACATCATCATTTAGAAGTGGCGAAATGACATTGTGAAGCTTTTGGTATGGCTTCACCTCGGAGGTCGTGGTGATGCACAAGTCAGCTTCTGCTAAGTATCCTGCCCCAATTAGCACATGGGCTTCCATTGTGAATTGATCAACAAACTCCAGGAGAGTCTCTTTTCAGCAGAACCTGATTGTTAAGAATTATGCTTTCCTCTGTGACATCTTTGAGGTACCCCCAAACAGGTGAAGCACAGTATCTTTTACATCTCTATAGGTGTCAGAGCTACTTGGGAGGTAACAGGTGACTTATTGGCACTTCTGACATCCAAGGAAGATATAAAAAGCATGGCCTTCCATCTATTGAAAGCTTCTTCCGCTTCAGATTCAAACAATTTGAAGAAACCATAGATACCAATTTTAATCAAATGGAGGTAGTTTCTCGATGTTTACTTCTTTTCCCATTTACAGTTTTTTGGCCCATACTGAGGAATGAGTCGAGATCCAAAAGCAGTTTCCTGATTAAAGGCTGGACCAGCGGAAGTTGTGATGTCTGCCGCTTCAGGGGTAACGTGACCTTCTGCCATGGGTAGGACTGCCATTACTTGAGGGAAGTGGCGTTCTGACACATATTCGTATCCAGTGCTACCATCCTAGGTGTAATAGCTTTAACAAGCGTCATATTTTACCTCATATGATGCCCCTCTTGATGGTCATCGTTGTACCAGTGAGAATAATGAGAAGTATTGGTCAATCCTCGCTCTTCGCACTGCAGCCATTTGGTAGCATCATTCAACCAGTTGGCAAGTTTTTTGTTTTGTTGTCCCAAGATTTGCATTAGGCTAAACGTGCTATCAAGCTGGAGCATGACAGCATTTCGTTCTTGAAGGAGTTCATCCTGGTTTTTGAGCACTGCGTCCAAGGTAAGTTTGAGTTCCTAATGCCAGGCTAGTGCAGTGTTCCGTGAAGATTCCCCAGCAAGACTAGCTGTGTAAGGCATGGCTGGCAACTGGAGTTTTGGAGTGCTTGGTGGTTGATCAAAGGGCCCCTTGTAGTGAGCACCACTGTTATAAAATTGGATGATATTGTTAGGATCTGCCATATTATTCGTACAGTTCAAACGCACAGAGCAACAGAAAGAAAATGTGAGGATTGTCAGTCCTTCAGACACTTTTGAAAATATACTAAAAATAGGAGCAATTGCCCCAATTGACTCTTTAATTTATTTTTATAAATACACAAACTACTACTGTTCCACTCTCATCCTTCCTATAAATAACCTACTTCTCTCAATCACCCATCTCACTTATATACAGCGGCTTAGGACAATAACGCTCTCATAGCTTGGGCTATTCTATTCCGCCAATTATACTCAATTTTATCTTGTTATTCTCTAATTTTTATATCGCCCAAATTGTAAGCAACTTAAATTAATTTCATAAAATGTCGACATCACCTTATCTCCTTATTGACTAAACTAGAGGCAATCCAAGATTAGCTCATTGTATCCCAATATCACCTCATCTTTAGGAAAATGAATAATCATAGCTAATAAAAGCTCAGTAAATTTTTTCTAATCTGCCCTAGCTGTCACACAATTATCATCCAGTCATTTTGGAATCATGACAGAGTTGTTTCAAATTTTTCTTAGACTTTATACTTTCTCATGAAGTATGTCCAAGTTATGATCTTGTAGTTTTGGTACAATAGGTTTTGGAATACCAGTAATTTCCAAAGAGCTTAATTGAAAAAGCAGAACGCCTTATGGTATAGTGACAGGATGGAGCTTAGCCCTTCCAGCAAATTCTCTCACACTGATCTATATCTTGTGAGAGCACAAGCTTTATCACCATATTAGTGGACATTATATTGATAAACTCATAATTGTCTAAATCTTCCTGAACTTTTCTTATTTACAGTAACATATATATACTTGCAATTGTATTATTATTCAATAGAAGAATTTCACTTAGTGAGTTTCTAGATTTTCGATCTGTTACTGGTATAAGTGCAGTTCCTCACAAAGTGGGGATGGATTTCTTTAAGGCACCTAATGGGAAAATATAACTTTGCTTTTTCTTATAATAGGGATATTGTTTAGACATGAAGTTAATCATTTCTATAGCTTTTAAAAGTATATTCTAGGTTTGTCTCTAGTACTTGCTTAATGTTCCTGTTCTTCTTTGAGTGGGTCATAACCACTTGTACATCATATGTGATTGTCAGGAACTTAACATGCCAAGGTTTTACCAGGATACATCATGGGTAGGTAAGAACTCACAACGGCATCCAGAGTCCACAAGGCATCGCTGTTCTGAAAGGATGAGAAAAGATAGTGCTTTACAGAGAGCGTAAAGGGGAATTGTATGGAAACTGATTACCACGCCCATTAAATTTACTTTATATTTTTTACTGAAAATATGTAACTCATATTAAAGCAATAAACCACTTAATAATTCACAAACTTCAAAGAGAAGTTTACTCATTTTTATACTAGAAAAAGGGAGGTGCATTAAGTCTAAGGTTCTAGTGCTCAGAATCACCCTGTACTATTATCAAGTAATCTTTTTAAAGGCAATTAGCAGCTTTAGGTTGCAATCAATTGCGTTATTAATGTTTGTTTTAAAGCTCATTGATACTATTAATTCTGGTTTGGAACTCTTTTCCTTCAAATATTGTTAAAGGAAAATTCTTCAATAAAAAAATTCACAAGGGATTACCCCAGTACTAAATACCCTCAACAAAAGTGTGATTCAAGCTCCCTATTTTTGCTAAAAAGTTTTGCACTAGCTGCGCATGTGTTGCTATACATCTAATCCAAAGGCAGAATGTTGAATTATGTACTATATTGACCAGATGATTCAGATCTAATAATAGATTTGCCCTGGTTATCAACTTTAAGATTGAGTGGAACAGACGAAGGGGAGCTACCAAACCCATCGCTTATCCAAGGTATACCCTAGATCAGTCAACTGATTGAGCGATGAGGCTTTTAGATTAATACCACTCTTTTTTAAGAGGCGCAAGGCCCTATGCAGCTTGTAACTGGAGCATGGGACCTTACATTATATTTCTTAAAGAATGGGGTCCACGCCCCCTCTGGGGCCTTTGCTAGTGCATTACTTTTGTGTAGGGTGGGTGTTTGATGGTGTCACCATTGGAGTATTCAAGTTTTCTTTAGAAAAAGTATTAATCAACTCATGAAAGTTGTTTAATACTTGAAGGATCCCATATGTTCTCATAAGCTGTGTATCTCTTCTATGACATCAGGTATTGCACTACACGTTTTTCATGGCATGCTTCTAGGATCTTTTCCACTCCAAATTTGGGTGCTTCTTCCACCATGATGGACTTAACCTCCCCAGTTTTTGCCTTTGAAGGGGATTGTGAGGAAGCTTTGAAGGAGGTATGGAATTTCCTTTGTGGGTGCAGCGCTTGTAAAAAAGCTCTTTTGCTTAGGACTTTTAGTGTAAAAAATAAGCAGGTCGCTTGCAAGCCAGCTTCTAACATGGCATTTTAAGGTGCGGGTTCTTGATGTCCACAATTAATTAAGCCACCATTTAGTAATAGTTAAGAGCATCGCGCCACTTTTTTTATTGAAAACCTCTTAGCATAATTAGTTAATTTAGACAACTGTCTTAGAAATTGTTGATGAAAATTCCAGATATGCATCACAATTATATACTGCTAAAATGTTTCTGCGCATTTAAGGCCCATTAATAAAGACAGGTTTATACTTCAAGTTAGCATATATGGGTGAAACACCTATTGAATCTTGAAGGGATATTGTATACGATTAAGCTAGAGGAAGAAAAAATGCACATTTGCCCCAAGAAGATGTAGTATAGCATCAAAGATACTGATCCAAAGGCTGATTAGTAATTCCGTTAGCCATTGTTCTGTTGGCAATAGGACAATGATTTGCGAAGCTTAATCTTTAGCATGTCAAACAAGGCCTACCAATTTTACGGGGTATTCTGAGGCCCCTTTCACTGATCACAATCTGTGTCACACCAAACAGGGTAAAATCAGGCATCACAAAAAAATATTCCAAGTTCTAAGATGTAGTTGACGTCAGGTAAGGGATAAAATGAAGTTTTTGAAGCTATCTATAATCACCATAGTTACGTCATACACCAGGACATTGGCAACTCACAATAAAACCCATTAAAAAGAAAAACATGGCCCTGATGTTTGTTGAGGGGGTGGAGGAGGCCATTGCGGACAGTCCTATATGTTTTGGAATGACTACAGACCAAGAATTGTTTAACTCAACCAGTGACCTTCTTGAGTCTGTGACAAATGCAACCATGTTTGATAAAATAATGTATTTTTCGCACCAGGGTGCATAAAGATAAGAGAATAATGATGTTCCTTAAAAATGAGGAAACATAGAGAATAGGGACCTTCACTTTGTCTTGATAAATTACCATATCTATTTGGTAAATAACATCCAGAAGGAGCTTAACTGCATCATGTTTTGTCAAGAGGTCTAGACTTTCAGTGTTGAAGACTGGAATACTAAAACATCAACAATGAGGGAACCCTCTTAAAAGGGACACTTGGACATTGGCTATAATGAATAACTTTAATCTTTGGTTCAGAGAAAAAGCCATGTATATTGGGGGCTTTGGAACCGCAGAACCTGGATTTATACTTTGATGTGGGGAAAACCGCAGCAATGTCTGGAGGTAGAGGAACTATAACTATCTAGGGGAATTAACTTGCCAAGTCAGAGTCTGTATTAATGGCGAGACTATAAAGGGATTGCAGTTTAGGATATCTGGTATAATATGGGTAGCCCCTTTAAAAACCTCATTATAATACAAAGCTTAGGCAATTACAGTATCAAGCTTACCTGTGCGCCAAATTTTGGGGTTACCAAAAATAAGTAAGTTATGATCCATGTGCAAAACCACAGTATGTTTGGCGCTCTGCAAAAGCTACCACCAGTGCATCAACGACCATGAAATAGAAGTTAACTAATATCATAGATGGTCTATACGCGCTCATTAACAATAAACTTCTTATAAAGTAAGCCACATGATGTTTTTCATATCATGTTTTTATAAAAAGGACAGCACCAACCGCGGTTCCAAAGGCGTCAAAAACCATAATAAAGGCTCACTTTTATATCATAACAAGGTACAAGGCAGTGTTAAAGCCTATTTTATTGCCTCAATAACATGTTAGAACTTTTGGTCCAATCAAAAGGAGCGTTATTACCCATTAGAGGATAAAGGGACAAAGTTAGCTCAAAAATTGCTTGTGAAAAGTTCTAAATACAAGTGACAGATCCCATAAGCTGCATAGTTGCTTATGTGGTACTGGAGTTGGAAAAGAGCAGATGGCTTCTAACTTGGAAGGCGCGATGGCATGACCATACTTTAGTATCAAATTTACAAGGAATTTAACTTCATCTCTATAGAACTTACATTTGGATGTCTTGTAAAAAACAGCTTTGTGGTTTTCTGCTGTCACAGTTACCAAATCCTTACCATAACATTCATAGTGAGCGAGTTTGTTAGAATGTTTTCACATAGGGTATTTTCCCAGAGTACCTGAGATCCCACAGGGTATTATTAATGTGACAATGATAGACAGCCAGTCACGCATAAACTATAGAGCATAATTATAATCTAATTTTCCATACTGGATGCAGTTTGCTGTCAAAAAAATTTGCAGGACTTGACATGCACTTGATGGAAGGCGTTTACCAAGTCAAGGTTGGAGAAAACTTTGTATTTAAAAATTACCTGGGCAATCATGACCTCAAGAGTTAGCAGATATAAATTGGAAAACCATCAGTTTAATCAGGTGCTTCCAAACATGTAATGTCTCGGGGTGCCATCAGGCTTATGCGCAAAAGTATAGGAGATGACACATGAGAGGTTTCTGATAATACACCCCTTTTTCTCATATCATCAATCCAGGCCTTCAACGACTGGTATTCTTCATTGTGTAGGAATATAAGAGGCAGTTATTTATGATAAACTCAACCTTCAGCGGAAATTAAGGCTAAACTTGAGTGAACAGCAGCTTATTAGTACCTTTCACATATAACCAACTCAAAAATGATTTGAGGGAAAGAGGTAGTGTAGGTAACTAATTCAAAACATCTTTATAGGAGAATTTAACTGTTGCCGCCACTACATTACTCATTACAAGCGTGAGGAGAAGGTTAATTACTAAAAAATAGAAAGAATTGAAAGATAACATATTTTACTCTAAGTCAATACTTACTGAATGACAGCACTAGTTAATCTACCCCAAAAACATCAGGTATAGTAAACCCTGGTATTGATATAAAGTTTGCCACAAATTTATACTTATGGGCATAAAAAGTGTGAATTTCACGGATGAAGCGTGTGCATGGTGGCACTAGTTATCCCATAGCAAGCGAACATGGGGTACTTCAAGAATCAAAGCTGCATAAACTGCAGGTTAATTTAATTCCCCGTGGCTTCAGTGTCCACTAGGGTAATTTACTTTTACCTTATCCTTTCTATTGTAATGTTAATGGAAAGTAAGAAATAAGCACAGCGAATATTTTTTAAACTCTTTGGTAGAAAAAAATATTTAATAAAGTTCTTACTATGATGATAGTATCAGGAGAGCCAAATTTACTTTGTTCCTTATCTCACAGTCCTGAGGAAACATTTGAGTAGATAAGTAATTAATAACTATGGCCCTGTAGCTCTTAAGCCAATGAGGGCATTGGAAGTCTAATATTAAGATAAATAGGGATAACTATTTCTATATTCAGTCCCAAATTTGTGACCAGAATATTGTAATATATTTACTTATAATTAAGGTATGGCGGTCAATCAACTCCATCACAAAATCTGGTAGAAAATGCAGATGAATACTTATAGTTCCGCCAGAAGTTACACCGATTAAAGTGATTATTGACAAAAACCAGTCTAGGTGAGATTAAAACCCAGCTTAAAGCAACAAGCATAAAATTGGAGATGAAGAACTAAGGGTTTTTTTGGGAAACTAGGAAGCAGTGTGACTCTGTTGGTGTAAGTAGAACTTATCTAGGACTACTGGTTTGAGCAGTAGTGCAGCTCTACCACCAAATAAAGATATTTCAATAAGAGTCTATTGCTTTCCATTTATATTTTTTACTCGATAAAGAAACAAAGATCTCCATTTTGCCAATCAGTTGCATCGGTGTTTCTAGATCTTGTGATACCTTCCGCTGGATTACACCTATCTGTAGAGAGTATCTACTGGAAACGTGAGAGTAGTGCTCACTACAAGGGGCCACACATCCAAACAAAAAAGTATATCCACATACCAAAACCATGTCAGATCCAGAACTCATGTAGATCCATCCCAGTTTCTTGATTTGACCCAATATGCCAAAATAAATTGTCTTAGACACTTCACGCCTGTTAGGATTTTTCCCACATTCACCAGTTTCATTAATTACAATTAATATGCTGGTTCACTAGGATATCCATCTCAATAGTGGAAGTTGAATTATAAACTATTATATGTTAATTATTGTTCAGATAGATATTACGCCAAATATCTGTTAATCTACTATACTACAATCCGCCAGACAATGGAGTATTATTGGGGATGATTACTGACAATAAGCAAGAAAAAGGGAATTGATTTAGTCACCAATAACTTAATTGACTAGTAGGAGTCAATTGGTTTTAAATACCAACTGACTAAGGTTTCTTTGAGTTTCTGGTGAAATTCCACCTGTCATAATAACAACTTCTGAGTTAACCTTTCCTGGAACGAAATCTACTAATTATGGGTAAGAGTCACATTACCTAAGCAACATATTAATGCATAAGAGTAAATTTCATGAGAGTTGAGTGAAGACATTGGGACACGTTATTGTTTCAACTCAGAAGAAATCTCAATTAAGAATGGAAGAGACCTGTGTAGACTCAATGAGGAAGTCCATCGTTTTTGTGACCCTGGATGGTAATTCAAAGGTGACTGCCACCATTACCAATTGTGGTGCCAACTAAAGAGTTGTGCACCAGATTCCCTATAAAAACTTTTGAATTTTTATATAAAAGCAGATAAGTTTAGCTCAAATTCATATAAAAATTACTATGGCTTATAAATTTAGACTGTTTGCTCATGAACAGAGAAAGAAAAATAAGAATATTTTTTGTCTAAATAATTGTTGCTCTCATTATACTTGGAATGACAAAAAAGAAGAAGATTATCTGAACCTTACTCTAGTTTAAGCTCTACCAGATGGATAGGGAAGAAGTCACTATTCTTTAAAAAAATTAATAGATAAAGCATTAAGTTGGCGCTAGAACTAATCAGTATTCAGGCTATCAGTTCAACTCTAGTAGTAGTTTTCTTACTATCTTTCCCATTATATTGTATTATCAAATCAAGCAACATACATAAAAGAAATATGTGCAAGTTGAACAAAGGGAGCCAAACTGAGTTAATATTCAGAACTAAAAATTAAGTCCTCAACATTACCAAATGGTATCCATTCCAGAAGAGGAAGTATAGTGCCCATCTTCTAATGTTTTAATTGGTACTCAGTACAGGGTTTAGTTGAGTTTAGTTGAACTTAAGATCAAATCAATATGTCTTACAATATCAAACTACTTAAGCTTTGGATAAAACTTGAAACTATTAATAAAGACGCACTTAATATGGCTTCACAAGCAGATTTCACTGCACTGGAAGAATGGGTGACAAAGGCTGATGAATAGGTCGACCAAGTGGGAAAGATAAAAAATGACCTCTGTGGGAAAGTCAACTCCTCTAAGAGCAAGGAGGATGAAATGATTAAAAAGTACTATCTCAGAAGACTGAGCAAGAGGCATACTGAGAATGCATTTGTCAGATTACTGAAAAGATAGCATGACAGTTAAAGCATATTGAAGAACTGAAGGACCATAATTGTGACTGTGCACAAATGGAGGTACAAGAAGCTGAAAATGAAACTCCTGTCACTCCAGTCAGAAAGAATAATATAAACAGAAACATGTTTGGGTCATTTGGAGCAATTTTGGAGATGAAACACGAAGACACTTCAATGGGTAATAGAGTCATCAGACAGGGTAACCCTATTAGTGGAAATACAGATAAACACAAAGCACAAAAATTACCTATATTCCATTGAGTTAACCACTGTATTTTTCCGACTTATAGTGATTGATGTCTAATTTCAGTGACTAACAGAAAGAAGTCAATGTCATGAACTGATTGACCACAGATTGTCAGAATATAGTGTTACCCCATTTAGATGGAGACAATGGTCTTACCAAGAGGCCAAAGAAGCCATCATGCTAGAATTTGGAAGCCCTGCGGGGATATCTAACCACAAGCATGAATTTATGGGGAAACAAATCCGCAAGTACAAACTCTAGTAGCTTTTGCAGACCAATTCTACTAGATATGGCATATCCCAACTGGTGTGAAGATGCTAACATATTTTGACTCCAGAATTGTGATGCAAATGGCATAATAGTCCTATTGAAAATTATACAGAACTAAGCTTCAGTGTTAGTAATGAAAATTTCTACATCTCAAATGGTGGATCAATTGTAGATGTTGGGAGCCTTTTTCTAAGCCCCAAATAGTGCTAATAAAAGGATCCAAACTCAAGCTCAAAACGCCATTTAGATTTCTGAGACAAATAAGGTGCATGCAAATTGAGTTATGTTGAGATTAAGCTCAAGGTACAGAATCATGCAGACAAGACGCTAATCCGCTGCCACCAGTGAGGTAAATTTGGACATGTAGCCGCCAAATGTTGCATCAAAAAGCCCACAGAGCATGTAACTTTAGTCTAGGGAAAAGAGAAGGAAGACTGTCAGGAGTACAAAAAGATTCCGCAGTCAAGAGACAGAACAATCTGGCACTGTAGTTAAGCTTATTTTCCAGTATTTTAAATGATGACATAGGTATCTCTGATCTCTTTGTAAATGATGAAGTAACTGATCCACTATAAAGGGTTGTTATCATGGACATAAATGATATCACTCGAGCCAAAATGAAGATTATTGCTCCTGAGATTCTGGAGGAAGTGTCTCAACTGTACACTCGTCAGATAGTAGACAATAATAAATCCGCTGAGAACCAGGAGGCTACTCATGACGAGATTTGATGGGGTAAGCGTTTCTATTCCATTTAGTGCTATCAAGAAATCCTTCCTTGACCTTTCAGCACAACTAATTAGTTCTCTCACTTTTGCAAATAATGCAGCAATTCACTCATTAAACACACTATTACAATATTATGGGTGCACCTATGTGGATATTATCTTCAACTGAGTGAGAGAGAAGGCAATAATCAATAGTGGAGCGTCCATTAATATTATTTTTGCCAAACTGTTGAGATAAATGAAGCTTTTCCAGACCAGAACACAGAGGGAATATGGAACTGCTGGACCAGTAATGACAATATCCTTTGGAGCGTACAGCGTGTTACCACTCAGGTTTGATTCACTAGTGGTATCAGCTCCAGCCATTATATTAGCGAACCAGATTTATGATACCCTGATTGAGACGAAGTTCTTGAGAAAATATGGAGTTATGCAATTTTGATAATGCCCAGACCATTTTGAGGAAGACCTTAACTCTAGTATGAACTGGAAGGAGAGTTGCTGTTTACTAAAAAATTGTATTCTAATTATATGACGGCATCATTCCCATCCAATACAGTTTTGATTGGGCGAAAATGGAGGGAAATGGCGAAGAAGATTCTGGGAAAATTGTGGGCTCCCCCTGAGAACAAAAACGATGAGCACTTTTTTTCATAGAATTCAAATAATCATTAACACAAGGTTAACTTTCGAGATTCCAGAGCAGCTATATGGAGAAGTTGTTGGCATAAGACGGAAATCAAGAATTGAGTCATGGGTAGCACCAGGGATAATTATTCTGGGACATGGAGAAATTAACGTGCTAGTGGCTAATATCAGAACAAAACTGATGGAGGTCAAAAAATCATGTTATTGCATTTCTCCTTTAATCCCAAGGCAGAGATAAGCAAATTCTATGATTCCAGAACATTAACCAAGATTGGATTGAAGTGGAAACTGCTGAAATTGTCAATGCCATAGTAGATCAAGAGCAACTGGATGAATTGGCTTAACAGCAGCAAGAAGATGTACTATGAATAGTTGAGATACACCAGGAATATCTGCTCAAGATGACCACAACCTGGAGTGCACAAAGAACATGCTTCACAAGGTCAATACAAGGAAATATCCGCCAATATAGACGAGACCAATTCTAAGGTCTAGATCTGCTAAAGCTGTGGTCAGCAAAGAAATCAGAAATCTTATCAAGAATGGGCTCCTCATCCCATCATTGAGCTCATGGGCGAGCCTGATCTTTATAGTAAAAAAAGATGGATCAAATCAAGTGGAGATCAATTATTGCCAACTGAAAAAAATCACTAATAGGATCCATACACACTGCTTATGATTGAAAATGTGCTTGATCACCTAGGGAATGCCATATACTTTTTAGTGATGAATTCAAATTTGGTTTTTGGAAAATCATTTTGGTAAAAGAGGACCAAAAAAAGTGTGCAATCATTACGTACAGGGACCCTATCAGCCAACCCAAATGCCCAGGGATTGTGTAACACGCCGGTCCCCTTCCAAAGAACAATGTACTCCATCCTTAGTAATCTATAGCTATCCTGCTTCTTAGTATATCGGGATGATATAAATGTATTTAGCAGACCTTCACAGACCATTTGGAGCACTTAGAAAAACAGTATAAGCGCCTGGCAACTGCAAACTTAAAGATCAAGCCAAAGAAATGCCATTTATCTAAGGAGGAATTTGAGTACTTGGGGTTTGTTATCAACTCCAGAGGGCTGCAACCCCTCACAGAAAACTATGGTACACAAACGGATGTTGGTCCCAAAGAGCGTACAAGGTATCTAAGTATTTCAGGGATGGGTAGCTAATATCTCCAATTCATAAAGGCTTTTGCAACAAATTGCAGAGCCTTTATTACAATTATTATAAGAATGAAAAAAGGATTTATGTGGAATGAAGAAGCCCAAGAGTCATTCAATAAATTACACCAATACTAATGACAAGTCCTATATTGAATTACCTGAACCTTAATCAGTAATTCATCATAAAACCTGATGCATTGTTAACAATTATTGGAGCCGTTTTGAGACAAGTGGTTGAAGTGGGGACAAGCATCTTATGCCTATATGAGCTAATACTTATGCCAGCAGAGAGGAATTATATCATGAAAGAGTGCAAATGCCTCACAATGATCTATGCAAGCAAGCAATTCTGAGCGTATTTCCATGGAATGCACTTTGAAGTAATGATGGACAACTCATCTTTGTGCTAGCTCCATAACCTAAGGGGACCAGAGGGGCGACTGGCCTAAAGGGCTTTAAAATTACAAGCCTATGATTTTGAGATATTACACCAGGCCGGAGCAGCACAATAAAACTCTGACGGACTGTCATGATTTCCTGCTTCTATATTATCCTTCATCAAGTGGATGAATTACTTTAAATTAAGATCAAAGGAAATGTATGGAAGGTCCCTGAGAATTTAAGGTGCGCTCAAGAAGGCAATGAATATCACCAAGATAAGAAATGGATGACTGCTCAAGACAATTGAAAGAAAACAATTTTTATTCCTAAAACTATCAAAACTTGTGGAAATAATCCGAGTCACACAAAGCCATTGGCAATGGTGGCCTGTGGAAGACCATGGAACCACATTCTCCAGTACTACTAGGAATCAATCAGTTATGTTGTCACCAACTACTTGGCCTGTTGCATGGAATGTAAACTCCACGAGCCTAGTAAGAGTGTAACAGGATACATGCTAGTTTTCCCTGGATTTGTGTTGCACACAGTGTCAATAGACATGATGGGACCAACTATTATTAGTACAGGAGGAGAAAAATACATTATAGGGGCAATTGACCATCTGAAAGGATGGGTGGAACCCAAATTATGAGAAAAATGTATATCACGAGCACAAAAAATTCATTACAGATAAAGTGTATACCAGCACAGATTCTCTTATGTTATCTTGAGCGTTAATGGAACCAATTTTACCTCTTATGTTAAGCTAAGGCTCAATGAAATGATAAGACTCAGAGGAGTAGTATCAGTTCCATAGAGTCCAGAAAAGAACGGAATGGTGGAAAGGGTTAATGGAAAGTTAGCCATGATGCTGAAAAATTGGTTACTTGAAAAACTTTGCTCGGGGAACCTACCTGAGTTAAGTTACCTTCACCTATAATATAAGTCTTCACATCAACAGAATTGAGATGCCGTTAAGATTACTTTATGGATGAAGGGCAGCCTTGCCACCAATTTTTTATTCTACAGTAGAGGCAGCAGTGGGGACAAGTATCAATTAATACCTGAATCAACTGGCTAATATGATGATTGAACTGTATCACAAGAATTTGATATGACCTTAAGGAAAAAATTAAAGCAAAGTCAACAGATGAAAAAAACTGACCAGTGGTTTTAAATTACCATGTGGGGAAAGGGTATCCTGTTGAAACACCCATGGTTTTATATGGTGAAACAAGCTGGATGCTTTTGGTCTGAACCGTTTTTATTGATCACTAAGATGGTGACTGATGCCAACAAAATAAGAACATTGTGGGTGGGCAAGTAATAATTGGTAAAATATGAAATATCTGAAGTATTTGATCTAGGGGTTGGATAAATGCAATGTTATTGAAGGACCAATGAGCCTAGAAAAAATAAATCAAGTCCTAGTGTTGGTCAAGTCCTAGATGTGGGCCGCTGAACTATGATAGGTGGCTAAGTCTTAAAATAGACCTCTGAACCACACTAGCTGGTAAATTTAAAAATTAAGCGCTGAACCAGAATAGGGAAACTAAGATGGTCCTCTGAACCTAATAATAGGTTAGGTCCCTTTGCAAAAAAACATAAGTAAAAAGTAAAAAAATAATATAAATTAAAATATCTAGGAAATATAAAAGTAAATAAAAAACTAAAAAATATATTAAAATTCAAGTTTATTCTATCATCAGAATGAATCTAGCGAATTTCCCTTGTGTTATCTGTTAGGAGAGTGTCTATACTCTCCTGTTCCCAGTGTGGCTGTGCGTGGTGCACCAAACCAACGCCAGGGAATTAGCCATTAGTGCCATAGTGATTAGAGCCCAGCAGAGGGTGCTGGAGCAATAACCGCAAAGGCATAAAATTGCAAATTTTATAAGAAAAACCCCAGTAATAGTGACGCGGTGCACATATTGACAGGGGATAAGTGACCCATGTTGGAGGGAACCTGGGCGAACAAACAGTGCACGAGGGGAGAGATGCATGGTTCTTGCAATGGCAAGGGTAACGTAGCGCGAGACCTCCTTGAAGAGGTTTGCACATGGGAGTGATTGGAATACTATAAAATTTAAAAATAACGTAAATGGGGCAAAGGTTTATATGAGAAAGTTGACCAACAAAGGATGTTGGTCGGGGAAATTGTATTTAAGCTCAGATGGGGAAATTGGGGTTATGCTGCATTGGGCCAAAACAGCGACTCACCAATAGGGCAATACTGCCATCCGAGTTAGTGGAATAGGCCAAAACCAACTTCACTCAAGTGATTGACTGAAGTTGGATTTGACCAGAGCGCGTTATTTTGTAGGTGGAATGGGTTTTGAATCCCCATTTCTTAACTAACCAAACCGAACCATCCACCTTTATTTGGTAGATAGTTCATTTTAAAGCTTGGCCCATCATCAGGGGCTGGGCACTCAGCACCCCACTAGGACCAACCTGGGCATATTTTGCCCTTACCCAGCGCTGGTCTAGGGTGTGCTTCAGGTCTGGGAGCCTTGTAGCTTCACCTTTTAGGCTTTAGGCGCCCAGCCTTATCTTTGGGGCTAATCCCCCCTATTATGTCATGTGTATATGACATTACCCTCTCCTCCCGGTGGGGCTCAACCCCCCCTCCAGGGGCTTGCAACAGGGAAAAGTTCTTGTGGGCAGGGGTCAAATTCATGGCAGCGACAGACGGTTTAGGTGGGGATCCAGCAGCCTGGGGGAAACGCTCGTGGAAGGCTTCAATCAGAGCTTGGGCATGCACACAGTTGCGCTCTGGAACCCCACTGTTCTCTGCAGCATCAAAGCCCTTCCAGGATACCAGGTACTACAGTCTTCTTTTAACGCGGCGGGAGGCAACTATCTCTTCCACCTCTCATTCAGGCGCCCCATATATGAGATAGGCCTCGGGATTCTCTGGTGGGGGCCCTCAAACAATGTGAGTTTGCTCTCATGAAACACCAAAAAGATCCAAAATGAAGGGGGAAGATCCAGCTGGTATGAGGATTGGCCCACCTTTCTAACAACGTGGTAAGGTCCAATCCTCTTAGGGCCCAGCTTTTTGAAAGGCTGCTTGATAGGGATGTTATGAGCATCAAACATCACGAGATCCCCTTCCTTGTATGCAGGACCTACTCGGCACTTCCCATCAGCGTTCTCCTTATACACTTGCATTGCTGCCTCCAAGCTTGTGGAAACCCCTTGTTGAACCTTCTTGATAGACTTGGAAAAGTCCACCACCGCTTCAACCTTCGACCCACAGCTGGACTCCATGTTAAAGGCGAGGTTAAAGCCATGGCTGGCGAAAAATGGGGAACAACCAATTGAGGAGTGCAAGGAATTATTGTAGCTAAACTGGGCCATTATGCGGTGAAAAGCCCAATTGAAATGATCTGCAGCGGTGTAACACCACAGGAACTGCTCCAAGCACTGGTTTACTCGTTCAGTCTGCCCATCTGATTGTGGGAGACAGGCAGTTATACAGCAAGGGTGAATCTGGAGAGTCTTACACAACTCTTCCCAAAAGACAGAGGTAAACTGGGGTCCCCAGTCACTGATAATCTCTTAGGGAACTCCATGGAGTGCAAACACATTCATACGAAAAGCCTGGCCATCTCAGCCGCTGTTATTGTAGTTCTGCACGGAATGAAGTGAGCGAAATTTGTAAACCAGTCCACCACCACCATGATGACATCGTAATCATCTGAGACAGGTAGTTCTACAATAAAGTCCACCGATAGGGAAGTCCAGGGCCCTTCAGATTTCTGGACAGATACCAACAGCACCGCTAAGGGTTGACGATTAGACTTCATTTAGTTTCAAACTAAACATTCTTTAAAGTACCGCCCCACCTGAGCAGGCAAGCCCTTCCAATTGTATGTGCGTCGGATTAACTCTAATGTCTTTGCTTTCCCAGGATGAATGGTAAGTCCATCATGATGGTCCCAGATGATTTCCAGGCGAAGCGGTACAGCAGGAACCCATAGGCGCCCATGGAACCACACCATCTCATCCTTCATGTGATAGCCCCTGAAGAGATCCTCTTGATTCAACTCGCACTTAGCAAGTATTTTAGTATAACCCACTGCCAGCGGCTGAGTAAGGACTACCTTTCTGATCATACTATATTCCTCTGCATTTTCCAGAGGTGCAAGTGTGGGCCCGTTGGACAGAGGAGAGGGTCGTTGAGGCATAAGTTTACTTAGAGGAATCATCACCTGGGTGTTGTACACTTCCACCTCCTTGGAATTGGGTGCTAAAGCAGAGTTGCGGCTAAAAGCATCTGACAACCCATTCTCCTTGCCCTTGGTGAACTCATACATGAATGCGAATTGGGCAAGGGTCTCATGCCAACGGGTCTGCCATGGGGTTAAGACATGAGGAGCACGGTAGTACAGCAAGGCACGGTGGTCTGTATGTAACCTGAAAGGTTGGGATGAGCCATGCAAGTGATGAGCCAAATAAGTCGGCACATCAACCACTTCCAATAACTCCTTATCATAAACGGTGTAATTCAACTCTGGTAAAGACATTTTCCTAGAAAGATATCCCACTGGATGCTCTATCCCATCTTCGCCTACTTGTAACAAGGCCACTATGGCGAAGTTGGAGGCATCAGTCAACACAATGAACTCCTTTGAAGGGTTGACATGGCGAAGAACAGTTGTGGACAACAGGGTGCACTTCACTGCTTGGAAAGCATCCTCCAAAATGGGGGCCACTGAAGCACCTTAGCACCACTAGTCTTGTATAGGGGAGCCGCTACCTCAGACAGATTGGAAGTGGACTTCTTGAGGAACGTGCACGTCTTCAAAAAGCTCCTTAATTCCTTATCTGAGGTGGGGGTAGGCCACTCATGAATCGCCTTCTCCTTGTCTGGAGTTATCATGTGTCCCTGGTCAAACACAACGTTGCCCAGAAACGTGATCTGGGACTTAAAGAACTCGCACTTAGAAATTTTCAAGTAAGGCTGGCTGCCTTTAACATTCCACCTCTTTCCAAAGGTGAACTATATGGGACTCATGATCAGGGGAAAACACTAGGAGATCATCCATGTAGGCGATCGCACATACCTCTAACAAGTCCCCCAACGCTGCATCAATGCGACGTTGAAAGATAGCAGGGGCATTCTTAAGCCCAAAGGACATGACCCAAGACTGAAAGATCCCTTTTCTGTTACAGAATGCGGTTAACCACTCTTGTCACTTTTTAATCTAAATCTGATTGAACGCGGTGAGGCAATCCAGCTTGGAGAAGACCTTCGCCTTCTCCAAATAGCGTGCAATCTGGAAATCCAAAGGGATGG
Source organism: Massospora cicadina (assembly GCA_022478985.1). Lineage (NCBI taxonomy): Eukaryota > Fungi > Entomophthoromycota > Entomophthoromycetes > Entomophthorales > Entomophthoraceae > Massospora > Massospora cicadina. Next base: position 333,224 of record JAKSZP010014464.1, read on the forward strand.
GGTGGAGGTCTGGTACAGTAACGTTGTTAAAGTTACCATAGTATATGAAGGGGCGTAAGGTACCATCGGACATCTCCACGAAGAGTAGGGGGGAGCATACAGGGGAGGTACCCTGAAAATTGCACTCTTGACTAACTGTTCTTTTACCCACACATCCAACGCCTCCTCCTCCCAGATAGTTAATGGGTAAATAGGGGAAGAGATATGCACCAGATCCACCGTGAGCTTGAAGTCACAATCAAAATCAGAGTGCTCAGGGAGTGCGTTGGCAGATGCTGCATCAAAGAGGATTCCAAACACTCGAAGCAAGAATGTATAGGAATTTCCACTGAGGGCTTCTGCATTGAGGCAAGGCGACAAGGGATACGGTAGGGCCAATGGGGCAAGTTGCCTGGGGCGTTTTCTTCAAACAAAGGCACAACAAATGTGCGACCATTCTTCATGGTGAGGGACAAGGTATTATCCTTCAGGTTAAATCTAACGTCAAACTTCAGCCACCACTCCACACCCAAAGTGATAGGGAACAGGAGGTTTTTGATCGCACTGAAGTGTTCAGATAAGTCGTACTTGTCAACCTGATAGTCCACTGTCCCATTAATCTTCATAGTGGGAATACCTTGGGACGCCCCTCCTCTAACCACATCACCTGGCAAGTAATTCAGTCCAGGTTGTCAGCTAATTACTGGTCCATACAGTTTCCAGAGGCACCAGTATCCAAAAATATAGTAGTGGTGAGCTTCCCTAAAGGAGAGGAGAGGGTGGCAGTCAACAGAAAAACTTGGAATTGTCTTTATTTATGGAAGACAATGACAACACTTCATTAAAAATCTCATCTTCTGGCTCAAGCATGCACACAATATTGGCTTTGGAATCAAAAAGGGGGTGGGATATTTGGCCACTCTTAATACTGAGGCCACATACCCCATCATGCCTTCTGCAGGTGAATATAAATTGATTATATTTTAAACGAAGCTCCTTCTCCACCTCCTGAGTGCACCGGATCATGGTAGAGGTCAACCGTGGGTTCTTAGGGGTAATCTGATACACCAGAATAGGGTCCTCATCCAAGCCATATGAACAAATAAACGGTTCAGAGATAGTGTCCAGAGTCTCATTATAAAATGCGTTTTTAGATGCAAATAACCCTATCCCTGGAACTGCAATGAAATGCCCAATGCTATCCAAGGCCAACACCACCAGGCCCATCTGCGCCGATTCTGCCAGCATTGTCTGAATGCGCTGGCGAGGGAAAATTCGTTTATTGGAATAAATTTTAATAAATTTGGTGGAAAGTTGGGAAATCATGACTTTTGGACATCGAAGTGTCCAAATCCACCAGGTACAAATATGAAGGGTGGATACTTTCCAGTTGGAGGCAACAAAAATAATGCCAAGCTGCTCCAACCTTCAGGAAAATGAGGAAACAGCGGTGCGGCTAACAACAGCCAGAGCCCACAGCTGATGGCCACTGTTTCCACTTTGGAAAAGTTCCACACAAAAAAAGTTCATGCACATAAGAAAAAGTGGTTGTTCGACTAATGTTAGGAGAGTGTCTATAACTCTCCTATTCCCAGCGTGGAAGTGCGCGGTGCACCAAGCCAATGCCAGGGAACTAGCCGTTAGTGGCAGAGTGATTAGAGCCCAGCAGAGGGCGCTGGAGCAATAACCGCTTACGCATAAAATTGCAAATTCTATAAGAAAAACCCCAGTAAAAGTGATGCAGTGCACATATCAACAGAGGGTAAGCGACCCAGGTTTTAAGGAACCTGGGCGAACAAATGGTGCACGAGGGGAGAGATGCATGGTCCTTTCAATGGCAAGGGTAATGGAGTGCAAGACCACCTCGAAGAGGTTCACACACTGGAGCAATCAGAATATCATAAAATTTAAAAATAATGTAAATGGGGTAAAGGTTTATTTGGGAAGTTGACCAACAAGGAATGTTGGTCAGGGAAAATGTATTTAATATAGGATGGGGAAATTGGGGTTATGTCACAGTGGGCCCAAGCAGCAACTCACCAATAGGGCAATACTGCCATCTGAGTTAGTGTAATAGGCTGAAACCAACTTCGCTTGAGTGATTGACTGAAGTAGGATTTGACCCAAGCGCATTATTTCATAGGTGAATGTGTTTTGAATCCCCATTTCTTAACTAACCAACTGAACCATCCACTTTTATTTGGTAGAAAGTTCATATTAACGCTTGGCTCATTGTCAGGGGCTGGGCACTCGGCACCCCACTAGGACCAACCTGGGCATATTTTGCCCTTACCCAGCGCTGGTCTAGGGTGTGCTTCAGGTCTGAGAGGCCCTGTAGCTTCACCTTTTGGGCCTCCAGGCGCCCAGCCTTATCTTTGGGGTTGATCCCCACTATTATGTCATGTGCACATGACATTATCAGTAGTAACAGTTTTGGTTGAAACTGGCTGCTGTTATCAGTCCTGAGACAATGAAAGAAGCGGCACACATTAGCTAATCAGGACAGGTTGAAAATGTATGTGACAGGAGTATTCACTTATGAAATAAATCCCAGCCTGGAGAATATAGGGAACAAGGACTCAGAGTAGCTGCCTGAGAATATCACTTAAATGACAAGAATTCGTATAACCCTTACCTGGGGGAAAAGGTTTTCCAAATCCTTTCATTGGCAAAAACACCCAAATTATGCACACACAGAATGTGGCCATGGGAACCATGCTCTGTGGAGGTGTCATTGAGGAGGAAATGGAACAGAAACGAACAAAGAAGGACATAGCCAATATAAATTAATCAAGGAATGAAGTCAAATCAAGAGCACTCAAAATTTAAATCATGAATGTGGACTTAGTCAGAATCTACGCAGTGTATGCCACTTGATAATCTTCATCACTGGGTAGTCTAGTCAAGCAGGAGGATGTGTTGGGATATTTTCCTCTATTACCCAGCTTCATCAATTACAATTAATCTGCTGGTCCACTAGGGAAAACATCCTGCTAGTTACTTTTAAGTTACCAATTACTTATATAATAACCTTTGTTTGGAGAAATATTCCAGCAAATAGTTAAGGTTTCTCAGATTACAATCTGCTAGATTTATGTGTATTTGTTGATGGTGTTCTCTGATATAAGTATGCAATTAGGGGTCAATATATCATTGATAACTTAATAGACTTTTAGTAGTCGAAGGGATTTAGTTACCAATTGACTAAGATGTTTTTTGTGTTACTGGTGAGTAATTCCACATGTCACAATAGCAACTTTTGAGTTAACCTTTCCTAGAATGCAATCTGCAATTTATGGGTAAGAGTCCCATATCCTAAGCAGGTTGTTACAAGATAATGGTAAATTTGATGGGAGTATAGTGTAGACATTGGGACATGTTATTGTTTCTAATCAGAATAGATCGCAATTAAGAAGGAAAGAGGACCTGAGTAGACTCAATGAAGAAGTTCAACATTTTTATAGTCCCTGGAGGGTGATTCATTAGCAACAGCCACCATTTTCAATAGAGGTTCCAACTAAAGAGTTTTCACTAGATTCCCTATAAATCCCCTTAAATTTTATAATGAAGCAAATAAAATTAGCTCTAAGTTATGTAAAAATTACTATAGTTTATAATTTTAGACTTTTTTCTCTTGGAAAGAAAAAAACAAGAATAAGTTTGTCTAAATATTTAGTGTTCTCCTTAGATCTGAGATGACAAGAAGGAAGAAGAACATCTGAATCTTACCCTAGATTAAGTTCTACCCGCTGGATAGGGAAGAAGTCACTACCCTAAAAGAAAAAAATTAATATTAGGACAAGTACCAGGTTGGCGCTGGAACTAATCAATATTCAGGCTATCAGATCAAATCTAGTAGTAGTTTTCATACTACTTTTCTCATTATAAAATATTTTATCAAATCGAACAACATACATACAAGAAGCCTGTGCAAGTTGAACAAAAGGAGCCAAAGCGAGTTATTATTCAGAATGAGGAGCCATTCCCCAATTTTTCCAAGTGGTACTCATTCCAGAAGTAGAATGTGAGTGGCCTACTCCTAAAGTTTTACTACGCCAAACCAACGATGACCTGCTCTGCAAGAGTAAAGCCATGGTAGATTAACTAAAAGTTTATCCAGCTAACTTTGTAACATCAGCTGGAAGAACTACTTATCAGTAGGTGTCCTTAACGACACCTTCAAACAGCTAGAATGTGTTAAAAGAAATTTGATATAAGACTCATCGCTAAAGTTCCTGATGCAGTACTGAAGAATAGAAGTGAATGAAAACCAAGGATGGAGTCACTGTAGTAAAGTGAAGCTTATAAGATTATGGAAGGGCTTTTTTTCAAACCAGGAAGGCATGAGAATTGACTTATACACATCATAGGCTCCAGGGATAACTATTCCTCATTAAAAGGAATTCTCTAGGTGTTTGCTGTGTTACCAGCTGATGTATCCAATACATCCCATGATGCCGCGGAAAATCAGAGTGTTGCCCCTCATCTTATGTGCTCCACTCACCTTGGCTCAAACTATACCAAACAAGAAGTGCTCCAGTTCACTCTGAGATTCCATGGCCTCAGATGGGATGAGGGTGTCTGAGTTAAAAAATGCCACCATTCAATCAAGATAAAAATATGCACAGATTTATCAAGAGCTATAAATTTTCTTAGGAGGAGCTTCAGACTGCCATAAGGAAAAGCTACTGAAATCTGACTCGGATATTATTAGCTCTGGTGAGGTCACTTACTTCAACAGTGACAGCTCATTTACCTATCAGGAAGTCAAAAACATGGTGTTAAACGTATTTGGGGTGTAGAAAAAAGACTAACGAGAGGCTCACTTTCTGACAATTGGGTTCCAGCTGAACAAAACCCTAGGAATTTTGCTGATTAGTTTACTTTGGAAGCATACATCTTAGTAGCGGCGGGAGAATCATCTGAGGCCAATGTGGGTATCACAATGAATTTGGTGGTGAAATCAAACTGAATTTTTAATGTGATGGCTAAGTTTGACAAGGTGGCATACCTCTACTTAGATCTTCAACTACCTCTGACGACTATCTGCAACATATAGAACACTCAACTCGGAAAGAAGTTAACAATGGCCATACTGATGGCTGTTGCCAGGACTCCATCCTCTAGTTCCCCATTGCGGCCAACCTATAACCCTTTGCCCAACCCTCAGGGTGGAACCTTTAACAATACTCAAAGAAGAGTTTCTTCCATAATGACATGTTATGACTGTAGTATATAAGGACCTTTACAGTACGCTGCCCCGCCAAGCGGCAAGTCCACATTGTACAGCCAAACCAGTATGATTAGGGGAAAGATCAGGCGAGTAGAGATGTGATCCTTTAGCTCCGCTGCTTCAACTTCATCTGTCCCGCCTGAACCCAATGAGTTTCTCCACGATGGACCCTGAAAGCCCACTGCCATACTGCTATATCAACAAGCTTCCAACAACGTGCATGTGCTGTCCCATTCACAGAATTAAGAAGCGGCAGCAAAGGAGGCTCGCTGGGAGCTCCTAAAGTTCCAATCCTGCTAGATACTAGAGCAAAACTCTTTATATGAACCTTGAGCCTCTTTGGACGTGCCATCACTTAAAGGTGTAAACGTTGCCATCCCTGCAGAAACAATCCTTATGGAATACCCCAAGGTTGGAAATGGTATCATATTTCTTTTAAAAAGAATTCCTTGGTTATACAAGTATTAAACAAGAGAGGTTTTTCTTATCTGAGTGTATCAATTGTGATATTTTTGTGTGAAAACGAACATCGTGTGATCATAGACACAAGTGTACCCATAAACATAGTTTCAACTAAGTTGGTACTAAGCTACTATTGAAATCTGATGTTAAACAACAGGCGGTATACAACATGGTTTGAGTGGAATGCATTACCTCAGAAGGGGCGTATAGTTTGCTGTCTCTTTGGTTTTGGTCAATAGTTGTCTCTGCGCTGGAAATCATATTGCCAAACCACAACTTTAACATGCAATTGGAGCAGCATTAGTGTAATGCTTAAAGTATGGTAGTTTATATGGCTGAGGAGTTATTCAAGATTCTCAGACAACTCATCGCAGTTTACAACACCTCAAGTGGTGCTCTAAAGGATCCCGCACGCACTGGTCATGTTAATATTGTGTATTAAAATGGAGTAATACCTGTCTGATAAAGGTGACTAAGAAGGAAATCTAGGCTTCTCCCTAACCAGATATATGAGTATAAAGGGATTACCTTTATGATTTGCGTGCACTATAATGATACCATCCTGTCACCATGCCATTTTGGGAATGGGCTTGAAATAGGCATACAAGAGGGGCTATTTGGGTAAGTCTTCACCCCTATCAATAATTACGCCTCAAACCACATGTAACCCTGAGCATGATATTAAAAGAGAACAGAGAGATAAAAGCGCTGTTTACAAACTTGCATAAGGGGCCGCTAATGTCCAGAGGCACCATTTGGGTCTCATAATTAGACTTTACCCCTGTTGATGAGGTCTGTTGTATACACAAATTTGGATCACAAGAAGAAAATTACCTTCAAACTGAAACTCTAACCAGCATAATGCCATGGTTCCCAAAGAGCCTTTAACGGGGTTATCAGAGGGGCAAAAGGATCACACGATGGTGCTATATATGAAAATATTGAGAGATCTTAACATCAAATGATCACGACTTTGGATGTGTCTGCAGCTTCATTCACTGATTGGTTACAAGGACCATGATCACATCCTCTCTTTAAGATGATATGCCATTAATGGGTTGTGAGGTAAGTAATTTCTAATGAGATAGGGAAGCTACTGGAGCAAGGAATTTTGGTTACATTCAAAACTCCTAGAGTTCCTTGTGTTGAACTTAATAAGAAGGACAGAACCAACTGAGTAGTAATTGAATACTAAAATCTCAATATCACTAAAAGGACACATACCTGCTGCTCAAAAATGATCTATTAGACTTCTTAAGCGGTGCCGCTATTTTTCTGCCATATACCTGATATCAGGTTACTGGCAAATTAAGCTACTGGAAGCAGATAAAGAAAATTGTGCAATAATCCCATCTAAGGGTTATTCCAACCTACTCAATGCCGCAAGGGCTATGAACGCCCAGCTACATTTAAGAAGCTCATGAACACCATCTTGAGAAACCTCAAAATATTATGTATCCACATTTACCCCAATGACATCAATGTCTTATCAAGGACGTCTTTGGAGCATTTAAATTATTTATAGGAGGTGTTCCACTGACTCGTGGTAGCCAACGTAAAAATTAACCCCCACAGATGCCACTTTTTCAGGAAGCAACTGAAATATCGTGGGCTCTTGGTAGATGATAAGGAACTTAAGCCACATTTGGCCAAGAGATAACCAACTGAAAATGACTGACAAAGTAACAAACGGGATATTCAAGTAGTTCTGAACATAGTCAATTAATACTGATTCTTCATTCCTCAACTTTATCTGTAAGGCGCCAATCTCTTTGAACTTATAAATCAGGACGCCACTTTTGTGAGAACAGAATGATGCCAAAGTGTCCTTGACACTCTTTGGATGGCGTTGATATATGCTCCAGTGCTGCAATACCCAAACTTTGAGAAGAAGTACATTGTTCATACTGACGCTGCCCCTTCCACTGTAGGAGAAATACTATTCTAATGGGAGACGACTATGTGTAGAATCCTGTTGATTATTGCAGCAGAAGTTTAAACTTCCATGAACAGAACTAAAAACTGAAAGAGCGGGAGTGATTAGCTGTGATATATGCATACAAACAGCTTTTAGTGTAACTTCACAGAGTAAAGTTTAAGGTTGTGACTGACATGCCTTCTTGTGCTAGGTACAAAATCTTTGAGTGCTGGAGAAACGCCTCGCACGGTGAGCTATAAAACTAAAGCTTTTGATTTTGAAGTAATTAATCACCCTGGTGCAAAGCATCAGATTGTCAATTGTTTAGCATGATTACTGACAGTCACCATAAAAGAAGACCTTGCTGATTTAATACATGAAAAGATGGTTAATGGCAACTACGCAAATGAATCACCTCAAAACATTTGGCATTTCAATGTAATGAAGGCTAATAACTTCTAGAGAAATGGTGAGCTATATATATAAGAACATCTGTGCTACGTTGCACTTCTCAAAAAGTCTGTCTTTCCGGATAATAAAATGAATGCACATAATTTGTTAGCTATGGAGAGATACATAAACATTAGAGTTTCTGAAATTGCAATATAACTAGGAGAACATGCAATTTGACGTTCTCAGAATGAATCACTGCTGTCACCAATGCTAAGTGAAGAAGATCTTCCATAATAAGACCTCCAAACATCTTCTTAAAGCTAGATCACATGGCACACAGTATACATTGATGTTGTGAGGCCCTTTCCAATAGGCGCAAATTACTCCAAGTGCATAATGGTAGCTATAGACCATTTGGCAAAATGAGTAGAGGAACAAGTAATAGGAGATTTGGGTGCAATAACTGCTGCAAAAAACATGATGGCTTGTATCATTCAAATTCATAGCTGCCTGCAGTTCTTACACACAGATGACAAAACAAACTTCACCTCGCATGTCCTTCACAAGAATGAGTTAATGGCAATCCGTGGGATGCTAACAACCCCATATCACCTTGAGTCCAATGGAACCATTAAAATGCTAACGGTACCATAGTGAATATACCCAGGAAGCTATGATGGATGGAATTTCAGACTGGAGAACCCTCCTTCGCACAGAAGAATTTGCATACAATTCACCTATAACTAAGTGACTGGGAAGATTTTTCTGTTACTCCACTGGAGGACCCAGCCTTGCCTCCGCTACTCTACTCCTATGTAAAGGATACTGATGTAATGTATCTAAAATCTCAATATGGTGACTTTAATGTCCGCGTTAATTAAGCTTCAGATTAAAGTAGACTCCACAAGCCTGCCAAAAAAGTCAAGGGTTACAATTCCAAAAAATGACGGCACAGCAGACTTTAGCAAATTTGATATAGAAGAGTGTGTCTTAAACTATGACCAGAATGGATTTAAATAGAGGAACAACTTACTAGCATAGGGATTGGACCCTTTGAAATAATTGGGAATACATCTGATATTCTTATTCAATCAAAGAGCTGGTGAGCGTCCAGATTATCAACTGAGTGGAATCTAAGATCCTCCAGCCATCTACCATTAGAAAAAAGAAAAATAAGAGAAATATATAATTAATCTCATGTTTTGATAGTGAAAATTAAAGACTAAATTGGTCCGACGTGGGAAATGATCCACTCATGGGAGGGGAAATGCATTTATGGATGGGTCAACAGAGTACAAGGTTAAAGAAGCCCATTGGCTGGGATGAAGTAAAGGTGGCACCACCAGCGTTGTATTGCTCTTTCAGATGGGGATATTAGAAAATTATGATGACTAAGAAAATGACTAACTATTGCATATTGGTCAGTCGCCAAATTAGTGACCAGATATTTTAATGAACTATTAGAATTAAGATATTGTGGTTTATCAACCAACGTTATAAATTTGATAAAAAACGCAGATGAATACTTAAATTCTGCCAAAAGTTGCACCAATCAATATAGTTATTGAAATTACTAGCTTGGTTAAGATATAAACTTAGCAGCGGCACATAAGCATAAAGTTCCAATGGAGAACTAAAGAGAGGGTTTATTGTGGAATTAACCTGAAGTGCAACTCTTTTAGTGTAATTAGAACTTAATCAGGACCCCTAGTTTGATTGGTAGTACAACTTTACCAGTAATTAAAAGATATTCTGATAAGAGTCAAACATTTTCTGTTTATATTTTATTACTATATCTGAGGGTGGTAATCTCCATATTGCCCTCCCGAATGCATCAATGAATCTAGATCCTGTGCACCACTCCACCAGACTACAACAATCTGTAAAGTTTATCTACCAAGTTGTGAGAGAGGTGTAAGCCATCTAAGCATGCGCAAGAAGGTGGCTATGATATGTTCCATAAAAAGCAGATGTTTTTTTAAATATAGAAAATTAATAAAATTTCAAAAAAGGATTTCTATCTAAAATAAAGAGTGAAAAACTTAATAGACATATCCTCACTTCTGGGTGCACTAACCTATATATAGAATGGCATTAATTTGGTCTTATGAAGCTGTTCATTCTCTTAATCCTATTCCTAGTATGAATGTTCTTTGTAGTTTGCTTAGGAGATATGAGTCAGAAATGTTTTATCGTTAAAATTGGGAGTTGGGAAAAGGGACATGTCATTCCTTGGTTAAAGCTCAAATAATTTAGCGTTTTAAAAGTTCTTTTCTAAGAAGTATAAATCAAGACGCACTCCATCCATGGAGGCACAGTGTTTTTTGCAAATTAATCATAAATTTGATAAGGGAAATTGGATAAATAGTAAACAACAAGTTCATAACTAAGTTTATCAAATTAAAATTTTTAGAAATATTAGTAATCTAGCCATAAACATTGTAAATAGAATTTTTGGATTCTCCAGTCAGGATATTGGAAAAGGTTAGAAAAATTAGTAATATGGGCAGCGATAAGGAAGAGTTTGGTTAGACTAATTTTTGCCATTTTATGGATTAGTTAAGGTATTTCTTTACACAAGAACCTAATTCCTATAACATACAACCATCAAGGAAGAAAAGTATAAGTTTTGACATTTTTATATGAAAATGTTGTAGCAACAGCAGTGTTATTGCCTTTTGTGGATAAAATTACATTACCTTTTCTTTCTTTTCTTAAACCTCTGTCAAGGTTAACTTAAAACTTCATTTTCACTAAGTAGATTTCTAATAAGGTTTAAAATAATGTCAAGAAGTGCAACGTTGGAGTGGGAAATTTAAACGTCATTATCTTTAAAAAAGAACCTATTAGCGTGTTAAATAGGAAAACTGGGTATATTGAACTGGAAGTGACAGAGTGGTACTGGAAGTGATGGAATGCATGGAGGCGGAAGTTAGAGCGAGGGATGGAATGGGGCAGACACCAAAAACTGCTTATAAGGGGCTTTTCAGAGTCATTAGAGTGCTAATTAAGAATGTTAAGAAAGATGTGGTTAAAATATACACTTTGCTGACTTAGGGAGAAAAGGGAAGAATTCTGAAAGAAGCCATGAAGTTGGAATGATGAGGTCTTAAGGGGAATTTTCTATCTCATACCTTAATGTGATTACAGAGAGTAGAGGAATTCATAATCGATAAATAATAACCAGTATACAATAAGTTATACTGTCCAAAGGGGAGCAATGACACTTCAAACCCTGATAACTCATTATAATATGTAAAATAATAATCAGCATTAGCTAAAAGAGTTAGCTGCTTTTACCTAATGGAGTATCACTTCCTCTTTGGTAATAATTAGGTTTTTTCATATATCATCTTTACATTATTCAAGATCTTTTCAAGTTAAACCTAATTTCTTTATACCATTAGTTTATTTTGATTGTAATTTAGAGGGTCTGGAAAGTTGATAATGATGGGTTTAATGATTGAGCTTTTTAATCCCCTCAAGATCTTGCCGCAGGTGAACATAGTCCTGATAAAATAGCTACATACCCAATTTACCACAGCACTAGTTAAATTAAAAAGCTATGATTGTTCTGACCCACAGACAAAAGATTTTCCCATAAGCACAACAAGTTAGTTACCAGATTATTATGCTTGGCCCAGTGTGGTGGTGATAGAATTATAGCAAAAACATCTAGAGAATAATATGGTAGAAAAGGTTATTTGACACTAGCCTGATGACCCTCCTAAAAAATCTTGCTTTAGAGTGATATAACAGTAATGGCTAAATCATATGATTTTATTTGATCAAGTACTAAGAGTAAGCTCCACATTATCAGTAGTAAACTTACTAAAGAATTGTCTTAAGTCTAGAAGGCAGGAAAATATCTATAACAATCAATGTCTTAGAAAATAATATCTTGATGAACTGTTAATAGATAACACTATAGGCAAGAAGTGCATAGGGGAAGTAGTCATTTCAAAAAATAGGATCAGATGCTAGTCAGCTCAAGATAGATTTTTCTGAAAACAATTTTTTCTTTCTACAGTTCATCTTTACCCAGGTGGTAATGAGTGGTGAGGAGAAGTCTATTTTTCATAATATAAGTTATTTCTGAATACTAAAGAGATAAGTTTGGTCCCATAATTGAAAAAAGTAGGACTCTTTACATAATCCTATATTCGTCATAATTTCATCTGAGAACCTCAAATTGATTGATTCATCCATTACTGGTCTATAAACAGGAGTCAGATGAGTGGAGAAGCTGTTTGTGCACAGTTGACTATAGCAGCTCAGTTGAAATCTGAGCCATAGGCTGCTCAGGAATAGTTCTATATAACAAACTCTGATTGGTTGGCACTTTGGGAGAAGCGTCTGCATTGGTTGAGAGAGGAGAGGGGAGAATTAAACCTCATTCATAAACATTTTGGCAAGGCAGCAATGAGGTGATGTCAGAGGAATAATTGTGGAAGCAGCTGTAGTGGTAACCTCTGGGCACTTGTATTTAAATGGTCAAGTTTGAAGCACAAGGGACAAAAACCATTTTTAATGCGTTATCAAAAGGGATGATTAAAGGTGAGTCTAATCAGAGTGTGGGGATACTTATTGCGAGATTATGATGATGAAAAAGGGTTGATCATTGCAAAAATGTGAATCCCTGCTAAACAATCTGCCCCACTTGAACCTTGAATTGCAGCACAGGTCAGCGCTTTAAAAAGCCAAACCATCCATGATTTTGTAGCAATGGCTCTCAGAGAAATGTGGGAGGGCAACCCTGCAAACTGAACCACAATAGTGGCTTCATTCAGGAGCCGGGTAGAGATTATGGGAATTAGGATATCTTTATAACTTGAAGGCAGCTTAGCCGTTACCATTGTAAGGGCTTCAGAGGAGAAACCAATGTTGAATTTTGTCCCTTGAAGGGAAAAAATAAATATTCTAGCAGGCTTATAAACAGCCATGGCAATCTGAATGATGGCCAGAATTTCAAAAAAGAAGTGGCTTCCAAACTTAACCCAAAGGCTTTAATGCAGATTTTTTTGAGGTAGCAAAAGGAGGTTGCAGAGTTCCACATAGGATCATATGAGGTGGTGGGCTAAATCCTGAGGCAGGGCATAACGCCCAGTGGCATTTGGAGCGCTATGAGTCAGCCTGAGCACATTTGCCAATGGCTTATATACACTAAAAAGAGGCGCACCACCACCCAACATGGGGACATCAGGTGTCAAGTGCATTAACATTGTGTGTAAACGGCTTTAATCAAATGCTGGTTTTTTTAACTTTTTTTTAAACTAAATCTAGCCTTGATTTGAGATATAAAAGCAAAAGTAAGGTTTGATTCACAAATATTACTTGCTAAATTCATACCAAATAACAATTAGGAACTACCTAATGAATAGTCTATCATCCATCCTAGGTAATGTGTAACTTTTCTTTTGAATAATAGAATTTAGACATCAAGATTTCTTGACTACTCTATGACTGCAATATTTTTTCATAGAAAACAGTGTGGAAGACACAAGCTCTGGAAGGGTTGTAACAAACCTGCTTCAAGTGCTTGCTTTGTTCAAGGGTGACTTTCGCCAACTCGTTTTTTTGACTGATAGTAAGGATGGTACAAAAAGGGCGTAAATCCCCTGTGTCAATTAAAAGTTTGACCCCTCTCATGTGTCCATAGTCTTGTGACCCAGAGGATATGATGATACCATAATAATTCTCAATTAATTTTTCAGAAGCAACTTTTAGATCAAGAATTAAATTAGGTCCCTGATGTGCTAGAACTCCAGAAATGTTGACAAGCTTTTTAGTACAAACTCATGTAAGGTCCCTACACCTCTTACTTCAGTTACTTGACTTACAGGTAATAATAAAACATAGGTAATGACCTGGTTTTCAAAAACACTGCAGGAACACGTGTGTTGTTTCCTTACCATAAAAATAACTTTCTTTGATACTCCAGATCTAAAATCCCAGGGCATGGAAGGACATTAAAAATAAAGACTTAGGAGTCCTAAAATTTTAATTAAAAGTTTAGGAGTAGATATGCTTAGGAGCTTAGTTTAATAAGCACTTGAATTGAGAAAAAAAATTCATACTTTTTTAAAGAATACTTGGACATGTTTTCATCATCCTTAACCATCTCAGGTGAGAGTATATTCTTGAGAACAAATATTAACTATTCAGTCTAGCAAAGGAATCAGGTTTAAAAAAATTGCTTACATTTTCATTTTAAAAAAACTCGCTTCTAAAGAATAAGTATACTTGATAACTAAAGAAAAATAAGTGTAATTGTTCATAGTTAATAATAACTGAGTAAAATATAAAAACTAGGTTCCAACAAAATATTGTGACTGCTGTTACCTAACGCTACACCATGAATAGCTAAGTGTAATTCACCTATCTTGTGAGGAAGTCTAGAATATGCCCCAATGAGTTGCTCATAGGCATTATCAGCATAACTATAATCAATGTATGATTAAAGTCGGATTTCATTTCAATTTTTCAATAAAACACAGTGATAATATTGATAAGTGTCCAGAGTCAACGATATCTTTTACCAAAATCTTAGGTAGTAAGGCATATAAAAGTGTTACTGTGGCTCCTCATTACAAGTAGTTAGAATATATGGATGGAGAATGCATTTTGACACAGAATAAGATGAAGCATTAGGTTATTGTAAATAATAAAGTTTTTTAAAATTTTCATCAAGGAAAGCATTGGCAGAATTACCTTTAATTAAAGCAATGTTGGCTAAATTAATTTATGGTGCATCATAAACGTATAAACAAATAAGCCTTTAACTCTAAACTAACTACTATTATGCATTTTTATCATAAATTCTATCCCAGCTTTGTTAAAGAAAATGATTGAGTTGAATGAATTAGTACAAGTGGTTAAAACTAACTCTTTTCTCTCGTCTTTTTGTCCAAATTTATACAGGGCCAAGCAGAGTTAGATGAAGGAGGGTGAACATTCACAAGAGCTACTTTAATCTCAAGAAGAGCTTCCTTAAGAACTTGAGAATAGGAGATAAACTCTTATAGACGTCATGTTTAAGTGGAGCTGAAATTTTCTATCCAGAGCGTAAAGTATGGCTCTTATTGAACCTTCAAGCGATGGTGGTATTGGTTACTAGGATTTAAGTTTTATAAAAGAAGTGGGAAGCAAATTCAGCTGAAGATCTTCCTTGATAGAACTGAATTTATGAACGCTTATTTTTGATTAGCTAAGGTCTAGTCACTTCAAATTTCTTTAATGGGCAGTTTTGACCTCATTCCATGTAGTACGTTGACAACGTTGGGGCATCATAACTTTTTGAGTGATTTGGCTTAGAAAAAAAAGGTAAGTGTTTAATCTTCTGTATATATGAAGCTTCATTCATAGCACGTTATATGCGTAGAGAAAGGAACCAGCACTCACCTAACAGATGTGAATCTGTCTTCAGCTTAATCATCGTTTTCGTGACTGAAGGTATGCTATGTATACCCATAGGTGGGGTTTGAGGAATATCTGAAACAATGAATTCAGTGGGAGTCTTAGGAACACTAGACTGAGTATCAGTTTTGTGAATAAAACTAATATATTTAAAGTAATATATTGAGCCAAATAATTCTTTTAGGACATTTTATAGTAATTCTTGTTGCAATACCTCAGTTCAGTTTGCTGAGTTTAAATGGTAGCTCAGAGTTCTTTCCGTTCATTATAAAAACTTTTTGATTCAGTTTTCTTAAATTAATCTAAAAAAATTTATGAAGTCATAAAAGAGATCTTTTTTATAATATTCTTCATATAGGGCATATAATTTAAGGTTTATACTGACCATCACTCAATTCAAAATAAGCCAAATTTCTTGAGTATGGCACCTAATTCGTGATCAAATGTGTTAACTCTTTTCAATAAAGGATTTATCCTCAGCTAGAGAGGAAGATTCATTATGGGTACAGGAGTTCTGATAGGCAAATTTGTCCAGGAAGCCCACTGGAAGCAGAAGATCCTAGGGGTCCAATAGGTCCAACTGATCTAGTATATCTGGAAGGTCCAGAAGGCCCTTCTGGGACAGATATCTGGCCAATTCTGTGATTCGCTAGGCCTTTCAAGGCTGTGGCCCAGGAGGATCCATAGTTTTATGTGATCTTAAATCATTGCCTCTATTTTTCTGATTTCCGTAGAGACTTGATCCCTATATTCAGCAATTTAATCAAGAATTTAAATGTAACAGAGCTTTATTAATTAGCAATAATGTTGGTTATTGTAAAGCTTAATTTGGTATTCAATATAATACAAATCTCTTCTAAATCATAACCAAATTCTCACATAAGAAATAACCACCACACATCTAATTGTGACCGCTGGTTCTATACTAATATAATTTTGCAATCAATTTTAATATGGCATTACAATTGTCTTATACTAATGAGTTGGCAGAATTCTAGCCTTTAGCAAAGAGTTGTGCAACTCCTGCAATAAGGAAATTTTTCATGGAATTATTTAGCGAACATAATAGATCTGAACCAAATGGTTGGGTCGCAGAGTGCAAAAATTATGTAGACAATAGCTAGTAAGGGTTTACCAACTTCAGAGGTTTGTAAAATAAGAGAGTTGTAGAATTTTGCATTTTATAGGCAATGGTATAACCTTGATTTCAATGAGTTCATCCCCAAGTAGTCTATTATCTTTAAGTAACAGAGTAATAGTTACAGATATATGGGAAGGTTAAAGTGGCAGTTATTTGTCTTCATGGATGGCATTGAAATCTCCAAGCTAGCTCGAAATTAAACAGAGTATTGTATAAGGGGTTCTGGACCGTGACTCCCATTAACATTCACCACTTAAAATCCCATCATGTTTGCAAGAGGTAAACTAGCTGTGTTAATATTATCTTGCAAAAAAAATATTATTTTACCAAATAACTTGGAATTATAGCCTGGCAGGGAGAACAACTTTTCTATCTTTGGAATGATGAGGTGAAAGGCATTTGTTCTCAAAAAATACTTTGATGGGTCACAGGGTGAGAAGTTAGTGATAACAATTAAATCAATTATAACATGTATACAATAGTTTATAATGTCTAGAGAGGGGCAATGTCACTTTAAATCCCTATAACTTTATAATAAGAAAAAATATAGTTTAGTGTTAGAAGCAAAATAACAAAGATGTTTTTTCTTTGCAAATAACATTATTTTTGCCTCTTCAGGGTATTTGGATTAGATCAGGATATAGTCTTTCTGGTTAGCAAGTAATTGATTGATTAGACCCTTTTTCATTGATTCCATGTTTTGTATAGTGATTAAGATTGAGAGGGGGTCAAAGTAGATAATGAAAGGGCTTTTAAAGATTGAGCTCCAACATATGGGTTGAAGATTCCCATCAACTTCAGGTGCCTAACACTACCACATTTTACCCCTTTTTTAGTCCATTTGCACTTCAGGCTGTTTTACAGATCCCAATGACACTTATAATACTAATAGCAGATATGGCAATATGGTCAACTATACTATAATTTTAGAAGGTATCATTAAGGCATTTAAAACCAAGTTGGAAGTGCATGATTGATTCAACGCCATATTACCAATAACTTACACTATTGGGTCTTTGATCCCATGCCACCAAAAGGGCGCCTCCCAATATGGTCATGAAAATCTGATTGGTTTCTGGAGCTAAACACATTTTTAAGCAACTGTGTTAGATTAACGCTTACAAGACTCTCAGGTCTTGCATCCCATTCCACCACCTTCTACCCATGAAAACATTCATAGCTTTGATTGACTCTTATCTTGAGACTCAAGGTTACTTAGTGGTTGTTTTTTTTAATTTTAATAGATCTCTTATCTTTTTTCTTTCTTTCTGCAGCTCTGGTCCAAAGGTCCTCCTATGCCATGAAAACAACAAGGTTTTTAGACCAGACTACCAGCTTAAGTGCAAAGCATCCAAGCCAAGCCTTAATGCCAGTGGCACTGCTGCTGGTATGACTGTCATAAAACCAATAAGGGATTTCGCACTAAGCGCCCATGAACCATCGTATGTATAAGCACCTAGCAATAACCCAGGTAAACATGGCCATGGGTCCCGTGGGTTGTCAAAATATGTTTGGGTGGGGTGGTTTAACTATAACATAACCAAAACTGGAGTTGGGTAGAGGGTTTAACGAAGAAGTTAAATAAGGAAAATTAAATAAAGATTTTCTCAGTGCAATGAAATTTATTAAATAGTGTTTGAATTGAAAGTATGTTAATGCAGGGATTGGGGCCCTCAAATTCGACCTAACCTGGTAAACTTTTGGGTAGGGGTGGAAATGATTCTAACATGAACTAACATCGAAGGAATTGGTGGCAGGCTGAGTTGCTATTGGTTCATCTACAAACACCTGAACCAAGGATCTACTGCGTTACATCTGTTAGTGTGATGGCATCTGGCCCAGTGGTAATAGGAATCCCCTAGCGCCACTACACATAGGGGCGGTCCTAATGGGTCAGAAACATGTTCAGGATGGCCAACCTTCCCATGCCCAGTCGCTGGGGCGTTCATTAAGGCAAGCGGGATTCTTTGAGCAACAATCCCACCTTTGTGATTATGGTTCGAAATTATAAGCAACAATCCCATAATGGTGATATATGCCCATCAAGGACAAGGCTAAACAATATAAGAGGAATTAATGTTGGAAAAGTTATTGCTCAACAGTTTGATGTCATTGAAAAGATCAACTGAGAATAGATTATTTGTTCTCTTCCGCCTATAAGTTACACATTCATTGGCTTTAATCCCATATGTTTCGGAAATTTTGACTCTAGTTTCAAGGCTTTGGAGCCTCAAACTATATAGCGAGCATCCAGCTCGTGGGCATGACGGTTTCTGATAATTTTGGCACAGATTTCCTTTATTAATGAACTAACTATTCAGAGGTAAGAGCGGGGACCAGGGAAGTAACCTTCATAAGGATCACTGTCACTCAACGCTTGTCTACCACATGGGCGAGGTTGCCCTGTGTGACGACGGGTAAAGCTTCCCTCTTTGGACCCTTTTTGTTATTAAATGGGAAAATTGCTTGATCCACTCATAGAAGATGTTCCCTTGGACTTACATTACCCTTTCCTTTTTTCAGAGGATGGGCGCCACCACTGGGAAACTACATAAGGGTAAAACTTTTGCGATTCAAAGCAACTTGACTACCATCAAAGCTGAAATCTTTCTGGTGGAACCAGTAGCATCAGGATGGGACACGTGGAAAGCCTCAACCAGTTTCATGCAGTTTGTGCAATCATGGGCTTATACACAGCTGTTTCCATAGGCTGGATTGCTCTTCCATGCAACGAGATAATGAACTGACCACCAAGTTCTTTTGGATGCTAAAATGCTCTCCATCTCGGCCTCCTCCACATCCTCAATAACTATTGGTTCAGGATCTGAGGGGATACTTCACTTGAATGGGTTGCTGAGATGTATAAAAAACAGAATGTTGTTTCCAATGAGATGGAAACTTTAACGTAAAGCACCATTCCCAAAATCTTCTTCCACCAATTGGGGGCCCAAACGCTTACTTGCAAACTTCTGGGAGGGTACCTGCATCCCCTAAATGGTGCGTATCAAGCATGACATATGACTTCACCACAATGTCATGAGCGTGAAGCCATTTTTGATCTGCAAAATGCTTATAGTCGCCAATAGCCTTAGTGAGATGCTCCCACACCAAATACTGGGTAGACCAAATATGCTCTGCATGATCAGTGGCAGCTTGGACTCTGGACGCAAGGAGGGACTGATAGAAAATGAGGAGTTAAACCCCAAAGTCGCTTCATAAAGGGAAACCCCATAGAAGCATGCGTCCTATTATTATAAGTGGATTGAGTGAAAGAATGGTCGTTAGTCCAGGTATCCTGTGCGGCCAAATCATGGCAGCGCAAGTACTGTTCCATTATTTGATTATCTCGCTCAGTTTGTCCATTGGACTGGTGATGATATGCTGTGGATCGGCAAGGGGTATTTTTTAAAAATGATAAAAGCATAATCTAGAACCGTGCTGTAAAATGTTGCCCACGGTCATTGGCAATTTTCCTGCAGGAGACCAACATAGAAAACAAATGGCGCATAAAGAGATGGGCAGTTTCTTATAAAAAATGGCACACAAGAAAGGGATAAATAGGGCAAATTTTGTAAACCAGTCAATCACCACCATCACCACGGAAAACCCGTTTGAACAAGGAAGTTTGACAACAAAATCCACGAATACTGATGTCAATGGTCCTTAGCCTGTTGTAATAGGTAAAGGAGATCATTCCTTTCTGATCAATCTGAAATGGCCCATGCACAGGTAACTCAATTGGAAATGTAGGCCAGTACATCTTTTGACAAGCCCACCCAATTATAGGTATCCTTAATCAAATGAATAAATTTCTTATTTCCCAGATGGCCAACTGTGGGGGATTGTGATGATCCTGAAACACTTCAAAACTAACAAGAGGAGGAACCCACACCTGTGACCAAAAATGAATAAAACCCTCCATCAAGGAATATAGGGAATGCTTATGAACTTGGAGGGACATTCGTTCCAAATGCTCCAATCCTTTGGGACAGGTCATTTGGGCTGCTAAAACCAATAACATAAGAGGCGCATCAAAGCTAAGTCCAATGATGAGACCACTGGAGCGATGATGGATAAGATTTGGGTGGGAGGGATCATTTTTATATGATCTTCCACCTTTGAATCCACAGAGCAATATTTGAGGTTAATACTTGAGAAGTTGGGAAGAACATTCAACGCTCCTTTCACAAACTCATATTTTAAATTAAAACTACACACATCCTTATAGGTTTAAGCTTGCCTGTGAGCAAACTTCTGTGAGTTTGTGGAAGTGGAGAAGGGCTTGAAGATCGGTTCATTCTGTTAACTCAGGTTGCGCCCACTGCAAAAGATACCTGGCAGTGGGTCGAGACCCTGCCACAGCTGCCAACTCCTTATCATAGATGGTCCAAGGCTGCTTCGAGAAGAGAACTTGTGGGAAAAGTAGGCGACGGGATGCTTTAACCCATCATGCTCCTGAAGCAATACAGCCCCCACCGCAACAGATGATGCATAACAGGCTACAACATAGGGCTAGGAGGCGTAGACATGTTTTAGTATAGGGGGAGACAAAAACACCACTTTATATGACCCAAATGCCTTTTGGCACTCAGGCGTCCAACAAAAGGGAATGTTCTTACTCATAAGTGGATTAAGTGGGGCGGCTAACTGGAATAAGGCAAGGGAAATTTTATTTAAGAAAATGATAGTGCCCAAGAAGCTTATTAATTTCTTTTGGGACGTTGGAGTAGCCACTCATGGATGGCGTCCAACTTCTTAGGGAGAATAACATACACATTTTTTAAGACAAGTTTGCCTAAAAATGTGACCTTCTCCCAATAAAACTCGCATTTTGAAGGCTTAACAAATAGGCCCGACTTATGTAAGGCCGCCACAATGGCTTCCAAATCTTTTGCATGTTGTTTGGGGGGTTGGGGAGTGTACCAGGATATTATCAATATAAGCAATAGCGCAGGTGAACTGGAGATTTCCCAACACACTATCAATTATTCTTTGAAAGGTGGCCGGTGCATTCTTCAACCCAAAAAAGTATTCCTCAAAATTGAAAGTACCCCTCTTTGTTTGGATAGCGGTAATCCATTCCTAACCTTTTATTACCCAAATTGGGTTAAAGGCATTGAGAAGGCGAGTTTTGAGAACACCCTTGACTTGGCAATTGCTTGACTGAAAGTTTGCTCAAATGGTAGAGGGTAGGGCTCATGAACTGTGACTTTATTAAGGTGTCCATAATCCATGCAGGGATGAAGGGAACCATCAGCTTTGTTGGCAAAAACGATGGGAGAAGCAACTTGCGATGTCTCTTTAAAAAACCACCTTTTATTAACCATGTCATCCAAACATACATTAAGAGAAGCCTCCTCCGCTGTGTGAGGGTACAAAGGGCAGCTAATATTTACCACCTGCACTGCTGTTCTGAACCCTAAATCATATTTAGTAAGGGGGGAAGACAGTCCGCCTTCTCAGAATTTTGTATACTTCAATATCCCATTAATTTTCAGGAAAAACTGAAGAAAGACACGCAGGAGAAACAAGGGAAGTGATTAAAATGCGGCCTTATGTTTTTGTAAGAGTATCCACTAAAGGAAACTCGCTTTCCATTTTGTCATTAGTAATCTACAACATTTTGGACTCAGGGTGAGGTCTAACATGCTGTCAATGCCAACCAACCCACACCTAAGATTACCAAAAACACCAAGTTTGGCTTTGTGGAGAACCAATCAAAAAAGCTGAAATGGTGAACAGAGATAAGTACTGGGCGTCAAACTAGGTATAAGAGCTGGGAGGCCAATAAGCAATCATCACCG